>OY747700.1:7950519-8055519 GCA_963556495.2 Valencia hispanica | reverse complement strand
CAGCGGCGCTTTTATGCGCTTTGGCCGCGTCAATTTTTGCCACTTTTCAAGTTGAAAAGCGAGAAACGCAGAAGTTCAGCTAGCTCCCCTGAGCGTCAACCAATCAGAGCGTCTCACTGTAGTGACATCGCTACAGTGAGACGCTCTGATTGGTTGTGCGGGCTTTGCAAGCTTTACAAGCGTCAGGGTTAAATATGTACAGTACAGTTGTCAAACTACTCCCTTTTTGAGTGTTCTTTATTTTTATTATGTCCTGTCTGGCAGTGTGGAGCTCAGAATTGGTGTCTGAGTACCAAGCAGAAGCCCAACAGATTTACTTTCACAAGCGGAGCAGTACAGCTTTTGCTATAGTCCTCCACTTGATATACATGTGTGAGAAATCTTTATGAATTGCTGTGGGTTTTATTTCCTGATGTTATGGACACGGAGACGGGAAATTAAGGGGAAGAAAGAAAAGATGTAGAAGAGACGTAGGAAACAAAACTTCAAGAGAGAGGGTGAGTTGAAATTACAAGAGAGGAAGGGGAACAAAGAAAACACAGGAAAACACTGAAGTCTGCCTCCATACCCACAGGACGGCAGAGAGAGGGGAAAAACAAAAAGACGAAAAAGGAACATCGACAAAACAAACCAAACATCGTGAACTAAGAATTACACAACCACATCACACAAAAATAGATATAAAAATACAACAACAATGTCACAGAAAAACTCGTGGTACCGATTAATCAAGCTCTAGTAATGATAACCTCAGCCCAAGAATATATCTGTAAACACCAGAGACCCCACATCTCTCTCTGTGTGTGTGTGTGTGTGTGTGTGTGTGTGTGTGTGTGTGTGTGTGTGTGTGTGTGTGTGTGTGTGTGTACATGTATAGCTATACTTGTGTGGACCAACCTTTGACAGGCCACCAGCATTGTGTGGACATTTGTAGTTGTGAGGACATTTTGCCTGGTCCACACAATGTTTAACAAGCTATTAAACTCTACTAGTTAGGTTTAGAGGTATGGTGTGAATTAGGTTTAGGTTAGGAATAAACTGGTAATGGTTAGGGTAAGGGTTTGGGTTAGGCATAAATGTAGCTATTAAAATTAATGGAAGTCAATACAAAGTCCTAATATGGGTAGCAATACGGACTTGTGTGTGTGTGTGTGTAGGTGTACATGTATAGCTATACTTGTGTGGACCAACCTTTGACAGGCCACCAGCATTGTGTGGACATTTGTAGTTGTGAGGACATTTTGCCTGGTCCCCACAATGTTTAACTAGCTATTAAACTCTACTAGTTAGGTTTAGAGGTATGGTGTGAATTAGGTTAAAGTTAGGGTTAGGGTTAGGCATGTATCACTAATGGTTAGGTTTAGGTTAAGGTTAGGATTAGGCATGTATCACTAATGGTTAGGTTTAGGGAAAGTGTCTGGGTTAGGCATAGTAAAATCAATGGAAGTCAATACAATGTCAACACAAGTATAGCAAGACAGGAGTGTGCATGTGTGTGTGTGTTAGCATGCTGGCGCATATATGGTTTCTCCATCAGAGTGTTCGATAGCTGGTGTGAGCAGGCATCAATCCGTCTACCAGGAATTGATGCAGACATGAAGGAGATCGGAGCCAAGACGTCCAAAGGACCCCCAGGGACCCGGGCGGGGCCGACCGCATCCCCCAAGAGAGGAGCAGAGGAGAACCCCAGGAAAACATCCAGCAGCTACTATGCAGGAGCCTGGGGGGCAGCAGTGACAAGCCCACAGGCTCTGCTGGCAACCGGCCGCGCCAGGGCGGGCCGGTCCATGGACCAGGAGACCCGGGGCCCAGGACATAGCTATTTAGCATCAATGCTAACTCTGTGCTCTGCTTGGATTTTTCACCCACTGTTTCTTTCGCATGTTGCCATTATGTGTTATACATAAGTTGTGTATTCATCAGTCCAGTATTTCGATCTAAATTAAAATAGTATTCTTCCACCTTTCTTAATTTGGACCCTCCCATCTTCCCTGCTTCTGCAACCACACCATCCAAAACTTTAACGGCGACACCAGCGCCATCTCAGCCAAACTCCAACAAGTAACATTTGTAACATGTCCTGGATGACCCCATCTGTTGGTAACAAACACTGCTACTCCACCTCCTTTTCTTTTCCTGTTCGTCTTCATATCTCTGTCTGCTCGTACAGTCAGGAAACCTGGCAGAGAGACGTTGGAGTCAGAAATATGATCCTGCAGCCACGTCTCAGTGACAGTAACATTTGTTACGCAGCAACATGCCCCCTCCCAAATTTTTTACTTTAAAAAAATGTAAAAACCTTGAGTTATTTTTCCACTTTTAAATCTGGTCTATCTCCCTATAGACATATTTAAGTGTTAAAAAATTGCATCCTGCAGGTACTTTTGTGTCCACGTAGGGGTGCATTCAAGTACAGGTGGGAAGCTAGGTTGTCAAAATATCAAAACAATTCCAAAGGGATTTAAGTGTTTTTTTTATTCACAAATATGGGCAAAGTATTATTTAAACCTTTGTAAACATTAACCAGAATGTTTTAAAAGTAGTTATATTATTTTCTACCCGTCAGTTCTATACTTTCAATTTTTTTTTAATCAAACATAGTATAATGAAATTAATTTCAGGAATAGAAAGGAAGGAAAAATAGGTTCTTTGTTTAACGCTGATAAAAATAAAATTAAAAAGTCATATGAACAGTTGTATTCATTTATCTTGATTAAAGTGTACCAAAAATGTACCAAACTGGGATTTGTGTGTACCGTTACACCCCGACTATGTAAATAAAATAAAAAAGAAGACAAGAATATTCGAGGACAAATAGTTTTCACATTGCATCATGTGGTAGCACATGATGCAACCTTACTGGTCAGTTTAGGCACGTTTCTCTACCTGTAGGAGTATCATGGAGGAATCAGTTCAGGATGGAACATGTGATCTGAACATGCACATCCTGCCCATTTACACATAAGTCAAACTTGTTTCCAGTTATTTGTTAATCACATCTATTGTTAGCCAAGTCATTAGCCTTTTCCTATAAATAGAAGACTGCTCAAACGTCTTGTTTGCCGTATCATTAGTGACGCCACTTAGGCATTGTGTTCTCCACATGCTCTGTGTTCCTGTTATTCCCGCCTGTTTCTGGCTTGGTCTGAACCCGTGCCACCCCTTCTCTGTCACCTTCACTGAACCCTGTCGTGTTTTAACATCAACTGCAGCTCATTAACATCACTGATCTGTGTTGGATGATACGTAATGGTTAGATCAATGACAGACCAGATCAGTGAGGGTGCAAGCTGATACAACTATTAAGTCATTGTTTTCTAAATCTTTTTTCAGTAATCTAAAGTTCTCTGTATCACCCGTCACTAACGGTTTGTCTGGAGCTGCAGCAGTGTGTTCCCAGCCAAAGCAGGTTGAATTCAAAGCATCCCAATGCCAACTCTAATGTGATTTTGTGGTTTTATTATCACACCCATCAGGCCAGAACAAGTCTGTTGAGACAGATGGAGTCTCCTAAACACTGGAATGGATCCAAACCAGTGTGAAGCGCTAATAAAGTGAACATCACGCAGAGATGAAAGATCAAGCTGCACATCGTCACTGGTCCACACAGAGTCATGATGACTTTTTCATGACATGCCTGTGGATTTTATGTGAGGTAAGAGAGCCAGGAACAACATTATATTGTGCTGCAGAAAACCAATGTATGGTTGTGCAGCCAAGTGTTTGGTGTGTCAGAAATGTAACCTCATATTAAGAACCATACAGTCAGAGTCCGTCTGCTGGTCACTCAGCTCAGCATTTGGTCCAAATTCTTAGCTCTTAAAGGAGAAACAATGTCTTTCATTTCTTTGCTGAATTCACTAAGCAAATTGCACTAAATACCTCCAGAAGTAAACACGGTTATTGAGTCCAGTAGATGGAAATGGAGATTTGTGCTAATTTTTGCATCAACTTCCAGTTGCCCCCTCCTCAGCGAGCAGCTCAGCAGATCCCACGAGGCATTCAAAGAGATCCAGAAAAATGCTTCACTTTTTGTCTTGTTTTGATGAACGGGGTACTCAGGTTGTGACCTGATGTGTGACCTGATGAGGCATTCTCCTCCAGCTGAATAAGGGACGCCACACATTGTAAAAGACTTTTAATTATTAACCAGGTGTAAAAAACATTGATTAAAGTCAAAATGCATTTATTATAAAACCATTGCATGTGGTCTATAGCAATATACTTACTTTTTGTAATTATATCAGTCTAAACATTTTTTATTTTGTGACCAACTACTCCTTTCAATTCCATAAAAAAAGGGTCCGTGGTTTTGTAGTGTTGGGATCCATTTTCCACAAATAAACTGAATTTGCCAGCATTCCTAGCTGTGCCCCCAATGGATTCCCATTGGTCCGTGGCCAATGATGACATCACAAGGTTTATAAAAGGCCAGCACGAGCGGCAGAATTTGACTTTAAGCTTGGCTCACCCGTGAATTCCCTTTGTTGCTGACCTGCTGGGTGGGAAATAAATCCTCTTAAATTTTCAAATTGCCGCTGTACAGCTACCTGGTTTCAGTACGTGCATCCAGAGCTTTGCAGGCAGCAGAACTGTTCCAAGACAGTTTTTTAAGAAGACGGCCCAGCTGTCTTCAACGTCAACCTTTGCAGCCTTTGCGGCCTGCAACTGGAACTGTGTTTCCAAAAGACCAAGCCATGCAAACAGCTCTCTTTTTGCCAACCTTTTGACACATTTTTCTCCCCTTTTCTTCTTTGTTTTTGGCATGGACTGGCGTGATCAATCCAGGACTGGCAAGCCAGCTCAAGTAGGATCAAACCTGTTCATTTTTATTTCTCCTTTTATGTCTCTGGGCAGAGATATAGGCTAGGTCAGAACGAGACAGAAATCGTTCATTTTTGGTTTGATGTGTTTTTAAGCGTTGAAACCGTGTGCTTACTAGCGTTGCCACACGCTTGTGTTTGTGAGCTGTTTTATTTGCTGTGTGTTTTTAAACTGTTTTTTTTTTATCCTGAGTGATCCCATTTTCTCTCTCTCTTTTATCTTTTCTCTCTCTCAAACACTCAGATTATATTTTGCGCAGCATCTCGGGTTCTGTCTGGCCCGCACCGGCTGGGCCTTTTAGCCAAAAGCTAACTCCATTCTGCTTTGTCCCCCACGAGGGATTAACCCACCTCCCGGTGGCTACCCTTTTAGCATACACATCTGCGCATGCCCTAGTTTCAGAACCCATGCTGACCGCATCTCGCTAGTGCTCACGAGATGGCAGTCTATTGTGACAGAAATATTGTGATTTTTTTTATATCACGAGATCTTGTACGAAGAGATCCTGTTACAACCTTGGTAACAAGATGAATAAATATTACATTTCCTAACTAAACATTTAGCTTGTCAACTAAATATTTAACTTTAAACTAACTACTTAGTTTGAAGCTAAATATTTAGCCTGCAAGCTAAACTGGCGAGCTAAATATTTAGCTTTGAACTAAACGTTTAACTCAGAGCTAAATATATAAACTCCCGTTGCTGGTGCAGTCACTGTTGCTGTAAGTTCATCTGTAAATGTCTGCATTGCTGTTAAAACAGCTCATCTACATTTCAAGCTGCAATGTTGGAAATGTTGGGACGAAAATGAAAAATGATAAAGCAGCAGCAGCAGTCTTTATAGAGGTTTGAAAGACCCATCATATATTTTTGTAGTCCACTTCCGCTTCTCGGCAAGTAAATTTTCATATCAGCTAAATATTTAACTCTGAGTTAAATACTTTAAAGCTATATATTTAGCTAGCTAGTTTAGCTTGCTAGTTAAATATTGAGCTTCCAAACTAAATATGTGGCTTGGAGATAAATAATTAAGTTGTAAACCAAATATTAAGCTTGTAAACTGTGACATTTAGAAATGAATAAATGAAATGGGCACAAATATTACTCAAATAATAACCCCAGATAATAAAATGATATTTAAAATTATTTTACCTTCTAGGTCTTCTCTCTGATACTGAGGGAACTTGTAAGAGGAGCTTCCAAACTCTGTATAAACTGTTTAGTTGTAGTTTTTTTAAGTTTAGATTGTTTGGAGTCACAAAGACAAAGTTCAAGGAGCTCTGACCTCTGGAAGAACACTAGACAAGGAAAAAACATGCGTTTAGAACATGTCTTTCTGGATAATTAAGCAAAGAATGCGGTTAGAATCTTCTCAGGATACAGCAAATATTTTTCTGCAGCTTTGTAACTCTGATCCTGTCTCATGGTTCAAATTAAACAAACAGCATAGACAAGTATGGAATTTGTGTTGATAGACCCAAAAATTCAATTCTTTTTTTGTGATTACGTGTTCAAATTTAAAGTAGGGTCTCTTTTCATGCGCAATTATTTTCACACAAAATGGAGCTTGCCTCTTACCAACATGTGGTTTAGGAGCTCGCTACCCCAGTTTATGTTTCGCTAACCCCGACCATGTGGTTACAATGCAGAATTGCAGCCAAACAGCATATGAGAGCAAGAGTCAACAGAGTAAACAAGATCTGCTCGACAAAGAGGAAACAAACAGAACAAACTTGTTCCATCGGAAATAAGCACCTTTATTTGGCTTTGAAAGCACAGCACTTAGTCAGGTTCTACTCTAGATGAAATGTTTCTCATGCAGAATTCTTTTTCTTTCCCAGCAGGAGGAATGACTGCAGACCACTGTTATGCAGCAACGCCCTGAACATCAACACGTCGCTCAATGGGCCACCAGCAGCAGATCAGACACCCTGTTGGCACAGAGAATCAATATTTCAAACACATTCAACATTCCTGGCTCTTATAGGCTCTTCCTCTCTTCTACTCTTCATGGTTTTTCTGTTTTGGATGTTTCTCCTCGTTTTTCCCCTACACTGGTGCTATCCGGATTATTTGAGGAAGAGGGAGATTTTTTGAATCCAACGTACCAAGGCCCCTCCCAAAACATCTAGCAGCCACCAGTTGTGCAAGTTGTCCCTCTTAAAAAGATGAGAGAGGTCTGTAATTTCCATCATTCATAATTTTCAACATTCTCTGACTTTTCACATCTCCATATAAAAGCTCTTAGCTTTTCCTTAGAACAATTAATTTCATTCCCTATAAAAAGTAATTAACCCCTTTTTTGTCACTTTTACAAAACAATCTTAAGCACAAATAAAGGAAAAATGTGAAAACTGATTCCTGCAAAATAAGGACAGTTGAATAAAAATATTTAACATAAAATAAGTCACTGCAAACATTCACCCCCTTTGTGTCAGTATTTAGTAGATGCACCTTTGGAGGCAATCACAGAGTCTCTGTGGACAGGTCTCAATTGTAAATTGCTCAACTGTATGCTGCAGTTTTTCTCCATTCTTCCTGCTAAACTGTTCCAGCTCTTTTGGGTTGCGTGGGGATTGGCTGTGATCGGCCCTTTTCATCCATGCCTGGGCTTTGACTGGGTGACTCCAGGATATCCACCATGTTGTCTTCAACCCATTCCTGTGTAGTTCAGCTGGATGCTTCGGGTCGTCGTCTTGCTGAAGAATAAATGTTCTCAGAAGCTGTAGTTCTCCAGCAGATTGAAATTAATTCTCCTCCAGGATTTCTCTATATTAGGGCTGGACGATGTAGAAAGAGCATATCGATAAAAATGTTTTGACACAGATAGGTATGTTTTGGTTATGAATAACTAGGAAAAATTGCTTAGAGCAATTACTAACAAGGTTTAGAATTTTATGTCAAAATTACCAAGTTTGGGGCACCATCCTGGGATCCAAGAAAAGACTAATGATGGGCGAATAGTTCAGTCAGAGTTATGTTTATGATCACCTGCCTGATAAGGTTGAGATAATTAAACAATAGATGAAGGAATACGTTCTTGGGGGGGTGTCCTGCTTGGGTCCCACAACAGCAACGTTGCTGACCGTAGTATTTCCTGTGTGTATCAGTTCAAAATGACTTACTAATGACTGAAGCAACAAGCTACCCCATAAGCTGATGAAAAAGTAAGGGAAACTATTTTTAACTTTTTAACCAACTTTTTTTTCTATTGCACCACACGTCTGTCGTTTGATATGTATTCATATGTTGTTCTTGAATTATTGTCCTGCCCTACTCTATACTTTTCTGCATTTATTAAACCTTCTACCTTTACAAGCAGTTCAGAACCTGTTACCAAGAAAGATCCTCACAGCATGATACCACCACCACCATGCTTCAGCATGGGGGATGGTGTGTTTGGTGTCCTCCAAACCTCTTGTCTGGTGGCCAAAAAGCTCCATTTTGGTCTCATCAGACCAAAGAACTTTCTTCCTCTTGACCACGGAGTCTCCCACGTGCCTTTTGGCAGACTCTAGTCAAGCCTTGATTAAGTTTCTTCAACAGTGGCTTTCTCATTACCACTTTCCGATAGAGCTTTGACTGGTGACAAACCCAGGCAACAGTTGTTGTCTGTCTGCAGAGTCTCTCCCATCTTGGCTATTTAGGTTAAAAATTAAACATTTAGTTTACAAATTGAATATTAGTTCACAAATTAATTGTTTCGCTTCAAACTAAATATGTAGGTAACCAGCTAAATATTTAGTTTCCAAATCAAATATTTAGCTCCAAATGAAACGTTTAGCTTGTCAACTAAATATTTAGTCTACTAAATATTTAACCCCTAACCAAATACTTAGTTAGTAAGCTATTTAGTTTGGAGCTAAATATTTAGCTAGCAAGCTAAACTGGCTAGCTAAGTATAAAGCTGCGTCTTGCAAACTTCTGTATAAACTGCTGGCAAGACTAAATGTCACATCTTTATAATTTTTTTGTTAAGCTTAATGCCCATGTATGTGTATTTGTATATGTATATGTACTTTCATTTCCATTAGTCAGTAGGAGGAAATGAAAAGGCCAATGAGACGTGTTGCTGTCCTGTGACGCAAGACTTAAAATGAAGAGGGTGTAGGCAGGAACTGGCTGATGGCACCAGATGCAAAGGAGTAGCGAAAAGAAGGGGAGAGGCAGAGGTCACTTTGATGGACAGCAGAGGGTGACACTACAAGACGACTCTGAAGCAGGCGCTGTTCATCCCCTCTACCCCACTGGACATCTTTTCAGCGAAAGCATCTGCTAATAATAGTGCAACAGTGATTTTCAAACAGATAGAAGAGGTTCTGCAGCACACAGATGGAACGAAGTTTCCCATCAGAGAGTACAACGAACTGTACTATTTACATACTGTGAGTAATGAATGGGATGATCAGTGTAAAGGTTCTTATGACATTCAAACGTGGCAAGAGATTTTGGGACATTGTTATTACGATGACATACAAACTTTAGAGTCATTGATGGAATGAACATTTGGGGTAAAAATGATCAAACAAAACAGTGTGAAGTGTGTGTTAAAGGAAAGTTTCCTCAATCAAGAAACAGGGAACCAGATGGGAGAGCTAAAGCTACATCAGAACTGGTTCACACAGATTTAGCTGAACTTATAGAACCAGAGTCTACAGAGGGCTACAGATCTGTGTTATCATTCACTGATGATTTTTCCAGTGCAGTTTTTGTGTACTTCCTGAAACATAAGATTGACACTCTGCGAGCATCAAAAAAGTTTATTGCAGACACAGCACCATATGGCAAGATTAAATGTATACGATCGGCTAATGGAAGGTGTTATCAAACATTATTGTCTGAAAACCGTATCTGGCATGAGACCTCAGCACCATATTCACTACACCGAAATGACACTGCTGAGCGAAACTGGCGAACGCTTTTCGACGTGGCGAGATGTATGCTAATAGAGATACCTAAAGGCAAGGGAAGGCAAGGCAGTTTTATTTGTATAGCACACTTTTAACAACAGGGTAATTCAAGGTGCTAAAGCACTATGGGTTTGTGTAGTTCAAACAGCAGCCACAATAAGAAACAGGTGTTTTAACAGACGTACAGGGCAAACTCCCTACCAAATGGTAAGAAGGAAAAGACCAAATCTATCTAGGATGCAGAAGTTTGCCTCGGCCTGTTACGCCTACAAACAAGACAAGGGAAAACCAGACCAAAATGTGAGGAGGAAATTCTTGTAGGATATGACAAATATAGCCCAGACTACTTGATCTATTTTCCACACAAAGGGAAAGTTCAAATACATGGTAGAGCAATAGACACAAACTGATGTAATACCAGCCACCTTGCTAGAGCTGAACAGCGAAACTGATCAGTAAACAGGTCAAGAGACACGTTAAACCTCTAGAACAAGGAAAGCGTCAAGAGGGAATCGATTACCAAGAGTTGGCGAACATTGATTATTGCAACAGACTTCAATGTGATGTACTGATAACATTTGAAGAAGCTGTAAATTCTCAAAACTCAAAAGAATGGAGCAATGCAATGGATGAGGAAACGGTGTCATTGCGAGAAAATAATACATTTACGTACTATAGCAACCCTTCTTGAAGGCAAGAAGACAGTGGGGAGTGGGAAGGGTTTATGCAGTGTAAAAGAATGCAGATGGAACTGGCAGATTCAAAGCTAGGTAATGTTAATGCTAGATAAACGTGTACTTACCTACAGTTTTTGAATTGATGATCTTGGGCTCTGCAGTTGTACAGAAATGGCTCCAAAAGATTTTCCACACTTGAGTCCGTTTGCTGATCTCCTTCTGAGATCTTTACAGACTTCTTTTGGTGTTGCCATTGTTCTGAGTATTAGTTAGCTCAATGAGTTGTATCAAAGAGAAACTACCAGCTGCCCACAATCAGCATCTCTGGCAAGAAGTAAATAGGGTTTCGAGAACCTAGGTGAATATATACTTATATTTGAACCTGCATCTTAAGTGCTGTATGGATTATGGAAAATGCACATTAAATTCCAAACCAAAAAATGATACATTTTTGGCAAGAATAAGAGCATGTAAATTTAGTCATATTAAATAAATCAGATTAAAAGTACCTCTTGAAAATCTTTCAGCAGGTATAAACCAGAATTATGGTATTAAAATGTTCCTTTATTGATCTGATGTAATACTTTAACCTTAAATGTTGTGTTTTCTTTAGTTGTATGCGAGAAGCCATCATAATGAATAAATAAAGGACTTTTCAGTCATAAACTTTGTTAGAAAATTACCATAGCTGTGCATATTAAGTATGTTAAAGGGCATAAATCTTTGTAACAGGCCATAAAACCATGAAAGTTGTATTTATTAAAGTTTAGCATAACTATTCGCTTTACTTTTAGATGAGATAATCTTCAGATTAGAAAACGAAGTTTGTTCTTGGGTTGAAAGTGATGGAAATCAACAGGGGTCAGTGTAATACCCTTTGAGAAGGAGTGTGTGTGTGCATGCATGTGAGCCTGGGGGTTGTACTCAAACGGAAGAGACCTTAGACTAGTTGGGGTCTTCCGTTGTCTTTTATTTGATTAAATGTCTTGAGGAACATGAGAACCACTCTGTCCTTTTTTCTTTTCTCATGACTCGGTTCTCTTAGAAAAGATATAAAAAGATACAAACCCCAGACCTGATCAGGGCTTTGGAGGGGCAGGCGCTCAAAGCTGAAAAGGGGCACATAGAGCAAGACCTTAAAACACCTTAACAACATAACTGATAGTATACCATCCTGATTAACAACTAGGCATGTGTTGTTCACATGCCTGATCACTGCTTGACCCGCTCATTGAAAAGAAAAACCCACTTTATCAGAAACTCTGTGAAAAGATACAGTAGGACTGGGTAAAAATTTAAAGCTTGGGAGGTCCAAAATAGATTGTTCATGTTTGAAATCTATGGCTGCATTAAAACAATTTGAGGGAAAACATTAATTCACAGTAACCTGTGGTCAAATGCGTTTGATGGCAGATGTTGCCACCAAAGACGACGCAAGCAGGTTTAGAAGACAATTTTTCACATACAGCCATGTTGGTTTGGGTATTTTTTCCTCTAATGAATGACATTATTGTACAAAAGCAAGTTTGCTCTGGTGCAAAATTCCTGAGATTTCACTGCATTTAATCAGTGTCCACATTGATTCTTTGGTCATCAAAGTGTGACCATTACGCCTTACTCTGTGGCCACACAACATATTGTCATAATTAGAAATGGACAATGAAAAATCACATCCTGCTCCTTTTTTTTTTTCTTTTGAAGATGCTGCTGCTGCACTTTAAAAACAAGTTGAAAGAAAAATATTCAGCAGGAGTGGGTTTAAGGAAAAATTAGTTAGGCTTAACATTTTTTCAATTTTATTCAGACTATATTTAAAATGTTTACAGTGTAAAGTACAGCTCAAGCTCACTGCAACAGCACAGCAGCCTACATTATCTTTCTGTCCACAGCTAAAAGTGCCAAAATTACATAAATAACATCCGTTATTGTTAGAGTTAAATATTAAAATAACACAGCCACTCAAATCTACTGTGGAATATATAGAGGTTTACAGACATCTACAGCAGGAAGGCAGCCTCAGTCATGCTCATTCTCTTGCACTGCAGCGCCATCTAGTGCCTTCTCAGCACAGTTACAGTAGTACAATCAAACAGCAGCATGAAATGAAACAGACGCTTTGTAGCACTGACCATCTCCAAAAGCTACAACATTTAAGAACAAATCTGCACCTCAGCAGATTTTGGTAGTCAAGCTGAAGGAAAAGTGGAAGAGAACAGGCAATGGGGTCATCATACTCGGCAGGGCCGTTCAGAAACCTTCAGAGGGACAAGTGCTGAAAGTAAAAAAGGTGCACATAGAACAAGTTTTAAAATAACTTACAACAAAATAACTTGTACCATCCTGTATAATTATCTAATTGGGTAAAATAATGCTGTTGAGACGCAGCAGCAGGGAGACTGAGACTGTAGACATTAAAAAGACCAAAGGATAGATGGCAGCTGATTAAACAAGTGTTATAAAGTACATGATGAAATAGTTTAACTTGCAGCTGTGTCTCACTAAATTAACCCTAATATTTGATTGGTTAACCTCCACAGCAACCACAGATCCAAAGATCACCACAGCTCAGAGGGGCTAACTCTGCTTTTCTATAGCGGTGTTAGCAACTTTGAGAAATTTAATAATAATAATAATAACTTTCGAGTTAAAAAAAAGCGCTATATAAAACAAAATTTAGGGTTTTTTTTAAGTCAAAAGATAAAATCAATTTATATCTTCAACACACAATTTTAAAATAGTTTAAATATAAAAATAATATATATATATTTTAATCATTAAGATAAGAATAGATAAATGTATTTGATTAATGCATTTCAAGTTTTATTAAAATCTTCACATGCATAAATATCAATTTTGGGACATTCTGATTCATCGAATTCTGATTCAATTGTGGCAAGTCTGGCTTTCCATGTCTGCTGCAGTCCAAATTGTTGGTACAGTTGGCTATTTTCAGTTACTGTTTATGTGAAATTTTTAGGTGTGAGCTGCAAGTGCTATGGCTCGAACCTTTTAGCAGCTGAGATTCTACAGCAGTAACTTTTTTTTATCACCGGCCGCTCACCTCCAGCCAGGGAACCACTTTGGTGCCCGAGGCAAGATTGCTGCTGATGACCCTCCGCATCAAGGTCAATTTTAATTTTCACACAATAACACAGAAACAGTACACATGTATTCAAGATGTAATTTATACCTGATAATCTGAGGCTGTGGCACTGGGGGTGGGGTTAACAATATGAAGGTACATCTAAAGAGAGAAAAGTCAGTCTGTCAAAAAAAAATTTATCACAGCTAATTACATGAGTGCTTGATTTAACTTAATTGCAAAGTAGTCTTCGTTTGTACAAAAGATTTATTATGATTGCAGCAACGCAATGACAAACAGAAAAGATTATTCTCAAAAAAACAATAAAAAATTACATTCACAGGTAACAGTTGAACTAAGCTGATAATGTGTTGTTAGGACTATGGGCGTAAAATTGCGTCTGGACGGTGTGGATGTGTCCATACCAATATTTCAATGTGCTGAATTGTCCACACCAAAATTAAAATGATACGTTCACGTCAGCGGGTGTTCACGTTGACTCTGCCCTCTTTAGTCCGGCTCCCGCCAGTGTGTTTTGTGATTGGCTTTGCTTCCTGTACGTTGTCGCGGTTGTGTTTCGGACAGAAGTTCAATATCAACTTAGCATGTCGAGCAAAAAAATGAAGCGAGAGGACATTCGGAACTATTTTCATTTTCACCAAACTGTAAGTCAGACAAACAACATATGCCAATTCATTGTAACACTAACGATGACATACGCTGTACCTATGTTAAGGGATCATGTATTGTTGTTGGAAGATCTGACATGACACACGGGACACCGGTGACGAGAAGCAGACGAGTCTTGATTTTTTAATTCTTCCTGAAGGGACATACATTATATCCGATGTCAACAGCCAGACATTAGCCTATTATATAGCCTAGTGTATACAAGTTTCACGGCCAGAACACGGGGGCTGTTCTGTTGGCTTTTGCTAACTTCCAGTTAGCACAGTTACTGGGTGTTTTAGACTGAGAACATACGCAAACTCGCAATCTCCTATATGAAGAGCTCCCGCCTCCCGAACTTCACGATGGAAAAATTGATATCGTGAAACTCAAAAAGGGTTTTTCTGTCACATATTGTGCCTTACGTAGTTGCAGCAACTCGTAGAAACGCTACAATGAATGGTTTTAAAGAGAGTGCTGCCTCGCGGCGTCTGCATTGCTAAGCAACCGGGTTCTGGCGAGAATAAATGAAACATAAAACTTAACTTATTTGATTTAGCCTTTTATTATGAATGGAAAACCCGTACAGATTATATTATAGATTTTGGACATTGCTGGACTGAATGTGTGGGTCCTCTAACCGAGCAGCATCAATCCTGAATGACCCAGCGTGCGTTTATTCTGGAGCTCAGCAGCTGCTGCGCTGCGCGGTGAGGGCATCCCAGACCCGGCCGTCACCACCACCAAGCGGGCTCGGCATGGCAACAATACTTGGCCAGGGAAAAAGGGCAAGATGTGACATCAAACGCATGTGTGCTAAAAAATAAAACTACAAGAAGCATGTTGTGCATGCCATGCGCGTAGTCTGTGCGCAGTGGCTGCAAGAGTGTACAACGTGTGTGTCAAATGCGAAGAACAGACCGTTACAGACTGGTTGTTGGTAAGTGAACTCTTGACTATACTGTACAAAGACACAGGACAAAACTAGTTTGGTCCGGTTGGATGGTGGGGCCGGGGCGCTACGCCAAATTGTGTCCCCACCAATGTGAACATCAAAGTTACGCCCTTGGTTAGGACTGTACTTGATTGATGCAAAACCCCAAAAACAACAAAAATGTCTGACTTTATAGAGTGAGTTTATAGACTATAGCTATCATCCAAAACAATTTAGCCTGCAAATTAAGAACGCTAAACAATAACTATGATCCATAATAATTGTTTAAAAAAAATCACATTAACATTAATGTATATACCTCTGTTTTCTTCAAAAGCTCTGAAAGAATCTTAAGAGAGCCATGAGCCCAATGTAAAGTTATGTTGTGGCCTCTTATAATATGTCCTAAGTACATTAATAATCTCTTTTTTTCTCAGTTTGTGCCATCCTAATGGTTGCCTTAGCACTCACCTGTACTGCCGATGCCAAGGGCCACCAGCCCATATCCTGTGTGCAGCGTGAGGACGTGTCTGGTAACGTTAGGTGACAGTAGGGCGAAGAGATAACCGAAAGTTGGCTGTACCTGCGCTTTGAGCCGTGTTGCAGTTGTGGTGCCATTCCTTTATATCAAAGCGATGGAGGCTGCCTGACCCAGAGCAGAGGGACCGAGTGAGGCTGCGTTATTGTTTTTTCTCCTAGCCTGTTGTAGCTACAGTGCTGGAGCAGCCTAATAAACTCAAAGTCAGATGTTTTCTCTGAGGCCAAACCATTTCTGTGTTTGGGGAGGGGACGAGGGGTATCTTTAACCACTACTGCAAGGACTATGGGGTAGAAAAAAATGAATTAAAATGGTTTCATGTAACTTGTAAAGTCAGGACTGTATTTTCCCACACAAATAGGTCTATTTAAAAATATATATATTACTGGCTATATTTTGATTGACGGAGGGCCCAGTTCTGATTTGCTACAAGACAATTTAGCAACGTGAATATAATAATCTAGTACTACTGTATAGTCGTGTAAACTCTACTTATAGGCAGCCTCTTTCACAAAGCATCTGAGGAAGTGGAGGTAGAGGTACGTCAACGATCAGCATCGGTTAACGGTCATCATGTGACTGATGGCAGCCAAATATTTTTATACATCTAAATTGTTTATAATAGTTAAATATTAATTTTAATGTTGAGGGGCACAGACAGGCTTCCATACTCATGCACAATCAAATAAATATAGAAAATGGGCAGGTGTACAGGAGGAGAGACTTGTGCATGCTCAGAGTAACGTACTGCATTCGGGCTTAAACAAATCCTAAGGAGCATGTTTTTAACGTGCTTCATTCGAATCATCCTTCTACACTCTTCTTTCACAAAGCAAACTAAGATTCTGTAGATATTTAGAAGAATAAAGCTTCAAGAAGCTCACTTCATTCTTCAGTGCATAAATAGAAACCAATATAACAAGAATATGAGTGCAACCCAAACCCGAACTGTGCAGCATGCATTCAGAACTGCTCTAATAAAAAGGTGGCGGATTTAGGCCAAAGTGTCCCTTTTAAAACAGGTGGAGTTCCTGTTAAAGGGGGTTAAAATGAACACAGTTCAGGCACAGGAAGTACTAATGCTAAACATCACAGGTCGGTCATGTGGTCGTCACCTTCAGCATCCAGCTGGGAACCAGGAAATATTACATTTCTGCTTCAGAATCAATTTATCATATTCCAGTAGGCACAGAGGGGTGCTGCCACCTGTTGGCAGGGAAGGGTAATCTGGTGAAGAGGTGAGTGAGGGGGGGGGGGGGGGGTTGGAAATGGTCAGGAAGAGCGTCGTCTAGGCAACGACCCACTGCAGGATGCTGGTGTCTTTCCCGCCGGTGGAGATAAGGTGACTGTCGTCATGCAGAAAGGCAACGTTGGTCACATGACTGCTGTGGCCGCCATACTCCTGACTTGGAGCCTGTTTAAAACACAAAAAACACAAAAAAAATATTTCAAACAAACAAAACATGTGCAAAGATGATTAAAAAAGGTATCGTAAGATTTATCTTACAGCTCTGCATAAATCGCCTTTTGAAGAGATGTCAGTTTTTTCCTAGATAAAACTGTAGCCCAGCAATGCCCCTCCCTGACCTGCTGACCCGCACTGCCAGTCAGCTGGCTAAAAAAATGGCTAATACAACTTTCCCTTGCTTACTAGAACAACAAAAGTTGGACAACAAAAGTTGGTAAACAAAATATGAACAAACACGCTGTAGGAAACTAAAATAGCACCACCTATCACCCATATTGAAGCACCACTGTTTTAAAACTAGCCAGAGCTGACTACTGGCTCTAGCTGAGCAGACAGCCTGACTAATTACCAAACTAACTAACCAAACTATGCAATTTTTAACTTATCCGATTTATGGTAGTGTTGTATTTAGTTTTCTGTTGATATTCAAGTTTACTTTATTAGGAATCCTTTGGTTAGCTTCAAGTTACCAGAAACTTCCCCAACAAATTTCCTTAAGGCTCCTTATGACAGTAAAAAGGTTTGGTGAAATATTTTAAATACTTTTGGGAACGTTTTTTTTTTTTTCAAACAGTACATATGTTTTTGTTAATTGTCCTAAATAAAATTGTTTATAGCAAATCATAAATCTTTCAACAGTCTTAATCAGTCAAAGTCATTTTGTTATTAAGGTTTTACGGCTCTATGAAAACGGCTCAACACCTGGTAGAAGAAGTGAACTTTACAGATCTGGTTTTGATCCAAAAATCTGGAAGCATTTTATATTTGTTGCTCCTTTTTAGCTTTCACTGTGTTTATTTCCAGGTTATTGATTTACAAAGTGTTTATGGTAACTGTGACAATGTAATGTCAGGTGGTGTGCAGACTAATCCTGCAAGTGGGCTGGCTGAAGGTGAATGTGACCGACCCTTGGTTGGGAGCAGGGGAAGGAGAACAAGTGCACTTTGCCAAAGTCATCAGCAGAGGCCAGCAGGGATCCATCATGTGACCTGCACACGGCGTTGATGTCCGTGCCGTCTGCTCCCTCTGGCCAGATTCCTGGGAGACAGAGAGTAAGGAAGGCAGTGGGAGAGTCAGTGGGAGACAAATATTGATTTTAACATAATGTTCTGGAACAAAATCCAACCGTTTCAAACAGCTGCAGCTGAAAGCTGGACATGTATCTGGTTCTTCTTGCTCTGTGACATTTCATACAGTAGCTTCATAGTCTAGTCAGCTTGGTACTAGCATCACTACATGTAGCCAGTAGCTTTAGATACAAAAAGGGGCTGGAAACAACACTAAAGCACACTAAACAACTGTCAGATTCCACTCTGCATGATATCTGCCATACGGCTGCACACTGCACCTATTATAGCAAAAAATCATGGTTTGGTACGTATTTGGGATTTTAAAGTGAAGACTCATTACGTTTTCAGTATGCTTTAATCAAGAAAAACTAAATACTGCGGCCCTGAGGTCCTCCTGCAGCCTGTTCCAGAGGTGAGAGCCATAATAATGGAAAGATGCCTCACCATGTGTGTCCTGACTTTAGGGATGACAAGGAGACGGCTGCTAGAGGAGACCGCCGAGGTTCACACGGTAAAAGATAAGAAGGCCCAAGACCAATAAGACACTTAAAAACCATTCAAAGAATCTTAAAAGCGATCCCAAAACATTCGGGGCCAATGCAATGAATTTAAAACAGGTGTAATGTGCTCCCACATCCTGGTCTTCATCAGGACACGTGCTGCTGAATTTTGTAGAAGTTGAAAACCTGATATACTCTTTTTGGGAAGACCAGAAAGCAGGGCATTACAGTAATCAATCCCACTGGTGATAAAAGCATCTATCAGTGTCTCCGTGTTGGCCCGAGAGAGAATGGGGCGGACTCTGGCAATGTTCTGTAGATGATAAAAACCTATTTTAGTAATGTTTTTATTGTGAGGGATAAAAGTCAGCTCAGAGTCAAAAATCATGTCCAGGTTCTTCACTTGTAAACAAGGATTAAAAGACAGTGATTGTAGTTTTGGTAAAAGTTTCTCTCTCTGAGCCTCAGGTTAAGATGTAATTGAGCTCCTATTGCTTAATACTGCAAAATTAAGTATAATTACAAATAATCAATCTGATTGTCTTTAATAACAGTTTATCAACTTTTTTTATCTGAGCTTTAGTAACTCAGCCATTGAAAATACACATCTGGTGCGCATCAAGAGCAGTAAGATACCCTTAATCTAGCCAGATATATTAATGACATGCAGAGTATGAATGCACGGCACCTAAAATATGGCATCAAACCAAGTATTGCATTTAAGCAGTCCTTTGTCGATTGAGATATTGCAAACACAGATATAGTGATTACTTATGTGATTCGGTATTTTTTGGTGCTCTAATCTCAATCCAACTGGAAATGTATACATTTAAAAAAATAATAATGTATGCATGACAATGTATGCTCATGTAGAGCTAATATACATCAATGTTGAAATGCATTTGATGAAGAATATTATTTTTTTATTAGTGAAACCCTTAAAAGCAGAGGTGTCCAACCTTTTGGCCAGGTGGACCAAAATCATTAAGTCAAAATGTTCTGCGGGACATAAAAATATGATTTTTTTTATTATTAATAACAGAAAAATGTTTACAGTTTACCTGCTTTAAAATAAACTGAACGTGCAATAATTTAATAAAATCTTTAGATCGTAGATCCACAACACAAATTGTTTTATTTTTTGGTTTGCCCTATTTCCGGAATTGCGCCGCTCAAGGTGGCAGCATGTTTGAGTAGCTCTGTTACTTTGGTTCATATTTTTTTCTTTTTTAAAACTTTAATTCTTCCATTTTTGTTAGAAACATTGTTTTTGTGGACAACTGTTCTCTCTGGTTTTGAATGCTGTGCAGCTGGAAGGATTTTTGCTGATACTTTTTATTTTTGGACATTTGTTATGATGCATAACCATGGCAACAAGGTGGTTTACAACTGGGAGCAGCTGATTAACATCACAAAAGCTCAAATAATACCTCAACTACAGCCACAAAACCCTGATGAGTTGAAAAGAAGACGCCATAGATCCAGAGCATCCTCTACATCAGACTGTCATACAACTACAGAGCGTCTTCAGTCAGAGGCTTCTTCAGATCTGCAGAGCGCTACAGGAGATCATCCCTACCCACAGCCATCAGCATCTACAACAAATCTTTGAAGGAACTTGCATAATGAGTTACAACAACATTTAATTTCCCTTTGGGATTAATAAAGTAATTTTGAATTTAAATTTGAATTTTGAATTAAAAGAAAGGCACGGGGACTGATTTTAATCTCAGCAATGAGAAAAGGATTTTTGTCCCTCTTTCTTTGAAAACGTTGCTCATGACGCTATATTTATAAATCATAAAAGGCAGTTGGGGTGTCCCCAGACAAGCCTCGGTGTAAAAGTTGTTGGATATTTCCGGTCCCATTCACCATAAAATGAAAGAAAGAAAAAGAAATATGATTCCATTTTATAAAGATTTGAAATTGGTCAGTTAAAAAAAATGACCTAATTTTAAAAAGATAATCCATCTGCATCATTTGCCTGTGCTGTTGTGCCAAATATTGTTCTTGAATTGTGGTCAGGAAACCCTGCCTCAGCCGTTGGGAGGGGACCCGCTTTCAACTCATGCACAAACTCAGTTCCAAGAGCGTTGAGGGGCGTCGACCTCCTGCCGCACAAGTTCCTATTCTTGCCAACGGGGTCTAACTGCATCATCTGCCTGGTGTTGCTTATTCAGCTCTTCAGATCTGTTCGGACTGCAGCCATTTATTTACCATCTCTCTGTTATTTAAATCCCTGATTTTTTGGTAATTGAAGCAGTTAGATATGGATTCTGGCAAACATCCCAACTCAAATAGTTTTCATTGTTCGGATGTCAGATCCATTCGATCCATTCAATTTCACTCCATTCAGTATCAATTCAATTTTTCAATTCTGCTTATTTATATAGCGCCAATTCGTAACAGATGTCATCTGAATGCACTTTACAAGAAAAATCATTTCAATTCGATTGTAGATACATTCCAGTCAGTTTAAAAGTTTCTGTTTAAGAAAACCCAGCAGATTGCATCGAGTCATTGACTCCTCTTGGACTAACATACAGAACAGCGACAGCAGACAGTTGCCTGCGTTGGGTCGTTGACTTCTCAGCAATCCCTCATACTGAGCAAGCATGCAGCGACAAGGGAGAGGAAATACTCCCCTTTAACAGGAAGAAACCTCCAGCAGAACCAGAACCAGGCTCAGTATGAGCGGCAATCTGCCACGACCGACTGGGAGTGAGAGAAGACAGAGCAGAAACACAAAAAGAACAAAAGAACTGATTTAAGAGTACTTTCTACGTCAAAGAAAGTAAAATGTTGGTAACAGGAGAGGGAGGACTTTCAGTCACTGGGAGCATCATCCCAGTCGATTCCCCCCCCCCATCCAGCAAAGCATCACAGATGAGCTGGATGCCAGACCAGGTGTTGTTCACAGTTTGGGTTTTATGATTTCCGCCACTAATTCTCTTAAATCCTGCATTTAGGTTTTTCGTTTAATTGCAGACTAACAGTAGATAATGTTTTTAAAGGCAGTTTGTATCCACCGCAGTGTTGGGTCTATTCATCGTCTTCCGATTACCTGAGATTGAGTCCCGGGGTGCAGCAGATCCATGCGGAAAACCCAGATATGAAACATGCTGTTATGATGTGAGGTTTTAGTCATTTTCATTCCCTCATTCAGTTCACCTTATTCCTTTAGTTACTTCTTGGTGTTTTCTTGTGTCACTTGTGTTTTTTTCTTCCACTACGTTTTTTCCACCCTCAGGTGCTCTTATGTTTGGTTTCTCATGTCTGTGTTCATCCCTTATTTATTTTCTTAGGTTCCTATTGATCTCATCCGTTATTAGTCCCAGTTAGTTCTGTCATATTTTAATTCCTCTTTCTAGGCCCTCTTTAAAGAATTCTTCCTTATAGGTTTATTTCCTTAGTTCTTTTTTCTTTACTATAGTGCTCTCCAGTTTCTCTAGCTATTCTGCCTTCCCTCCCAGCTACTGCTCTCTCCCTCTCACCTGCAACTGCTTCTCCTAAGTAGCCCTTAGCCTTCTCCCTGCCACTTTCACACCTCCTCAGTACACTTAAGCCTTCCTCTGACAGTCGCTGGTTCGTCTTCATTCTTCCCTGTTTTGTTCCTGCCTTTCCTGTCGCCCGTCTATCTATCTTTACTGCCTGGTCCTGTTTTTCCCCGTTGCTGCCTTTTTTGATCCTCCTGAGTTTGTAAGTCCATGTTCCTTGTTTTGTTGTAATTAAACCAGTGGTGGTGAGATGAAGCCCCATGAGGCATTGAACCACTTGAGCCAATTGGTTCAAGGAAGGGTTCATCTCATGTGAACACAAACCCCCCCTACTGGCCAGGTACATAATCACAGGCAGCTGTGGCTCTTACCCACTTAATGTGTGATGCATTAAAGTTGTTAGTCTGCTTCTTGGGAATGACAGAGTTCCGAAAAATAATTTTTCTACATAAAATATTACAAATGTGAATAATAAAAATGTTTTTGAATGTATTCTGTCTGTAAATTATCCAAAACGGTAGTATCATATGTTATGGCAGGTTGAGTAAAAATGTTTTTCTGTCACTTGAGGCAAAAGGCATGGGCTTAAGCAGTCAGAGGAAAGTGAAAATGATTGTGTAACTTGAGCAATGATGTACAGAATAGGAGAGACTTTAATCATTTTTATTCAGAAATAGCAGTTTCTCAACAGTTTTAGGTTTTAAATGATTCCTTTTTCTTGACACCACCTCACCAGCCTTCAAAAAACACTCTTTCACAAGGCACAGAAGATGCAGGCGTACACAAAAACACAAGTGACTATATACATTGAGGTACAGTAATGTTTGCTTTTCCCAATACTCCAGGGGGGTTTCCAGACTGCTAATATTTGGCTCCCACACAGGGGAAATCCTCCTCTTCCTAGCTGGCTCCATCCTCTCACTTATCTCTCTCTCCTCACTCTCTTAAATCTTCAAACTATCTGTCTCGGGATTCTCAAAACTATCTCCAAACTATAAAAACGCTAACCAAACTCTCCTATCCAAATCGACTGCAACTCTCCTACACTAACCCACGTTTTGAATGGAGCCTGAGGGGATTTATATCGCTGTCAACCCACTCGGCAAACTTTGAACCACTTCCTGAAGCGGTCACGTGGTACAGCGGGGCTTCACACGTCATCGTTTCCGGCTCCTCCCCTAAATGAAGCAGGCCTGGGATACTCGCTTTGTGGAAATGCCCCCTCCACTGCTCGACACACGCTTCGTAGCCTCGGCACACATCGTAACATCACTAAATTAAATCCTTTTAACTTTACTTGCTGCATTTGGGTCCTTTAATAAGCAAACATGACACATGTCTGGAATTGGAAAACCTCCAAAGCGAGGCATCCAGGAGGATCCCTGATCAGATGCCTGAGACCCCTCAAATGGCTCCTCTCGATGTGGAGGAGCAGTGGCTCTGCTCTGAGCCCCTCATGGATGACAGAGCTCCTCACCCTATCTCTAAGGTTGGGTCCAGACACCTGCGGAGGAAGCTCATCTTGGCCACCTGTATCATTCTCTCTTTCAGTAACCACCAATATCTTATGACTATAGTGGAGAGTCGGGACACAGATGGACAGGTAACTCAGGGTTTTAAGAATAGTAATATAAGTAAAAATGATCACAGATCTATGGAACACCAATTACTCAAAATTAAATAAATAAATAAAAACATTGTGAAATAGATATCTACATGAACAATAATACCAAATATATAACGTGACAATGAAATTGTGAAAAGAACTGAATATATATAAAGTTCTAAGCTCAATAGTATGAAATATTTTTCATTTTCCTTTAAAAATCTGTTTATTAATATAATACATTATTTTAATGCAAAATGTTTGCTAATAATGGGAATTATCTTTTAGCCATTTTTATTTAATTTCATCAATTTTTATTCCAAAACATAATTTTTCCAAAAAGTCAGCTTTTATTTCATAATGGTGTTTTTCCCAGTGGCTTATTTATTTCAGAATGTCACTTTTCAGCAGAATAACTTCATCTGCCAATCAGAGTCAGTGGGTGGGACCTGCATGCTCATTGGCTGGTTCTTAAACATCAATCTTCCTGGACACAGTGTTGCCAACTTCGCGACTTTGTCGCTTTTTCTAACGACTTTTCAGACCCCCTTAACGACTTTTTTTTTCCAAAAAAGCGCCTAGTGACAAATCTGGCGACATTTCTCACCACCACTCTCAGCTACTTTCTGTGAAACTTTGTCGCTGATATTTCCTGCAGTTTAGAGACCCAGTTTGCTCCTTCCCGACGCTCAGAAAGGGAATGAACTGCGCATGTGTGTGCAGCATGATGAGTTCCCTCCAGGTACTCTGCCCTCTCCTCACAGTCCTAAAACCTCACTGTTTGGTTACTTATCCAGAGACTCTTGCCCAATGACCACTGGAGATAGACAAGTAGGTATAGAGTAGACGATATATTGGAAGACAATCTTTTAAAAGTGTAAAAACTGTGACATGGAGAATAAATGACGTGTAAATATTTATAACGTGGGAATTATTTGGATTCTACATTCTAGACTGAAATCCAATGTTCAAAAGAATTTAATAATACATTTGATGTGATATAAATATACATCTTTCTTTTCAATATTAGCCCTAATTTTACGATCAACAGCTGCGTTTTTGTTTTTTGTCGTTCAACAGACTTTTTTTATAGAACTTTATTGCATACAAACATTATACAATTACAAAAAAACAGAAAACATACTCGAATTGTTATAGATCAAATTCTTCACATAAGGCTTTCAGTCTCATTGCTTTTGAGTTAGTGGAAATTTTTAAAGAGTTCAAAAAACATTTTAGATAAGCCTTGAACACAGTGAGGTTAGCTTTTTGTTTTTCAAACTTGCTGGCATGAATGTGGAATTTACCCAACAAAATTAGAAAGTTGATGACAAGTTTTTTTTTTTCCTCTTTGAATATTGGAAATACCAAATAAAACACGTTTTAACATTAAGTGAAACAAAGATTTCTATTACAGAAAAGATTGAGGTCACACCAAAAAGTTTTAGTAAAGGAGCATTCCCCCCCAAAAAAATGATTGATGATTCATTTTCCAAGTGACAGAAGGAGCAAAGAGGATCAAAATTTGGACTATGTTTAGCCAGTACTGGATTGACAGGATAACATCTGTGTAAGATTTTAAGAGAAACCTCCCGAATTTTATTTGAGACAAAGTGTTTTCTGGGCAACAGCCATGTCATTTCCCAATCTATATCAGACAACAGATTGTTCCAAAAGAAAACTGAGGCAGGTCTGCTAATAGTATTCCTTTGTATTAGCTCTCTAATATGTTTATTTTTTGTTTTAACACTTATAAATGGATCTGAGTTACCTATAAAGTCGTTCAACAGACTTCTTAAAAAGTGTTGCCGAGTTCGAGTCATTTAAAATGGCGGCCTCGTGTGGTGAAAAGCGAAACTGTCATTTGTGGCGTTCGTGGGTTACGTCACGGCGAACTATTGGTTCTGATTGGCTGCTTCGCTGGATCACATGACATCCTCCCTAACTCGTTCCTGTCGGTGCTGTATGGAGCTAGCAGTAAACGGTGACAGATAAAGGGATCAATTTCTGTTCTTTTTTTAAAATGTGTGGTCATTTAAAAAAATGTTTATACTTTATTGTGTTTAAGGGGGACAACTATACGCAGTTATAGGAGTTTTAACGAACGTTGACGGATAATAACAGGTGAGTTGGCAGCTTTTCTATTCTTTTAAACCAAGTTTGTTTTTTGTTGTTTTGCTCTGTCAGCGACTTTCGGTCTTCTCATCTCGCTTAAACACCCTGCGCTGTTTCCCCCTCATTGTAAATCAGATAATTTATATTTTTACGGCGAACTGGATTATTAAGTGCGCGTTTTGGTTATTGAGCAACGCTTTCATCACAAGAACAGCCATAAAACTCGAGTCATGGTTCCTCTGTTCATTTTGTTCGTCACCTCATTGTAAATAACATCTTTAAAGTTTTTAGCTTGAACAAATGAGAGGATTTTAAGGTCCTTCTAATACAGTCGAGAGAGAAGTTTTAGTTTTAAATTATTTATGCTTTTAAAAGTTTATAAACGTTTAATGGTGCGTTTGTTTTCTACTCGGAAGCTGGAATTTCCTAGTTCCGGTTCGTAAACAATTTGCCGTGGCAATCTGCTTCCTAAAACTGGCGTTTCTTTCAATTTCATGATCAAGTCTTCAGTTTTGTGTGTGTGTGTGTGTGTGTGTGTGTGTGTGTGTGTGTGTGTGTACATGTATAGCTATACTTGTGAGGACCAACCTTTGACAGCCCACCATCACTGTGTGGACATCTGTAGTTGTGAGGACATTTTGCCTGGTCCACACAATGTTTAACTAGCTATTAAACTCTACTAGTTAGGTTTAGAGGTCTGGTGTGAACTAGGTTTAGGTTAAGGTTAGGGTTAGGCATGTATCAGTAATGGTTAGGTTTAGGGAAAGTGTCTGGGTTAGGCATAGGAAAATCAATGGAAGTCAATACAATGTCAACACAAGTATAGCAAGACGTGTGTGTGTGTGTGTGTGTGTGTGTGTGTATTTTCATTTCTTACTTTATTTACACTGAATGAAAGAATATTGGTGCAACTATTCTTCTTTATTATTCAGTTGTTCTTTCTGGATTTGGATGCTGTAAAGCTGGACGGATTTTTGTTTTGTTTTTAATAATAATTAATAATAATAATAAACTTTATTTATAAACCACTTTTCATACAAAAGAAATGCAGTTCAAAGGGCTTTACAGAATAAAAAAAAGAGTTATGATGCGTAACTGTGGCAATAAGGTTGGTTGTTTTGTTTGTTTTTTTAACAAGTGGGCGAAGCTGATGAGCATCTCAAATTCTCCAGTAATACTTGAACTACGACCCCAAATCGCAAAGGTGTTGGAACGGAGGCTTCATGGATGCAGAGCAGAGAGGGAGAAGGCGAAGCGGCAATAGCAAATGAGGTGGATTAGCAGTGCTTGCCAACAACTGTTGGTGTCATCCAGGACATGTTACTGTGGAAGATCATGTCTGTTGCCTGGATATAAGCTGTTAGCATGTCACGGTGGTCATGAGACCATTATACAGCAACAGTCTGCAAGTCAGAGGTTTCTTTAGATTCGTTGCAAGACTGACTGTTACTGGAGGTCCTTTCTGCTCCCAGCATCACCGCCCACAATGACTCTTTGAAGATACTCAGATGAGATGAGTTACGACATTTAGCTTCTCTTTGAGATAAATAACTTGTTTTGAATTGAATTAGGCAACAAATGGCTGTCCCAAGACTGAAATGATCTCACTTTTTTTTTTTTTTTTGCATGAGTAGCAGTTAGACCAAGATAAATGTTCTTGTTTAAGTACCATAACATGGTGATATTATGACTGAAGGTTACCATACCGTGAGGTTCTCATGATGCACAATGCCTACTTGAGATCCATCCAGATGTTTGATTTTGAAGTTTTGAAGAAGAGCAGCCTAGTGGATCTAACTGGTGCTGCATGCTGTGTTCATGTGTCAGCAGCAGAGACGCGTCTCATGTTTCTCAAAGACACGACCTCTCATGACTGCCATCATGCTGCTGTCAGCATCTAAACTTCCTCAATTCTGGAGTCATAGATCTAGCTTATCTGGGAGTTTTTTTTTGTTTTTTTTCCACCCACGTAATTTTCTGAACAACCAGTGTTTAGTTTGAAGCCAGCTCCTGACCAGCATGCGGAGTTGTGTGTCTTTGTTCTGAAGTTGAGCCGTGCAGCTGATTGTCTTTACCCTTTCAAACGGCTGGAACTTCTCTTTGTCCTGTTTGGAAAGGACGTGCAGAGGTGAGTGTTTCGCAGAGAAGACAGGGCTCTGTTTCTATAGCCGAGCAGCTGAAGCCGAAGCCTCAATAGATCTAAATACTAGGGGTGTAACGGTACACATAAAGTCATTGTTCGGTATGTATTTGGGGTTTTAAAGTCACGGTTCGGGAATTTTTTGGCACATTTTAATCAATTTGATTTTAAATTTAAAAACAAATTAGTACAAGTAGACATAGTCAGAGTAGAAAACAATATAACCACTCGAAAACAATCATTGTTGATGTTTAGAAATGTTTACATAAAGGAAGATGAGTTCACCAACAAAGTTCTGGTTCGGCCCATTAATGTTCGCAAATAGCAGAGTTTAGTGATCGGTTTGGTAAATGACATAAACATTCATTCAGCATGTGTTCAGGTATAAAACAGCTGTATTTGTTTGGTGCATGTGTGTACCGAACCGACAGGGCTGTACTGAAAAATATGAATACATGTACCGTTACAGCCCTAAATAGTGCTAGTGAACACCAACTTCTGTTGCCCCAGGCGTCTCGTCCTGTTTCTCTTTTGTTCTCGTTGTCGTTCCATCTTGTTGGATGGAAAAATGTGATCTAATTTCATTTTCTTCATGTTTGTTCATAGGGAAGAATCTGATCTGAATTGAAGGCTCTCACTTCGTCTGTCAACATGAAGACGGACATCACCTATAACCAGGTAACACTGTTCTTCATACATTAGTAACCTACTGCAGCTCTGTTTAGGATACTTCAATTTGACTGAGTTAAATTTAATAGAAGTTTATCCACTGAAAAAGCCAACCATTTGTTAATTGTAATATTCATATGGCTTTACATCGCCTCTGATGTTTGATTATTTCTCTTTTTGAAATGTATTTTTCATATAAAATGAACCTAATGAGTGGTTATTGGTTAACATTTTGATCTGTGCCAATAAATAAATAAAAAGGTTTTAATATACTAATAATTCTGTGTATTAAAACACCAAATGAAGGTTTTTTTTAAACATTTTACTTCTGTTTTTTTGTATATCCCTTCCTTGATAAAAAAAAAAAAGGTTTTGTTGGGTCATCATTTTCACAGAGAGTCATGAGATTATTCTGTAAAAACAGGAAGTTATTATCCTGATAAGTAATGAAAATGTAAAGCGACCGGAATTTATGATTCCAGTTTCACCCACGTTACAGTCACTGGTTTCACTTGTCAGAAAACTTGGTTAAAAACCCTGTGGTTGATTTTTAGTTTAAGCTTCCAGTTTCATATGAAAATCCACAGAGAGTTGAGTAATAACTGTGTGAATGTTTGTGCAGTTGGTGGATGCAGAGGGGAGGAGGCAGGAATCCTGCCGGAGAGCCAAGCTGGTGAGTTACACCTCATATTCAGTCTGTTGCTCTCACTCAGGACAGAATATATCAATGAATCTGTCTCTCTCTCTCTCAGTTGTCCAGGTGTCTGATCGCTCTGGCCTCCGTAGCCTGCCTGCTTCTTGCTGCCGTGACCCTCTATAACATCCTGACCCCGCCAACCTCCTCCCATCATCCTGCCTCCGTTGCCGGCCGCCTTCAGGAGAAGGTTGAGTCCTGCTCGGACCCCTGCAAGTAAGTTTATTTTTGTTTGTTTGTTTTTTTAAAGGTTCTGCAACGTATTTTCTCAGGTGGACTGAGAAAATGTGTCATCGGTTTTCTTCCAGTTGTCCGTTTCTCAAAATCCCAATAAAACACGTCAAGGTTTCTGGTTGTATGAACACCTTTAGAGGGGACCATGAGACTCACCAGACTCTCTTATCAGTCTTTACTTCATGGCTTAATTCTACTAAGGAGTATTAAATGAATGCCTCTGGGATTTCGCAACGTTGCAATCTCAACTATTAACTGTAGTGCAAATTAAGGCAATCCTCACAACTCCTTCTGCACGTCTTGCAATTTTATCCAATCGTCGCATCTTTAATGCATGTTTGATGAATCGCGGTTCTCCTTCTAATCTCCTCCAACCTACGCCGTCACATGTCACGTTCCCTTCTAGTTTCTTATGTGAGATGGAGCGAATGTGAAATATTTCGCATTTGCAAACAAAAATCACAGCCGAGGACCATGCTGTACAGCTTCCTCATTCTCTACATGGAAGTGGCAGTAAATTATTTTGTTCCCCATTCAATATTGTGGTCGAACGCAAAACGGAAGTCATCGGTTGACAAAACATCATGTTAACAGTTTACAATTTACATCCCTGTCCTAGGGCAAGACTCAGACATTTTCCACTTTACACATGGAATAAAGTTAACTAAAACAATAAGAATAAAAATCTGAGCATCATCTCAGACCTGTACCCTTTACTCAATACATCATGCTAACCGTGAGCTAACAGAACGTTGAAGAGTTGCGGAGGCTTTGGAGCGCATCTTTGACCGGTGCAGCTGGTTACAGGTGCGCTCCATAGAGCCCGGGGCGTGCTGCTTTATTTCCTCCCGATGAAGAGATGGCTTGTGGGTCAGAAAGTCTTTCTGACTTCTGATCTCCTCAGTTTTAAATCTTTGGCTGAAGTGGCACTTGTCAGTCTCCAGTTGGGCAGCGGGGCATGAATTCGGCCTCCAGAAAAGCATCAAGTTGTGAGGCTGTGCGTTCAGGCTACAGCAGGCGAATTGTTCGTATTTTAAGTGCGATCGTTTAATTTTGTTTACATGTAGTAACTAGGTCCACAGTCGCTGGTGTTTGTCACTGTGGAGAAAAAGTTCCATGTGTAAATCTCCTAGATGTGGATTCTCTGTTCTGCTCGTTTGGATTTGAATTCTAACTAAAATGAATAAAGAATAAATGCTATTGAATATGTTATCAATTTAGAAATTGATGGGTTAAAAAATAGATAATGACAGGGTTTTTTTCCACTCCCTCGGTCAAAAAGACGGACAACAAAAAAGACACTGAGTCTTAATCGGCTTGTATTTTAGCTATTTTTTTCCTACTTTTGTTATTTATTCCTGCATAATTTCATTTTGTATATGGATGCTCAGAATTCAGGGTTAAGCACAGGGGAAAATCACAACAAGAAAACATTGTAAATTTTGTTGCAGTTTTTCACAAAAGCTGACGCAAAATCAGGCATTTTAGGCTGCAAAAATCACAAAGTGCCACAAAATTCTGGAGGGACTGATTGGTCATGGAGGAGAAGTACATTTCCAGCAAAAATGTCAAGATAAATTTTACATATTTACAAGACAAAAAACTTGGATATTCTCTGATGTCGAGAAGTTGTACATTTCAATAAAGAAAAATGAGAATTTTCCAGGAATAAACGGTGATGGTTTGTCATTTAGGGGATGTTTTCCAGACATGCAGTCCTTCTCTTCTTCCCCGTCAGGATAGTTCTGGTGGAGAGCATCCCCGAGGGGCTGGAATTCAACTCCAGCGCCACCAACCCCACCATCTTCCAGGCGTGGATCCATCTGATGAGCGAGGCCCGCAGCAGCGTCGACATCGCCTCCTTCTATTGGACGCTCACTAACGAGGACACCGGCACTCATGAGCCCACAGCATCTCAGGTCAGCACGGACCCAGGGTTCCTTTATGGTCCCTCATGGCTGACTCTGAAGCTCAGCTTCGCTAGCCAGAATACATATGAACAGATATGAGGTCGGATTATCAGCACCAAGCAGAGTTGGGTCAGATTTACACCTCTCTGAGGCTGATGTGTATTTTGTTTTAAGGCTCACAACATCCCCAAGATATCCAGTAGGAGCCATGTTTACCTGTGCTGCTTTTGTCTGCTCAGCTGGGCTGCAGCGTGATAAATGCGATTGTTGCTGTTTGCACAGGGGGAGGATGTTTTGAAGAGGCTGGCTGAACTCTCAGGGAAGCTTCATGTTCGGGTTGCAGTCGACTCGCAGGAGGGTAAACCTCAAGCTGACCTCCAACTGCTCAACGATTCAGGTAGCCGGCCTTTTGTTTTTCATCTATCCTCACATCGGCACCCGGAAGTCCGATTTATCTGACGTTTGATGTTTCGCTTTTTCATTAAAGTGCAACTTTTTTTTGGCACTTTTCCTTTCAAAGATCGAATTTTAGAGACGCTGGAAATAAGAGGGAAGAAAGGTGCCATTCACATTTTATAGATTTGCGCACACACAGACAGATTTGCTACTTATTTAGATAAGCATGAGGGCTTCTAGGAATAACCTAGACATTTCAACCTGAGCAATATTGGCTGTAGTGTCCTTAAAGTCCCATCAAATACTTAGGGTGGACACCTAAGGGTAATTCAGAGAGACTAGTTAGCCTAGCAGTCATGTTTTTGGCTTCCTGTGGGAGGAAGCTGGAGTACCCAGAGAGAACCCGTGCATGCATGTGGAGAACATGCAAACTCCATCCAGAAAGACCCCAGGCTGGGATTTAAACCCAAAACCTTCTTGCTAATATCTAAATCTTTCCTTCATTGTATGATTTTATCACATATTAAGTACTGCTTTCTTGTCTGGTCATTTGCTGGTGTTACTGCCTTAAAACCTTTAGAACAGCTATATAAAAAAACATTAAGGCTTTTGCAAAAAAAAAAAAAAAATATTCATCCCATTACTTCCCAATTTTAGAGAAACATAATTTTTTGTATTTTGAAAATTGTAAAAGTTTTAACATGCCTGCATCGTCTCTAAATTAATTCATGGTTTGGCCCCACCTCCTTTGGAGGAATTTATCAGACAAAAAGATGGAACTCCTAGAACCAGAGCAGCTGGTAGAGGAGACTGTGAGATTCCACTTAGAAGAACCACTATGGGACAAAATACCATCGCTGTGAAAGGGTGTAAAGTTTGGAATAATATACCAGTTTTAATTCAGGAATCCTTCACGTTTACTGTTTATAAAACCAAACTTAAAAATGGTTAAAAGCTAATCAATCTAGTGAACATTTGTAAAACTGTTTCTGGGGAAATTGATCAAATGCAGGGTTGGCTGGATATATGGTAGCCTGTATGTTTTTATGTTTATGTTTCACCTTTTGTTTGTAAACTTATTCTGTCTTAAATGAATGAGGACAACAGATGGAAAGTGGCCTATGGCTAAATCTGGCACATTTACACAAAGTAATTCTATTGAGTGTTTATTAATGCGCATTGTCCTATTCAAATAAGCTAAACTAACTAATAAATGTGCCACCATATAGCCTCCATAAACACACACAAGCATCTTTAAAAGAAAATGCATTAATATGAAAAAGTCCGGATTTTTATTTACATCTAAATGTATTTATTTTCTTTGCTTATACATATAAAGAAAAGATAAAGAAAAGATTTGATTTAAACATGTAAACTTTTCTTTTATATATTTATAAATGAAGTATTTATTTAGAGGTCTATGCAGTTTTATACATTCAGTGGAATTATGGGATTTGTGGGGGGGGGGGGGGGTTAGGGACCACACCCACCCACCCATGAATTGCTTAAATCTGCAAAAGGGCTGAGCCCCCCCCCCCACCCCACCCCCTCTAAAAACATGTAGAGAACTGCCTATTTTAATAGTTAAAACACCAAATATACCTTAATATGGATTAATACAGCCCCCAACGTCTTTTTTTTTTTTTGCCGCGGATCGGTTTAATATCAGAGAATATTCACATAGACCGACGTTTAAGGTGTGGCAGACAAATGCAACAAATTAAAAAGAAACTACCAGCATAAAAAAACAGGGTAATTTTTAGGCATAACAATAAATGTAAATCCAATGTGTGCCCCTAACTTTATTAGGAGCGTCCCGCAAACATAACATCAACAACACAACACAACACGAGTAACATCCTCTCTGCCCCCTAACGCTCTATGGTTGCTATGGGCATGTTTAAACATGCCTTTAAAATAAACAAATCTACCAAAAAAACAAATAAAGTGCATGAAAAATACAACTCACCACAACGCCGAATCAGTGGCTGTTTTTCTGTAACAAGACGGTCCTGTCTGGGACAGCTTCAAAGGCTTCATTGCCTCATTAGAGAGCCGGTTGCCACATATTAAACAGAGCAGGGGTTTTGGAGCATGGAAATCGCCTGTCGGGTTAAATCCATATATTAAGTATGACTCCTGGTATTGTTTGCTAAATGTAGCTTTATTTTTATTGGGATTCATAGGCTCTTCTTCTGTTTCTTCACTGGACCTTTTCTTTTTTGGAAAGATACTTTTCAGACACCTGTTTTTAATCATTTTTGCAAACTTTTGTGGGTTTGTTTTAGCTGTGATTTATCCCGTGACCAAGGCAAGTGTCTTGACCTGTGTCAGAGTTAGTTACAGTCAGATGTAATGGAGAGAAGCTGGTCATTTTTCTAAATAAAACATAGTTTAGACCAGGATAGTAATAAAACAGAAATATTTCTTTACTGTTTCCGTGCGGCCCGGTACCAAATGACCCACGGATTAATACACTGAATAAAAACTATCTTAGCACTACCGCAGACGCTAACATCTGCAGCCTTCCTTATCTTCGCTTTTGGGGGTACAGCCAATCAACGCCAAGGAAAATGAATGGCGCTCCTGTATTGGCTGCTGTGCAAAGACTAGGCAATTGCAGGTCATTGCGCCACGGTGTTTCAACTTCCCAAGCTGCATTTTTTTTTTCAGAATATTTTAGCTATGATCTATGAAAAAATCCAATTTGGAGTTAGGTTCCACAGAAATCTGTGAATATTGAACCGCAAATAGGCGGGAGTCCGCTGTAACTTCACTTCTATTTCTCTATCCTTGCCATAAATAGCTCTAATCTGAGTACTAGGAGTCTATTGTTCAAAGCAAGCAGTCTGGTCTCAATGTGTCACTGCTCTGCTCTGAAGCTCAGATGTGTTTCAGGAGCCGACATCAGGACCGTTAACATGAGGGCGCTCACCTCGGGGGTTCTTCACACCAAGTTCTGGGTCGTAGACAAGAAGCACATTTACATCGGCAGCGCCAACATGGACTGGAGGTCCCTCACGCAGGTACTCAACAGCAGGACCGTCTGAATGGTTGGATGCTGATTCACATCGAGAGAGTAAAGTGAAAGAGAAGCATGAGAGGAGAGTTGTGTGGATTCCAAGTTTGTCAGAATTCCCTCAACTTCTGAAGCTCTATCTGTATATATTTATATTAGAACGGCAAAATAATGTAAATGTGATATTTCACGAGTGGAGGATCCCTGAATCAAATCACTTTATGCAATAATGAAGGATGGAGAAATGGAACCAAGACTCAGAGCATCATTGCTGAAACATTTTGGCTCCACGGTTTTCCAGGTGAAGGAGCTGGGAGCAGTCGTCTACAACTGCAGCTGTTTGGCCTCAGATCTGGGGAAGATCTTTGAAGCTTACTGGTTAGTAGGAGGGAGCGAGTCCATCCCGTCACCGTGGCCGTCCAGCTTCTCCACTCTGTACAACAAGGACACGCCTCTTCAGCTCCCACTGAACAGCACGCCGTCCAGCGTTTATCTCTCTGTGAGAATCCGTCCTCCGTCTCCTGACACGATCTTCCCCGTTTCCTGTTTTGCCAAATCACGTCGACCCTTTCTCCTCTCCCAAACCAGAGTTCTCCTCCATCCTTCTGCGCAGCCGGCAGGACTCCAGATCTTCAGTCCATTCTGAGTGTGATGGACGATGCAGAGAGCTTCATCTACATCGCCGTCATGAACTACCTGCCCACTACAGAGTTCACACATCCTAAAAGGTAAAAGCTGTGTGGATTTTAGCCACGCTAGCTGCAGCTTCGTGTGGATTAATGGACTACTAGAAGAAGCAAACTTGCACTCATTTTCACCTCTGCTCACTGAATCAACCCAGAAAACCTGACAATCACGTCAGATACAACAGCTGCTCATATTCATTGAAAATCAGCAAATATCTTAAAACTGCAAATTCCAATTGCACAAAGAGGGAGGATCTCCTCCAAACAATTGGACGGTTGAAACTTCTACAGAGTTGGGTTCAGGAATGAATAAAGCAAACTAACATTAAAGTTCTGGAATTAACCCAGTAAAACAAATTATGTACTTTATGCTTAAATTTATTAACATTAAATTAGAAAAATTACTATTTGCCGTAAAAAGCAAATTCAAACTAGAGATTAATATAATGAAAGTACAAACAAAACATGTAAATCTAGGTATTTATTCTGTAAAATTAGTTATAACTGAAAGCTAGAAAGCAGCAAAGGGATTCACGTAAGATCCTTTCTATGTGTAAAATATGCATCAACAGGCATGATTGGTAAACATAGTCCATCTGAGAATACTTGAGGCCCCATCTTAAAACACTTACAACTGCCTGTTTTAATAGTTAGATTAGAGTAAATGTGAACTTGTGCATCCAGTTCTTGTTTTTAAAAATCATTGCAGTTGATTGTTGTAAAGCATTCGACAAAAGAGTCTCATCCAATTTAGGATGTATGTTTTGGATTTTAGCTCCAGTGTTTCCAATTAATCTCGCGTATGTGTCTAGTGAAGTACTAAATGCAACTGAAAAAGTGTAGTTGACTGGAGAGCAGCCTCATCTGAGGTGTGGCGCTCTGCACAGGTACTGGGCTGACATCGACACGCAGCTGAGGCGATCGGCGTACGAGAAGAAGGTCCGGGTGCGTCTGCTGATCAGCTGCTGGCAGCACTCTCCGCCCGTCATGCTTCCCTTCCTGAAGTCTCTGGCTTCAGTTCACGACTCCAAAAACAAGCTGGACATCCAGGTGGTGAGTCGTTCTTCTGCAGCACTTATAAATACAGCAGCTTTTTTACTACAATGTTTCTGGCAGGAAATGATTTGATTTGTTTTATTCAGAGGCTGTTTGCGGTTCCCGCTGACCAGAGGCAGAAAGAGATCCCTTATGCAAGAGTAAACCACAACAAGTACATGGTGACTGACAAAGTAGCGTACATAGGTAAGATTGACAGTTTTGTTGACTCCATGTTTCTGTGGTATAAACTTTAGGGGAGATGACAACGGCAATAAAGGTCCATCGTGTTTAGGGGTGTTGCAGTACGTAAACATCGTGGTTAGGTACGCTTTCGGTACACTTTAATCAAGAAAAATAAATACAAATGTGCATATGACTTTTTTTTTTTATTCCACTTTAATCAGCGTTAAACAAAGAACCTTTTTCCCTGAACCCCTTCCTTTCAATTCCTGAAATTTGACTTTATTATGTTTTTTAACTTCAAAAAGATTAAAGTTTAGAACTGACTGAAGATTTCAATGGATTTTTTTTATTTTTATATATATATATATATATATATATATATATATATATATATATATATATAAAATGGTGCAACCAGACTTAGCCAGAGTAGAACCGAAGCAACAGGGTCGTAACGAAAAATCTGAATATGTTACACCCTTAATTGTTGTTTTTTTCACCCACTAACTGGGAGACAACCAGCCCGTCTGATTACCAGAACCATCACTGAGGGAGATTTGCTCAAACTAAATAGCATTTCTCTGTGGTGGTGCATTTTGCTCACACTTTAGGAGAGGTTTTACATGCATTAATTGAGATGTGAGTTGTAAGCATCCGAGTTTCTTCCAGACATGAGAAGTTTTATATATGCAATCATGTAATGTGTGTATTTGTGTCCTCAGGGACGTCTAACTGGTCGGGAGACTATTTTCTGAGCACGGCCGGTTCAGCGCTGGTCGTAAACCAGACGGAGTCAGAGTCACTGGACTCGACTGTCCAGTCCCAGCTGAAGGCCGTCTTCGAACGAGACTGGCACTCCGCCTACAGCACTCCTGTCACCCACAAGCCAAACCTCAAACGTGTCTGCTAATCTCTACAGCCAGCAGCACACTTTCATATCAGCGCTCATTTGCACATGTACAGTATTCAGGTTCTCCTGTGTTTTGCACCGGGGTGGAGTTCAACTGCTGTCACGGTGAACTGTGAACCTGATGACCTGAAAGTACAGAGCTTTGTAAAAGCATTCTTACTCCTTGAACTGTACTCTGTGTAACGTGACAAAATGTTTACAAACTTCAATGTGTTTCAGTGAAATTTTATGTGCATCACTTTGAAGGGCAAGGCAATTTTTTTTGTTTAGCACACTTTCAACAACAAGGTAATTCAAGGTAAATCAAACAGTTATTTAAGGTTTTTACCCATAAAAATCTGAAAAGTGTGGCGTGCGTTTCTATTCAGCTCCCCTGAGTCAATACTTTGTTGAACCAGCTTTTGTTGCAGTGAACTGCCTTTTTTAATAGTTAAAACACTAAATATACTTTAATATGCATTAATACACAGTGGAAACCAGCTTAGCACTACGGCAGAACTGACATCCAAGGTTTTCTTTAGCTCAACTTTTGGCCAATGAGCGCCAAGGAAAAGGAATGCCTCTCCTGGATTGATTCCTTTTCTAACTCCAACCAAGTAGCATTCCTCCTAGGGATTTCAGCTTTCTTAGCTGCATTTCCTTTTGAATATATTAGATATGTTCTACGAAGAAAATAGGCAAATTTTTTCTGCAAATAATTTGGAGTTGTGTTTCACAGAATAATCCACGAGCAGGCCGGGGTGCATTCAGAGGTCGCATTAGACGTTTTTGTTGTCCGTCATTTTGACCGATGGGTTCCAAAAAAATCTGGTCATGACCTTTTTATATAATTTTTTTTTTTTTTTTTACCCGTTAATTTTTAACATAACGTATTTGATAGTATTTCTTTTTTTATCATTTTACGTAATATTCAATCCGAACAAGCTGAACAGAGAACCAAATATAAACAAATAAATTAACTGATTGCACTTAAAATACGAACAGTTCACCTGCTGTGGCCTGAATGCACAGTCTCACAACTTCCCCCTGCTTGCATGGAACTGAAATGCTCACCTGCTCGTTCGTAATCAAATAGGGGAATTGCTGCTGAGTTGTTGTTTTTTTGTTTTTTTTTTCGTGAGGTTTTGGATTTTTGCCTCGGACAGATGACTTCTCTTGGGGGTTTAGATGTTCTTGAGGCTGAATCTGCATTCTGCTGCCACACTGGAGACTGGAATTACAAGCGCTACTTTAGCCAAAGTTTTGAAATCGGGTGACATTTCTCCAATTGAAGTGATCAAAAGTCGGAAAGACTCTCTGGATGAGCAGTTTCCTTACCTCCTGCTATCGTTTCAGCAGGAGGAAAAGCTGCGGCATGCACCGGGGGTTACCATGATTATGGGGCTCTAGGGATTCGCTCCAAAGCCTTCGTAACTTTTCAGCGCACCGTTAGCTCGCAGTTAACGGACTTTATTGAGTACGGTGTCCAGGTCTGAGTTGATACTCAGATCCTCTCATGGGAATCTTTTTTTGTTTTGTTTTTATGTAGTTACCAGTACTTCGGGCGTAAAGTTGAAAAGGTCTGCGCGTCACCAAGTGGTCAAAGGTGTGAATACTAATCTGTCAAAATGACGGACGGTGTTTGGATTTTTCCATCGTGTTTTAAAAGAAAAAAAAGGCCAAAAACAGAAAGTATTCGGTGAACGCGTCCTGGGTTCCTTGTGTCTCCGCTTTCCATATCTAGAGACAGCTTTATTCCCTTTTTTTCTTTTTTCTTTTTTCAGCTCAAACTAAGCCAGATTAGATGGTGAGCATCTGTGAGCATCAATTTTCCAGCCTCTCCACAGATTCTCAGTTGTATTTAGATTCTGACTTTAACTGGGCCATCCTGCCTCATGAAGATTTCTTAGACCTAAACCACTCCATTGTAGTTCCACTCTTAAAATCCAGCTTTTCTAACTGGATTTTTCCTATAGATGGATCCGGCCGCCTTTCCATTAACTCTGCCGAGCTTCCTGGTCTTTACTGAACAAAAGCATCCCCTCCGCATGATGCTGCCACTACCATGTTTCACTGTGGGCATGTGCAGAGTTAATTTACTGGCACACACTGTTGTCTAAGGTAGTCCATAAACTTCCGAGGCCATCACAGAACACCTGCAATTAAGTTACACACAGGTGGACTTATTTACTAAATAGGTGACTTCTTGAGGCCATTGATAGTATTTTAAGTCGGGTGTATCAGAGTAAAAGGAGTTGCATCTATTTTATAATTAGATTTTCATTCCACTTCACAGTTATGCACTAGTTTGTGTTGGTCTTTTACTTAAAATCCATATAAGATGCATTGAAGTTTGTAGAGTGACAACATATGAGAAAATGGAGTAGAAACAAGACATAACAGACTTAAAGGTGATGTCCTTGTTCCTTAAAGAGTAACTAAACCCCAAAACAACTTTTTTTTGCTTCTAAACTGTATAAATGGTTATTTACCAATGCAATCTTTCAGTTTCTGGGATTTTTTTTACATTTTGGTGTAAACTTGTTTAATTCTACACTTTTTGGTCTAAAAACGTCTTAGTGCTGCCCTCTTAGGGTTGAACGGTGGCTACTGCATTTGAATTTTGTGATTGGTGGAGAGCGGTACATCTCTACGTCACAGGCATGGTCTCACAGACATACCCCTCCGTTCTTCCTGGCACCGCCCACTTTGTAGGATTTTCAAATGTTGTCTGGGGGCGGGGTTAGGATTTTTCAGGGGGTTCAGTTACACTTTAAGGAGCAACTCAACCCAAATCAACTTTTTTGTTGATAAACTGTATAAATGAGTGTCTAATAGGGCTATCTACATGTCTCGTCATTTTTTTAAAATATTTTAGTAAAAATATAATTGTTCGACCAAAAACCGTCAGTGTGGCGCCCTCATCAGGTTTAAATTCTACACTGCACTTGAATTAGAATCGGGCATTGCTCTTCGCTCTGAGGTGATGGCTGTGGTGTATAAAGCAAGCCGAGTTTTGGCCACGCCTCCGTAGCGAATTTGAGTTGGAATGGCAAGGAAGTGTTGACGCCGCCCAGCACCCACCCCTTCGCCGTCCCTCGGTCTGCCAGGCAACGCCTCCTTTTGCTGCAGGAAATGTGGGCGGAGTTGGACTCTGGTAGGGGGTGAGTTGCTCTTTAAGCAGCTTTAGTACCAAACAGTTTTTTTCTTGTGGAATAATGTGCTTTCAAACCGCTTCACATCCTCTCGTATAAAACAATCTGTACCACTGATGTATTTTAGTAGCTAGACATCCATTCAGGATGTGCTGCATAGACCTGCTCTTGCTTTGATTTAATAATGTAGTTCTTTTGGGGTAGGAGGCCACTGTTCCAGCTGGTCCTGCAGCATTTCTACCTTTAGCTGGAGTTTTACATCACAGATCAACTTAGGGATTAAGGTGTGAGCCACTTCCTTTCATTTTGCTTCTAGTAAGGTGGAAAGGAGCACCATTATAGCCTAAGCTCCTGTGATGTTCTTGTACTGACCTTTTTGAGCCCACTTTTTTTTGTCTTTCAACAATTTTGCAGTAGTTAAATAAAATTAACTGATCTGTAGCGTATAGATGTGTCTGAGATGCCTGAGTCAAATATTGCATCAGCAGCAGGACTCTCTTTATGCCGAGGAGGTCATTCAGTTCAGTTCGTGGGTGTTGAACCGGAGATGTCTAAATATTGCAGGAGACTGGTTATCCAGGACGTGAGTTTGACACCCTTGGTGTAGAGCAATTAAAAAACATTTCAGTTTCACCTTAATCTGTAGGAATAAGCATAAGGAGCAGCCTGTGATCACCTTGCTTTTTGTTAATAAATCATTATCAATAAAGGTTGTTGTTTTTTTTTACACTTCTGTATGTTTGCTTACATTTTTACCTGCAATCTGTGGTCCTCGGCTACATGCAAATTGTTTTGTGTCAAAAACAGTTTCACTGTTTATGTCTAAATATAAAAAAAATCAGAATGTATTAAGCACTTTTCATACAAACATTGCAACTCACAGTGCTTCACAGATTAAAATGACCCCACATAAACCACATTCCCATCCCTCCCCCACAGATTTAAAAGCGTGATCATATTTATACCCACCTCCCCCCAACCTAACCCCCATGCGCACGCACACTCTAGAGCAACAATAACAAGGACATTGGGCCGAGTACAGATGAGCCAGGTAAGGTAAGGAAACGCCATCAAAGTAGCCATCTGCACCAGCAGCATCAAATCAACAGCAGCAGCCAAGGCACCGACCCAGAGCGCCCAGAGGAGGCAAGGCCCAACCTCCACCTGGAGAGCACCCAGGCAGCCACAGCCAACCACCGCTCCCATAGAGGAAACACTGGAAAGAGGATTAAAATAACAGGTTAAAATATAAAAATAAACAGTGGATAAATGTAAGACTAAGTAGTAAAACACTGATCAAATCTAAGCAAGTAAAACATGCAGAGCAATTAAACAGACTATAATAAATAATCAGTTAAAAGCTAGGGTAAAAAGGTGAGCCTTGAGCCTGCTCTTAAAAACATGAACGTTCTCTGCGGCCCTGAGGTTCTCCGGCAGCCTGTTCCAGAGGTGAGGGCCATAATAATGGAAAGACGCCTCGCCATGAGTGTGTTTCCTGACTTTAAGGATGACAAGGAGACGGCTGCAAGACTAGCGCAGAGACTGTGAAGGTTAAGTTCTGAAAGATAAGACCCAAGACCATTAAGAACCTTAAAAACCATTAAAGAAAACCTTAACATCGATCCTAAAGCATACGGGGAGCCAATGCAATTTAAGACGGATGCAATGTGCTCCTGGTCTTCGTCAGGACAAGTGCTGCTGAATTTTGTAGAAGTTATAAACCTGAGATACTCTGTTTGGGAAGACCAGATAGGAGGACATTACAATAATCAATTCTACCTCATATGCAATAAAACAAAGTTAAAAATCAACAAACTGTAGGACACGCCTAGTTTTTCACAAATTTGGGTTGCAAGATTTTCCACATCTTACATGGAAAATCTGCCAGATATAAAATCCTGTTTAAGAAACACATTTATTTTAAAGGTTAAACTTTTAATTCCCCTGAAAAATCTTATATGAGCTGGATTTCTGTTGTAATATTTCGAGAAACAGTCTGCTGATTCTACCTAATTATTTTACCTGTAATCAACCAGTTAACCTTTTGAATTAGCTAACATATGTTTGAAAGTGCATGCTCTGTTTAGCATCTGACAATTCAGCCTCTGAGGGGTCGCTGACATCAAGTGGCTTCTTCTGGGGCCTTGACCCATCCCCTACGAGGGGATTTATCAATGGCCATGGGTCACTGAGAGGCTGAGGCTGAGGAGAACCAGATGCCCCTGGCCTTTGGGTTCAAGACGTGGAGCAGCAACCAAAGGAAAGAGTACCCATTTCAGTACCAAGTCAGGATGCAAGATCCCTCTGAAAAGTACTTGAAGATTCTACATAATCTCTTTCTGTTATGTTTTCCCAGAGAGTCCTGACAGATGACAAAAAAGGTCACCCCGGGGGGGGAGCCAGAAGTACTTTTCTCACCTGAATGAATGAACGGTGACCAAAAAGAATCCCCATAAAGGGTGTAAAAGTGAAGTCTCGACAAAGTGATCTGGAAAGACAATCTTTTGTTTTTTTCTTTTATTTTCCTTTTATTTACCCTTTTGAGAGCTAATTCTACTGTAAGCATGATTTATGTCTGATTATCAAATTATTGTTGGAACATTGTATTTTTTTTACTTCGGCCGGTCCAACCCTGTAGCTAAACTATGACAGCATCTTAGATATTCTTTCCATGTCTTAGTTTATGTCATTACTGTAGATTAGTAATAAAAAGCAGGTTATGTTGAGGGAATATTTAATTAAATTATTATCCGACTAATTATTCCCCGTCTTACTATGAGTAACATACTAACATAACATATGACCTAACATAGTCAATAAGTCAAGTTAAAGAAAACAAGTATTTGTTTTGTTGGAGCATAACATTTTCCATAGGTAGATATGAGTCTGCATCTGCGTTTTTCATATTTTATTACGGCAGTCTTAACTTGAGCCCGTCTGGACCAACTGTCGAACTCTCTCGCACCCAGATCATGTCTGCTTCTCTCTGTAAGCGGCTTCTGCCTTCAGTCCCCTGATGTTATGTGTTGTTATTTCAGTTAGATCAGAGTGGGTGAAAGGCCTCTTCCTTGGATCTAATAAATACTGTGATCAAAATATTAGATCAATATCTTAGACTTTAGATCCAGAACTAATTTTTCCACATCAGCATCTAGCGGATGTTCTGGCTTTGGGGGACTGCTTCATGCCTTACTATTACACCTTGCCATGCCATAGTCAGTATGTCGCTACCGTGGCCCACGGCCCCTCCCCTCTCCTAACGAGGCTGCTCTATACAAAGGCATATGCAGAAAACTACAGAGCGCCAAACAAGAAGATATATTGCAAACAGCAACATTTCTAAGACTAACAGAAATCAATGGATCATAGAAAAATTATGAAAAAACTGTTGCAACTCCTTTACTTTTTCTAGAGAGAGGCCATGAGTAAGAATTTATCTTTGTAAAATGAAGTGATTCACAAAGGCAAACACTGGCTTATGCATAATTTTCTTTAGGTGCCCTGTTTGTAGCAAACTAGTTATCCTTAATAAGCATATTGAATAAGGAAATTCATGAAAAACGACTCATACAAAAGCAACAAAACAACTTTGTAATGACAGAGCACAGTCCAAAAAAGAAAAATATTGCAAACTTGAAAAGGGAAACTCTAATAAGCAATGTTGACTATAAAAATTTGATTTATTTTGTTCTTTCCACTGATTAAAAAATATAACTCTGATCATTTCTTTAACTCACGTTCCTCCTACAGACAGTATTCCCCATCTGAGAACTGCTGCTTTAGACAGGAAGGCTGAATGCTTCTATTGTTGTTGGACTTGTTGATTTGCTTTTATTGTCCGCTTGTTTGTATTACATTATTGTATTATACATTACATTATTGTACTCTATGTGTGACTTGTTTTCTGTTGGTTTGTTGCACACTTTGATTTGATTTAATAATTTTGTAGACGGAAGCAAAGATGAGCTACAGACAGAGAAGGAGTCAGCAGCAGCAGAGCTGTTCCAATCAAACATAGGAATTGGTCACAGTAATTTAAGCAGAATTGTTTTATGTGCTAGAGATTGCTAACCAAGTAAACACTTTTGTAACACTCTTGATGAATCATGACTTGATGTAGCCCATTTGTAGCCCAGATATTTAGTTTGTGTTTTGTATTATTAGTTTACAATAATCATACTTTGCACAATTAATTCTGATGTCATGATTGTGGTGGGGTAGCAGAAGCACCAGCATTATCATTAGGCATGTGAACTGGTAACAATTAAATAGTCTAACTAACTTGTGTTATAGATAATTAATAAGAAAAGGTCATTTAATTCCATCATAACACCTATTGAAATATAGATAGAAGCTCATTCAAAACGAGTCAATAACATTGCATTATTGAAGACATAGTAAATGAAACTAGAAAATTTCAGGAAATTTAAACGGGGCCTGCCACGTGGTGCGTAAGCAGTCTGACCCCCAATCAGATGTTCTGTTGCCAAGTTTGCTTCAGCAAGATATATGTATTGAGCTTCAAAGCTTACATGGAAAAAGCCAAGCAAGGAATTATAAGCCGTCATAAGTAATTCCAGCTAGCATGCTAATGCTAACTAGCATGCTATTGCTACCTAGCATGTAATCATTAGCCTCGAAGTAATCAGTACGAAACTTAGGAAAATTCAAAGAATTAGCAAAAATGCTAACATGAGCTAGCATGCTAATGCTAGCTAAAATGTAATCATTAACCGTTAAGTAATCACTATGAAAAGTTAAGGAAACAAAAAAATAGCTAAAATGCTAACATTAGCTAGAATGGTAATGCTTACTAGCATGCTAATGCTAGCTAATATGTAATCATTAACTGCAAAGTAATGACTAGGAAAAGGTATGAAAATTAAAACTATTGATAAAATGCAAACATTAGCTAGCATGCTAATCCTAACTAGCATGCTAATGCTAACTAACATATAATCATTAACCGCAAAGTAATCACTGCTAAAGGGTAAGAAAATTAAAAACAAAGGATTAAATGCTAACATTAGCTACCATGCTAATGCTAACTAGCTTGCTAATGCTAGCTAACATGTAATCATTAATGGCAAAGTAATCATACGAAAAAGTAACAAAATGTTAAAAATTTGCTAAAAAAACTTACATTAGCTCGCATGCTAATCCTAACTAGCATGCTAATGCTAGCTAACATGTAATCATTAACCCCAAAGTAATCACTACTAAAGGGTAAGAAAATTTAAAACAAAGGATTAAATGCTAACATTAGCTACCATGCTAATGCTAACTAGCATGCTAATGCTAGCTAACATGTAATCATCAACGGCAAAGTAATCATACGAAAAGGTAAGAGAATTTAAAAAATTAGCTAAAATGCTAACATTAGCTAGTATGCTAATGCTTACTAGCATGCTAATGTTAGATGGCATGTAATCATTAACGGCAAAGTAATCATACGAAAAAGTAAGAACAAAAATTAGCTTAAATGATAACATTAGCTTAAATGATAACATTAGCTAGCATGCTATCGCAGCGCTACAGTCGCTGACGGACAGACAGACAAAACCTCCATGTAAGAGTTTGTGTAATAGCAGTGTAAAATAATACGGTGCTATGATATTTTATTGAAAATCTGAGGGCTTTTATTTTGAAGACATTGTTTGAGTCTTATTTTGAAAGTCCAACATGGATGTCAGTTAAGGCTGGCTGAGTATAGATAGTTATATAGAGTGATTCTCCCATTATTAATCCAGTTCTTTGAGGCCTTAAATTCATGTCTATTAGTGTTAAGATGACCTTTCGTGACCTTTAATGGGCTCTTCTCCAAAGAGACGTCAGGTGCAGCTGCTGCTGAGAGAGAAAGGGAGAAAGACAGACAAACAGAACCTCCATGTAACATTCACCTAAGAACTGGTGTAAAACAAGATCATCTATTGAAAATCTTAGGGCTTTTATTTTGAAAAAAAGGCATTCCTATGGGATTTTTGGGCGTGTTTTTTGGCTAATTATGTTACCATGGTAACTCCAATCGCCAATAAAAGTAATAGCACCCATCTCGAGATCGTGCTGCACGTTTTGATATATATATATTGTGGGGATGCATGCTACTGTACGACCCACTTTAAGACTGACTGAAGAAAAATAAATATTAAAGAGTCCAGTTTAGAGGTGCAGAATAATTGGTGCAATTGCTGCTCTGCTTCTCCCTGCATTGCTTTGGCAGGCCCCAATAAGTAAGGCTTTTCTTCACCTTATTTGCTCATTTACCATTTTGGCCATTTTGACACAGCCAAACAGACAATCCAAGACAGTATCAATGATGAGATAAGTGATGAGAGGGAGAAGAGGAGAGACAACAGCAAGAGATAAGTCTGCATCAACGGGGCCCAACCTCACGCCAATGACTGACGCAATCTGCTGGGATTCCTTAAATAGGAAACTTTTTAACTGATTGGAATGTTTGTATAAATGTATTGAAATGACTTCTTCTTAAGCGCCTGGAGATGACATCTGTTGTGAATTGGCGCTATATAAATAAACTGAATTGAATTGAATTGATAAACATAGAGAGAGACAGCAACAGATGAATAGTGTATAAATGATAGTATGTGCACAGTGTTTTTTGAGCGATCCAATTCTAAATTTTAAAAAATTGGGGAGTTCACTGGTGGAAGGAGAGAGATGGATAATCAAAGACAAATGGGAAAAAGTAAGGGACATTCAACTACAGAGGAGAAAAGGGAGACCAACAGAAGCAAGTGAAGAAAGATTGATCGAACTAAATTATTGGTTGGTTTTGCTGCTTTCAGATGTAATTTTCAAAAATACAAAATACTGAAAATTAGATTTAGCATTAGATATAAAATTATAAGCCATTGTATATTATATTTACACATTTAACTGTTTTGACATGCACGCATTGAAAATAAGTAATAATTCAGACACCTTACTATACTCAACAAAAATATAAACGAAACACCTTTGTTTCTGCTCCCATTTTTCATGAGATGGACTTAAAGATCTAAAATTCATTCCAGATACACAATATTATAATTTCTCTCAAACATTGTTCACAAATCAGTCTAAATGTGTGATAGTGAGCACTTCTGCTTTGCTGAGATAATCCATCCCACCTCACAGGTGTGCCACATCAAGATGCTGATCTGACATCATGATTAGTGCACAGGTGTACCTTATACTGCCCACAATAAAAGGCCACCCTGGAATGTGCAGTTTTTTGCTTTATTGGGGGTCTGGGGACTCAGAACCGGTCAGTATCTGGTGTGACCACCATTTGCCTCATGCAGTGCAACACATCTTCGTCGCATAGAGTTTATCAGATTGTCAATTGTGGCCTGTGGAATGTTGTTCCATTCCTCTTCAATGGCTGTGCGAAGTTGTTGGATATTAGTGTGAACTGGTACACGCTGTCGAATACGCCGGTCAAGCACATCCCAAACATGCTCAATGGGTGACATGTCCGGTGAGTATGCTGGCCATGCAAGAACTGGGACATTTTCAGCTTCCAAGAATTGTGTACAGATCCTTGCAACATGGGGCCGTGCATTATCTTGCTGAAACATGAGGTGATGTTCATAGATGTATGGCACAACAATGGGCCTCAGGATCTCATCACGGTATCTCTATACCAAGCTATCAATAAAATGCACCTGTGTTCTTCGTCCATGACAGATGCCTGCCCATACCATAACCCCACCGCCACCATGGCCCACTCGATCCACAACATTGACATCAGCAAAGCGCTCACCCACACGACGCCACACACGCTGTCTGCCATCTGCCCTGAACAATGTAAACTGAGATTCATCCGTGAAGAGAACACCTCTCCAACGTGCCAGACGCCATCGAATGTGAGCATTTGCCCACTCAAGTCTGTTACGGCGACGAGCTGGAGTCAGGTCAAGACCCCGATGAGGACGACGAGCATGCAGTTGAGCTTCCCTGAGACGGTTTCTGACAGTTTGTGCAGAAATTGTTTGGTTATGCAAACCAATTGTTTCAGCAGCTGTCTGAGTGGCTGGTCTCAGACGATCTTGGAGGTGAACCTGCTGGATGTGGAGGTCCTGGGCTGGTGTGGTTACACGTGGTCTGCGGTTGTGAGGCCGGTTGGATGTACTGCCATATTCTCTGAAACGCCTTTGGAGACGGCTTATGGTGGAGAAATGAACATTCAATGCACGAGCAACAGATCTGGTTGACATTCCTGCTGTCAGCATCCCAATTGCACGCTCCCTCAATGCTTGTGGCATCTGTAGCATTTTGCTGTGAGACAAAACTGCACATTCCAGGGTGGCCTTTTATTGTGGGCAGTATAAGGTACACCTGTGCACTAATCATGATGTCAGATCAGCATCTTGATGTGGCACACCTGTGAGGTGGGATGGATTATCTCAGCAAAGCAGAAGTGCTCACTATCACACATTTAGACTGATTTGTGAACAATGTTTGAGAGAAATGGTAATATTGTGTATCTGGAATGAATTTTAGATCTTTAAGTCCATCTCATGAAAAATGGGAGCAGAAACAAAGGTGTTGCGTTTATATTTTTGTTGAGTGTATGTATGCTATAGTCTATTATGTAGGCTATTGTAACCCTTTTTTTTTTTTTTACAAAAATATCACATCTTGTCAGGACTAAGCCCAGGTACTCCTTAAAGTCTGGAGATGCCCCTGCTCAGAGTTGTGATATGCCTGTAGTTAGAAAAAACTCTGTGGCCCCCGTTTCTAAATAGGGGGACCACCACCGACCCCGGTCTGCCAATCCAGAGTCATGTGTATTGGGTCAAATATTTTCTTGCTGTAACATTTCTTCTTGGCAATAAACCATATCATTAGAAAACCTATTTGTCAAAGTGAGCAGCAGAGATGGAAAATGTACCTAATTCTATTTTTAAAAGCAGATTGTTGTTTGGTGTAGTTTATTGTACTAGATCATTGAAGAAACAAGATGTAGACCTATAAGCAATTAAACTATTTATTTATTTATTTATTCTACATGCAGGTCAATCAGCAGTGCACCGGACGAGATACGTGGCCACAGATATCAGGCTAGAGCAGCTTTCTGTGCGTAAAGAGTCCCTAAAATAGAAATCCCCATCATCCCCAGTCCAGTCCAGCTGCTGAGATCATTCAGACCTTCTGGCTGTTTCTGGCTCCATACATTACAAACCTCAGTCTGTACCAAGAGGACAAGGGAGGAGGAGCGTCAGAGACCCCCACCTCCCCTCTTCTCCATTCCCCGGACAGAGAAGCGGACATGGCGGTGGATTGCCCTGGATGTCACCGCTCCGCCGGAGAGGAAGTTTCTCCGGCTGCAATCAAATGATCTGATGCAGTAACATCCGGAGGAAGATCGATGGAGAAACAGATGCTGCTGCGTTTTGGTGCGCAAAACTCTGCAAACTTTGCAGGCGGATTTCCCAAGCTGGGTTCCTGCTCCAGGGAAATAAAGGTAAAGGGCTACATGGAGTTTATATTTAAAACCCCGTCTGAAATATTAACATTTGATATATAAAAGCACTTTTACTGCTTTTTGTCTAGTTTTGTCCATTTAACTCCGGAAAAAGATTGAATTGCTAAAATATGATATTAAGAACAGAAAACAGCGACGAGCGTGTGGATAATTGAAGTCGTCACACGCCTCACAAACAGGTCGCTGTAGGAATCTGGTTTCTCTCGTTCAGCTGTTAAAGTTTCTGTGTCCGCGTTTCAGCGCCTCTACTCGGATTGAAACTCCGCTGGTCCCCCGCCTCTGCAGGGAACACCATGTTCACTCTCACTGTGAGTCCTTCAAACCTCTCCACCAAGACGGAAACCCTGATTCGTTTTTCTTTTCTTCGAAATGGAGTGTTTTTGGAGCGTATTGTAATCCAAATTAAACAACGGAGTTTATGAAGATTTACACATTTAATAAACAATATTTGAGTGTTTTTGATAGAGGAGATTCGATGGACGGTCTGAACCTCCCTACCACAATGTATATAGATAGATAGATAGATAGATAGATAGATAGATAGATAGATAGATAGATAGATAGATAGATAGATAGATAGATAGATAGATAGATAGATAGATAGATAGATAGATAGATAGATAGATAGATAGATAGATAGATAGATAGATAGATAGTGGCGTCTCTGACATGATAAGTTAGGTGGGGCACAGCAACTCAACATCTAATAGCAGCAACTAATTATTCTGTGATGCATAAAATGTGACTTTGATCAATAATATTGATTGCTAATTTATGTGATCAATTTAATAACTGATTGAATATTATAAATTAACCACATAAAATAATAGCACACAACAAACGCCATTTTATGTAAATGTAATTGAAGAATGAAACCTTTTTAATAACCTACATGGAATTACAAATAAAGGGTAAAACAACAAGTGTTGTTGGGGGGGGGCAAACTTTTCAATAATTATATAATCTTTCAAATACTCCCCTTTAAATCTATAATAATCTCTCAAAGTCTTTTAACATTCCACTGGCTGGTGAAGTCCAAAATGTTTAATTTCTCATTTTCATCCCAGAGGAAACTGCTAAATTTAGACTTCATCAAGAAATCAATGTAATTTTTTTTGTCCTTCTTTTTGTCTTGGTATCTAGCAAGGATATTAGATGGCTGCACACTTATATCCAACAGAACGTAAATGCGACGTGTGCTATTCCGATATTTTAACGAGTCGTGCTGCATAACCAACTTTCGCATTTGGCAAAACAGGGTGGATCACTTCCTGCTTTGGTTGGATAGCGGGATCTCTTCTTCTGCTAATGAATTTCCGGCAGACTGCACGCCAGATGGCGCATTGCTGCCTTTCTGTATAGAGGAAGGTAGTGGGATCTCAGCCTGGGGCCGTGGCATTTGTGCCCCTCGGCTGTCTACTGAGCGCACGTTGCGCATGCGCACTGTGATTTCAGATGCTCATCATCTAAACAAGCCTTAAGGGACCGGCCCCAATTGCTGTTTAAAGAGGATTTAGCCTACTCAGCTTATCAGTATTAACTGCTCAAACACCCATATCAAGAATCAAAATGATTGAAGTTCATGTAACTACAGGTCCTTTTCATTAATTGGGTGTGTAACGATACATTAGGGCTGGGCGATATGGCCTTGAATCTATATTGCGATATAATCTAAAGCATGTGCGGTAACGATATCTATTGCAATATATTGTTTAGAATGCCATTTAAAAAACATGTGTTATGCAACATGCATTAAAAGAATATTCAAATCTATTTTCCAAAAATTGCAACGCAAAAATTCTCACAACATAAAGATGCAGATATTTTAAATAAATTAAAAGGTAATTTTATAAAAGAAACACAAAGTTCAAAATTGTCCGCTTTCCTAGTTACTTATTTATACATTTAATATTGCACAAAAATAAACCTGCACATATTTGAATTGAAAATGCTTCAAGTTCGAAAACAAAAATTTTTAAACTTGCAAACTTGTAGTGTAAAGATGAACACTGAACATTAATATTTATCCTCCTTGATGACAGCTTGATGACATCATCAAAATGCGCAAGCGCGGTTGGCCGGTATTGTACCTTTGGCAAAATTTATATAATTTCTACCTTTATACCTTTTACACGCCCACCACTAAGGTAGCCTACATGTATTCGTATTTTTCGGTACAGCTCTGTCAGTTCGGTACGCATGAGAGAACGCAGAACGGACTCCCAGCTATCAGTAAACTCTGCTATTTGGGAACATTAATGGTTTCTAATGCACTTATAGTAGAAAAAGAAAGATAGACCGATCCAGAACTTTGTCAGCAAACGCATCTTTCAGCAGCAATAAGGTCCATAACACGCTCTTCACTGAACTGAATGACTCACCTGAAACAATGTCAAGCTGAATGTAATCACTGATCCTTGAGAAAAAAAACAGCTGACATGGCTACCAGTAGCATCCAATTAGCCCAAACTGGTTATTTTGGATAAAATGCAAGCAGTGTTGCCAACTGTCTTCGACAGAAAGTAGCTGAAGTTGCCCCAGAAAGTCGCTAGATGTCGCCAGATGACGTCATACGCTAATTTGCATAATGATGTCGTCACGTAATAATGAATGACATAGAAAGGAGGAAATAATTATATTTAGATCAGGGTTACAGGGTTAAACAATACATTATTTAAACAGGGGAAACACGCTACAGGGAAATGTGACTTCCGTCTTCAAGAACAGACGGTGGAACATGTTCTATTATTTTACCTGAAGTATAATGTTGAGAAAACTGGTACAAAATTTACAAGATATCAAATTGCAACTGGACATCAAAGACCTTTTAAACAAAATTTAAAGTTCTGGAAAAAAATACAGAGAATATCGTTTGCTTTTTAGTACTTTGTAAAAATAAGTTGGGCATATTTAGCATGCATCAAATGTTTCTTGCCATCCGCCATTAAACAGAAGTTTATTGCTTATGGTATTATTTTCAGTGGGGTTTCTTTTGTCATAAGTTTTAGATGTCCTACGTTTTTGAACTCACCATACATTTCGAACGTTCCTTGAATGCACCACAGGTGTCCGATGCAGCGTAATACAGACAAGCTTCTGCCTTAATTCCCGTTGAAAGATCGGTTTTATATACATGCAGATTTATTTTTTTACTTTTGAACTAACATTAAGTACTAAACAACTTTGTTTGTGAGTGGATGAAATGAACCGAAAAAGGTTTATGATTGGTCAGTGGACATACACTGATTACGCTGCATACACATGCGCAGATCATTCCCTTTCTTAGCGTCGGGAAGGAGCATGCTGGGTCTCTAAAATGCAGGAAATATCGGCGACAAAGTTTCACAGAAAGTAGCTAAGGGTGGTCAGAAATGTCGCTAGATTTGTCGCTAGGCGCTTTTTGGAAAAAAAGTCGTTAAGGGGGTCCTAAAAGTCATTAGAAAAAGCGACAAAGTCGCTAAGTTGGCAACACTGAATGCAAGTCCGCTGAATACCTGTTGATGAGAAGCTGCCCATGGTGCATTCAAGTACAGCTGGGAGACTATAGGTTGTGAAAATATCAAAACAACTCCAAAGTGATTTAAGCATGCTTTATTCCTTTATTTGTGGGCAAAGTGTTATGTAAACATTTCTAAACATTAACACTGGCTGTTGTCAAGTGGTTATATTGTTTGCTACTCTGGCTATGTCTACTTGTACTATTTTATTTATTTTTTAAAAATCCAATCAAATCTCCAGTCAGTTCTATACTTTCAACTTTTTTAAGTTATACAACATAATAAAATCAAAACAATTTGAGAAATTAAAAGGAAGGAATTCGTGGGGAAAAAAGTTATTTTGTTTAATGTTGATCAAAGTAAAAACCAAAATAAAAGCGTGTTAACATTTAACTTTAGGATCTTAACACTCTAAAGTTTGACCAACTTAAAGTATCACACTGACGGACCTTTCAGGTTTAGGGTAACAACACAGTGTAAAGTGGAAGTAACCATAAAACCTTTGTAGAGTTGCTTCCCTCTTTAAAATGTTCTCAGCTCATTTTAAAAATGAGCTGAGAACCTGGCGTCTCTCTGACCCTGAACTCACCTGTTTTGTGTCTGTTTGAATTAAAATGACCTAAATGTTTTGTGTTAATAGTAATGATACCTTTTCAGTCTTTAATAATTATGTTTTATGTTAAAAGTTACTGAAAAAGGGTATTTAACCAAACTTATTTTTCGCGAATTATTGAAATAAAGATTCAATCAATCAATCAATCAAATTTTATTTATAGAGCGCCTTACAACAGCCAAAAGGTGCCCACACAAGAGCCACACAAAATGGCACTAAATAAAAACATTAAAAAAAACAAACAGCAATCGAGACAGTGGCTACGTATCGAAAGCTTGTCGAAAAAGATGGGTTTTCAACTGTGATTTAAAAACACACAACTCAGAGTTGCTTCTAAGCTGTACTGGAAGTGTGTTCCACAACTTTGGGCCTTGGACAGAAAAGGAAGATTGTTTGATTTTAGTTTTCATTACTTTCCAAAAGGCTTGTTTTTTTTAGTCCACAATTTCTCTGAAGTTTTAAAACAAGACAGAAGTTTATTTGTATATTCTTACCTAGTATTTGTTATGGACAATTTAAAATAATGTCATGATTTGATAGAAAATAAGCTTTAATATAAGAAAAACAGCTCTGTGTTGCTATATTTCCTTACTAGTTTGGTATTCCAGCATTTATTTGTCATATTTGTCTTACAGTATGTGTATGGGTGCAGTAACAGATTACTGACACTTGAGGGCACTCTTGGTGCGGGTTCATTTCTCCCTTACGGCTGGTTGGCAGACAATTGTTAGAAATGGAATAGGAGCGGTGCAGCAAAACATAAAGTAGAATCCCCAGTTCAGCTGTTGACCTCTGGCTGCTGGGTGTGTCTGAATGAGAGCCTGAAGCCCACCCAGTCTCTGCTGACTGCGGACCAGGCTGATACGAGCTCTTTGATAAACACGCGTCTGACCTGAAGTGAGACAAAGTGGGGTTTAAATATGCCGAGCCCAAGATAAAACGCTCCTTTGACGCCAACCCTCGGGCCTCGTGTCTCTTGCAAATACAAACCCATACAGACCAGGGACAGCAAGAGTCTGCTTGTTCTGGTTTTGTAAGCAAATCTTCATTATGACTATTGCTGCTTTTGCGAGATTTAAGAAGGTAAGTAGTGATAAACTAATATATTGATTAGGTGATCCTCATCATTATGATCTTATCTGTGAAAGCAGCAGTTTTAGCAATTTGCTCCTCTGGATCATACAGGTGTAACAGAAGCATGGGAATTGTTAGGGCCCATCAATCTGGGAAAGGTTATTATGCAACTTCCAAACTATTTATTTTCCATCATTCCAGAGAGAGTGGAAATCATTTCAGGAAGCTGTTGATATTCCCAGGAGTGGACGTCAACAGCTCCATCGCAGATTCTACAGGCCGTTAGTATGTTAAACCTCAGGTTTCATGACAAATAATCAGAAAAAGACTTATGGATCAGAGAAAAACCCTGAAAGAAAATGGCAGCATGACTTAGCCAAGGCAAGTTAATTTTTTAAATAATCACTTTTCAGCATTAGGCATTTAAAGATGCTTTGCAAGATGAAAACATAAAACAACAAACAAGCAACAAACATTATATTTTCTCAGATGTCATCATCATAATCACCATCATCATAAAATGTTGGAATTAAAACCAAAATTATAATCTATGGTCCAGTTATTAATGAAAATCAACTCTAAACAAATGGGGTTTTAGCCTTGATTTAATAGGGACATATTATGCCTGTTTTTAAACAAGTTATAATAAGTCTATGGTCTGTATTAGACATGTTAATGAAGTTTTTTGCACAAAATTAATATTGCATAAAAAAAAGGTCTCACCAGCTCAATTCTTGACAATTTCAGTCCCTTTCAGAATAAGCTGTTTAGAGGGCTCTGTCACTTTTATGCAAAGTAGCGGGTGGAGACTTCGCCCACGCGTCTTGTTACTGGGCTTGCCACAAATGATTATGTCCTTGGAAGTGGAATTGGTGGGCGGAGTTTGAGAGGTGAGGGGCGGTTATATGCAAGTTCCGCTTATTGTGACGTCACAATAAGGCACTTTTTCAAACGGCATGTAGAAACACAAGATTTCTGTCTGCAAAAATATGCGCACAAAAAATGGTTTAGATTATTTTTGTTCATCTTTGGAGTTTACAGAAACAGCAGAGACCCAAATGGCAACACAAAAGGATGAAAAAGTGACATTTGCATATTATGTCCCAATTAAAGCAGTGGTTCCCAAGTTGGGGGGCATAATTGGATAAAAAAGAAATCCTTGGACAATCCTAGCATACGGACAGGTTTTTGACGAGGCTTCTACATAAACACAAAGTAAAAGATGAAACATCGCCAATATGTTTCTAAACCAACACACCTCCACCTGGCAGATCAAGTGACATCACAGCACGCTCACACCGGTTACTGAAAAGTGATGATTGAAGGCCTCAGTTTTACAAAAAAAACTTTACAATTGTCATTTTTTTCCCTCTGAGTTCTTTGTCTTTAAACCAATTGTGCACAGAGGCGTTAAAAAAATGTATTGAAAGCAATGATGAATAATGTTTCAGCATTTTTTCTGTTGTCCCGAAGTTTGTTCCAGATTAGTGGAGCTTAAAAACTTGCAATTAGGTTTACGAAGTTGTATCCGAATGAACCATAAAACTCAGTGAACAATGTCCAATGGACAGATGAGACCAAAGCAGAGAGTTTTGACCACAATTAACAGCATAATGTTTGGAAAAAAACAGGATTGACGGGCGATTTGGGCTTGTTTAGCAGCCACAGGACCCGGTTGCCTGGCCGTCATTAAGCTCATCATTAACTCCTTCATGTACCAAGTTATTCTTGAGAAAAAATTTAAAGGTCACCTGTCTGACAGCTGAAGTTTGGCCCAGACTAGGTCATCAAAAGGACAGTGATCCCAAACTCTGCAACAAGTCTACAAAAGAACGACTGAAAAAGAAACAAATGGAGGTGTCGCAATGGTCCAGTCAAAGTCCAAACTCAGAATGATTTCAATGCTGCAGTGGGACCAGAAACTCAAACTCCAAACATCAATTTACTGCACCAACAGTGAGCCAAAAAATAGCCCCACAATAACATGGCACACTGATGACGTCAGACAGAAAATAACTGCTGAGGGTTACCGCGTCTTTTAATAACCAGCCAGCATATCTTAACCAGATGCATGCACAGGCATCCTCAGTTGAATCTCCAACGTGTCATTTCCCGGTGTCCAAACTATCAGTGGTCCTGGAACGTAGCGGAGCCCAACCCAGAGGGCTATTTCTGTCTCTGGGAACCATCCAGATCGTCCGCTCTCCACCCGTCCAGTGGGAGAAGGCAGCTTGAGTTGAACTTCTATGTCCCAGCGGGTTTTTAATCAAGCCAATTTATTCAGAAAGCACATGTAAAAACAGCAAGAGTTGACCAAAGTATACTGTTCAACTTGTAGAGTATCGAAAGGCAAAAATATTTAGTCAGACAGTTAAAAGGCCTCTATTTGTAAGCCTGGATCTGGGAACAAGAATAAGATATTGTTCTGCATACTTTAGTGTTTTAGCTGGAGTGTGTCTAGTTAAAAGATCACCTATATAACGGGGTGTTGGTCCATTTAAAGAATGAAAATGTGCTGTACATTTTTTATGTCTTAATTCTAAAACACAGAGGTAGCCGGTACAGAGATGGGAGTAAAGTGGCCTTGCTTGCATGTGCCAATCTGTGACACTGTAATGCTGTACAACATGAAAGGTATTGCATTAGTCCAGACGAGATGAAATGAAGGTCACCAAAAGACACGAAAGTATGGGGTGCTGTTTGTGAAGTTACAGTCAAAAGTGAACCGCAATAATTTGGGTTATTGTCATAAGATAAATAAATAGGGGTTCATTTTTTAAAGTCATGTTTGCATAGGCCTACATGTTATTTATTCATTTGTCCAAACTTCAAACTAAACATTTAGTTTACAAATTGAATATTCTGCTTGAAAGCTATATTTAATTTAATATGTATTCATTTAAAATTGTGAACTAAATGTTTACCTCCAAACTAAACATTTATCTTGTCAACTAAATATTCAGTCTATAAACTCAATATTTAACTTCAAACTAAATACTTTGTTAGCAACCTATTTAGCTTGAAGCATTTAGCTAGCAAGCTAAAATGGCGAGCTAAATATTTAGCTTTGAACCAAACATTTAGCTCAGAGCTTTGTATTTAGCTAATATGCAAATTTACTTGCCGATAAGTGAAAGTGGACTACCACAATAGAAGCGAATCTCTATATAAACTGCTGCCAAGACTGAATGTCACCTGTTTATCATTGTTTCTTTTCCTCCCAACATGTCCAACATTTCAGCTTAAAACGTGCGAGGAGCTGTTTTAACAGCAATACAGACATTTACCGATGGATTTACAGCAGCAGTGACTGCACCACCAGCAGCAGTTTATATAGATGCTTTTATTTTTATGGTCCACGTCCGCTTTCTGTGTATTTAACTAGCAAGCTTAGCTAAATATTTGGCTTCAAACAAAATGTTTAGTTTGGAACTAAATATTTAGCTTATCAAAATATTTAGTTTCTTTGTAAGCTAAATATTTAGCTTGCAAACAAAATAGTTTGAATTTGGCATTTATGAATAAATAAATAAAATGAACGCAAATATGACCCCCATTTATTTCTCTTATGACAAGCTAAATAACCCAAATTAGTGCTGTTAATTTTTGACTGTGTGACTTTATAAACAGCACCCCGTACAAATGTCTTCCCCTTTGCTGTCCTTCTTAACTGAAAAAAGCCAGGTCACAGAACCGCATTTATCTGTTAAAGTTTAAGTTGTTATGCAGAATGGCTCCTAGGTTCCTGGTAGAGGGTCTCCTTTGATTTCCTAAATGGCCGAAATCTAGAAGGTCAGAAGCTCCGAAATGTAGGACCTCGGTTTTGTCTTCATTTAGTTTTAGAAGATCTAGTGCCTTAACTTTGTCTAAACTCTTAAGAAGGTCTTTCAAAGGAGTACTGGAATCACGCTTTATAGGTACGTAATGCTGAGTGTCATGGTTGTAGCGATGAAATGTGTAGCTGTGCTTTCTAAAAACAGAACCGAAAAAGGGCGTATATAGAGGGCAAAAAGGACCGGTCCAAGAAATTATCCCTGAGGTACACCAGAAAAGAGATAAGTACTTGACGACGATTCATCAACCAGTCTAATTCAGTGTCCCTCAAATAAGATTTAGACTATTACAATGCTGAAGTAATTAGTCTTCTAGGCATTTTTTTCGTTTGTTACAGCCTGTAAATACTTCTCTTAAAGACTTAAAAGCTTCATTTGAAAATAATTTTTACCTGCAAATTAAACATAAATTAAGCCCCTTTTACTTAAAACAAAAGAATTTCCCTCCCCTACTTATTAATTCAGTTACATCAGACTAGTCAGCACAATTGTAACTTTTGCCATCAAGCTTGTTCACTTGTCTGTGCAGCAACAAACTGAACCGCCTGGTAAAATGTAGTAATGGGACAGCCTCTGCTGCCAGGGGACATCTGTGTGAGTCCTCCACTCTGAGGACCACATTTGGGCATAATTTACTTATTATCTAGGATTATTACAGATATATATCTTTCGTGTTTCTGTTGGTGCTCATGCAGATGCTTCAGAGCCAAGATGCTGAGATAAATAGCATCAAACGCACTTTTTGGCTCCCCTGGTAAAGATTCGTGAAACAGGTGGAATAAATTAACCTTTTATAGCAGTAGCATGATGTCACATGGAAGGTTTTATAAATAACAACAACATTTAATTTGAGTTTGTTGTCTCTCTGGACAGTCAAAAGTCTTCGGGGGGGCATCAAGGGTGTTTCTCAGTGCCAAGGAACCTCACCTTGATGCCTTGGTCCCGCCCCGCAGAGGCGTGTTCCAATGTTCATGTGCTACCGAGGCGTCTGTCCACCGTTTGTCTGCCGTTTAGCTAACTGACCGAGGATACATGGGAGGTTCCTTGATGCCTTCCCTCGGTCAAAGATTTCCCAGAATACATCGCGGTATTTTCGATGCAAGTCTGTTCCATTCCAACGGGGCCCAACCTCACGCCAATGACTGACGCAATCTGCTGGGATTCCTTAAATAGGAAACTCTTTAACTGATTGGAATGTTTGTATAAATGTATTGAAATGACTTCTTGTTAAGTGCCTTGAGATGACATCTGTTGTGAATTGGCGCTATATAAATAAACTGAATTGAAATTTAACCGTTTTCTTTGACCGAGGAAGGACAGTGTCCTCGTAAGCAAGGCGCCTCGGCTTCAAAGGCATTGCCTCGCCAGGCAAGGTTCCTTGACATTGAGAAACACCCCAGGTGCTTTATAACATAATCATCCTTTGTTTTAATCCACGTTTGTTGCTGAAAGACTCAATCTTCGTCTGATCGGAGCACAGCAGTTCAAGATAAACTTTCACTAGAAGTTAGGATACTCCAAGTGTCAGAAAAGATGGTTGAACAGAAAATGCTTTAGTTCCTTATTTGCCTCCCAAGTAAGCAGTTGGCATGTAGATAATGGTTGTTATGGAGACTTGGTGACTTGGGTCTTCATCAGTTGTGTTTTAATTAAGGGTGCCACCGTAGATATGGGAAACTACAGGCGTGTATTTAGTTATCATTTCCTGACTTATTAGGAACCAAAATAAACTGCCTCCCCTGATGTTGTTTTCTACCGTGTCACCTCATGTTTATTTCTAAGAAAAACGGGATGGCATTTTCTTCTAATTAAAAGTTTCTAGGTTTTCAGATGAAAATAGATTATAAATTTTTTTTTAACAATCTTTTCCTAACATTTTTTCCCCTCACCGCTAAATGAAAGAAAACGACAGAAAACAACTTGAAATTATGCTTCTGGCATTAAAAGGAATTTATTTAAAGATTTTCTTGGCTTTCACATCTTGACCAGGTGTGTCAGGAAGTGATGAAATATCTTCTGTTGAGTGAACATGAGACAAGTATCAGTATCAATATCAGTGGCTTTTAAAATTAAATCATTCATCGTGCACCTATAGTCCCAAACTATTATAATCAAACAAATAAGTGGATAAATGAATAAATCACTGAATAATGATCCAGACTTGTGAATAGGATACAGATAAATAAAACTATTTACAAATGATTAATCAAATATGTCAGTAGAACATAGAACATCCTTTATTGTCCCACAAAGGGGAAATTCAGGTGTAACACCAGCAAAGTGGCAGGCAATGGAAGCATGCAGATTCACATGAGAGAACTTAAAAAACGTAATAAAAAATATGTTGTACAGTAAGAATAAAATGACACTAAATACTGTGCAGTTTAAAAAAAAAATAAAACAGCATCCCAGAAATATGCAACTGAGAGGGATCATTTAAAAACATTTACAGTAAGTCTGTGTATTTGTGCTTTAGAAAAACAACACATTATTTACAAAGGCATTAAAATAAAACGGTGCAAACAGAGTTGTGCAAATAACTGAGAAAAACAGAGCAAAAAACAGCAGAGATGTAAACATTCATTGAGCTTGTTGAGACCGATGATGGTTATAAAATCTAACAGCTGTTGGGAGGAAGGATCTACGATAACGTTCTTTTTGTGCACCTAATCTGTTACTGAAGGAGCTCTTCAGTTCATGTACCATGAAATAATTTAAACATTTCAGCTCTTCAAATAGACTCTAACATCTGATTGGTTAGCCTCCACAATTAGACCAATCATCTTGCCTGAAACATTGTCAGCGCTGATCTCTGATGTTGAAACAAGACATTGACAGATACATTTAATTTCTGATGTGCTGTAACATGTCATTTTAACATATTTAAATAGTAAAAAAAAGGTTTTTGTAACTAAATAAATGTCTCCATATTTATTTAAAGCACTTTGTGTTTATATCATTTAATGATACATTTTTTTATTACATTATGGCACATTTGGACCTCCAAATCTAAAGTCTGCATAAACCTCTATTTTTAGTATTATTACTGTTCTACAGATTAACATTACATTATTAACATTGAAAACATATTATCGCTCTAGAAAAAAAGGGACAACATGAATGATCTAAAAGTAGGAATAACTTCTTTTTATGACGACTCCACACTAGAAACAAGACCGGGTTGAGAAATTACCTCAAAGCCTAGGATTAAAATAAAAGTGAGGTATGCAAATCCACCCTGAAGACTGCCTCACTGTCCATAGTGTTTTATTTTTGACAAACATTTATCCAACATTACTTATAATTTATAAAGAATATTTGGTGGAAATTAAAACTATAGATACAAAAGTAATTACAGAAAAATAATGTGGTTTCTTATCTGCAGGGACAGAAATCACAAAGTGCACAATTCTGACTTTTGAAGACCAGTTTAAGGGAGGCGGGTGTGATAAACAGTTTCTGTGTTTCGTTTCCTCTGCACTTTAATTACCCGTCTGTCCTCCCAGTGGACATGCGTGGTGACGAGGGTGCGAACAGCAAATGGTGGGCTCCTCCTCTCTAGCATGGCCGGTTCATGCTTGTACCTGCCAGATGTTTGGAGGTGAAACAGGCTCCACTACAATGTCTGAAAAAGAAGATTTAATGTTTAAGAAATAAAGGAATTACAGCTTTCTGTTGGATGAAATGTATTTAATTGCGTTGTATGTAGGTAACTACTGAAAGGAAACATATCTGAAGGTGGAATCATTTTGTTCCATATTTTATTTGAAACGAGAAACTGCAAAATGAGCATTAGCCTTGCAGTCCGGAGTAAATCACAGAATTTAGGTTGAAACACACCAAGGAGAAAATGTTTTCCAGAGGGAATCCTATAGTCTGTGTAAGGAGAAAAATGTGGAATCTAAACCCTCCTGAAATCCAGAAGAATAACTGAAAGCTCGTCTTCCTTCTCTCCCCTAGGTATCCGGAGCATCGGACTAACTCTACGGCATCAGCCAAGAGAAGCATTACCGATCAATGCCAAACCTGTTTTTATGTGTTCCCTGTCAAACTTTTACTCAAGGTTTCTGGGATTTATTTAAAAATATATATATATATTGTTGCACTTTTTGCTCATGACAAATTACTGAGAAACATTAAATACAAGTTCACTCAATGTACTATTTGCGTCTTGTTCAATTTATTTTATTTATTTGCATTTCTTACCGTTAGCATATTGGGTGCCATTTGTAAAGTTTGACACTCAAACACTAACAGCAATAATTTGTGTTATTTAGCCTGTTATAAGATAAATAAATAGGGGTTCATTTTTCAAAGTCATATTTACATCCATGTTCTTTATTCGTTTATAAACATCACAGTTTTAAACAAAATATTTAGTTAGCATTCTAAACATTTAGTTTACAAATTAAAGTTTAGGTCAAAAATAAATATTTAGGTAACAGGCTAAATAGTGAATTTGTAAACTAAATATTTAGCTTGCTTACTAATTTTTTTTGTTTACAAATGAAACATTTAACTCCAAACTAGACATTTAGCTTATCAACCAAATATTTACTCTACAAGCTAAATATTTAGCTTCAAAATATATCAAACTAACTATGAAGCTATACTTTTAGCAAGCCAGTTTAGCTTGCTCGCTGAATATTTACTTTGAAACTTAATGTTTACTTTGTAAACTAAATCTTTAGTTTGGAGCTAAATATTTGATTTGTAAAATAAGTATTTAATTGGCTAATTAAATGTTTAGCTTGCTAATTAAATATTTTTGCTTGATACTGTGGCATTTATAATTGAATAGGCCTTAATTACATGGACGCAAACATGACTGAATAATGAACTTCCATTTTTTTCCTCTTATGACGGGCTGAATACCCCAAATTATTGCTGTTAGTTTTTGACTGTGTAACTTCACAAACGGCGCCCTGTATTAACATGCAGCTTTCTACACCACTACTGCAGGGGGATAGTTGATAATAATAATCTACCTATCTCCAACCGAAGGCATGGTGTTTGGCTATCAGTTTCTGCAACATGGGATGCTGGATATACAGTATATACTCCAAAAAGGGAATACAATGTAGTCCCCATGAACAGTATTATCTGGATTTAACCAATGAAATCTCATCAACTTATTCAAGGAAAGGAGGCAGTTTCATGAAGCAAAATAATATTTCATTTACCTAATTCATCTGAGCCACTATTAAAGGTGACAGCCCTTTTCATTTCACCCACTGACATCACTTGATCTAATGAACAGCTACGGGATGGTCTCACCTTTAACCTCTGTTAGTATCGCTGATGTTTATCTCGATGTTGCTATTGATAACAGGCGTAGTGCAAAAAAAAAAAAAAAAAAAAGAAGGCTCCATGCAGCTGTTTTGCTATGAGCAAGAAGGTTATCGGCTCCAAACTTCATTTTAATGAATGTTTGGATTCATTTATTTGCTGGAACACCTAATTTTGTCAAAGTTTCATCCATCTAGCTTGTAAGAGGCAAGGTGAGTGCCTATGTGTTGCTTATTCATTGCAGGTGTAGAGTTTAGTCCTACACCTAAGGTAATCGCATGACTGGGGTGTGGTTACTTACCTGATATTAGCATCTGATGTGTAGAGAACAAAACAGAGCGCTGTGTTTGTTTGTTTACATGCGTTTTTAGAGGATTCTATGATCTGCACTTCTAGTAAAAAGCTATCCAGCTCAATCAAAACTCGCCCTCTGTCGCCCATTGCTCCTTGAGTGGAGCTCCAGAGACGTCACTGCAATGGTAGGCAGACCCTCCAGAAAAGGTATATACCCCCTGCTGTCCTGGTGGTGAATTGCTTTGGCAACTGACACCAAAGGGTATGAAAGGAAAACGTCTCAGTCAGTACATGTGCATGGGAGTGCAAACTTGCCGATGAAGTATAAGCTAGGCTTTAGTTTTGTTGGTTTTCTGTAAGTAATTACTCTTTCTTTATTGATGGTTTTTCCACTAAGTTGTCTTCGTTTAGGTCCTCTTTTACACCACATTATGACACATACGTCATGCTATTGCAGCCAAATAACTCAATCTTTGTCTCATCTGACCATAAAACATTTCTCTAGAAATAATTTGGCTTGTTTATCAGGGAGTCTGCAAATTTTTTTTGGCCAACTTGGAAGTGTACGCTTTGGAGCAGGAGCTCGTTTTTTGCTCGGCACCATCTCTGTAACCAGGGACGTAAAACTGGCTTCTCTGTGGACACTGGTATTCCGATCCATGACAGGCTTGAGCCTTGCTGGTTCCTGGAATATTCCTGGACATTATAACAGACTTCTGACAGCGAGAGTTCTTATTTCTTTACTCAGATCTTCCCAAAGTGATAACGATTGTCGATTTAAGCCAAAATTGATCTGCCGTTAAAGCTCACACGAGTTATCAAAAAAAGAAATTAACCTTCTCATGAATTGATAACAAAAACATGCATGAATAAATAGAGTAAAATGTGCAATGCTGTTTATTTATGCTACTGCTCCTAATAAAAAAAGGGTCGGCAGCCTAAAATAAAAGGATTTATGGCTTGAAGCGATAGATTCCTCTCTCTGAGCACTGAGGAAGAAGAAAGGAGCTTAAGACAGATGAGACGTTTAGGCTTTAAGAGCTGAGCTGTGAGTGGGAATGATGAGTGGAAACCCTGTTTGATCCATCTGAGTCACTTTCTCTTAAACCCACAGGATTCTCAGAGTTTCAGCTCTGCAGAAAGGAAAAGCATGCACACATGTTTGTGTGTTCACGTGCTGACTCAACCCTCAATGACTCAGCTACTCTGCACGGATTATCTGAGGCTTATTGCACACAAACAGTGCTTCGCATACAGCACAGACACACTGAAGGTAATGAATCCTCATATATTCCCTGTCAGCTTCTTATTAAACTAATGAAAATACAATTTTCAAAAATATGTAAAAATCCTAAAAACTAGCAGAACACTTTTATATCAGTGTATCCAAAAGTAGGTTGAGGTATCTGAGTTATCAATTGCTCAGGAATAACTCATCTCAGATGTAGCCTTTATTAAAATCCTAATTATTTGATGATAAGCTTGATATTTTACATCATTTTAGGGCCTGTAAACCTAAAGGTCTTAATATGAAACATAAATCAGTCTTTTATTGTTTCTAAAAGCAAATAAGTCATTTTAAATCAAAACTTTCTGAAACAAAAATACAATTTTGAATCATGGTAATTAAAACAGGAAGAAACCACCATGGATATCAAGTCTTACCCGGTTTGACAATTTACCCACTTGGCCAAATCTCAAAGCTCTGAAAATTCTGCCCTACTTGAGCTGATTCGGACAAATGTTCCTCATAAACCTTAATCTCTGGGTGTCTTTTGCACTGATTTAGGTGACCATTGTATCGTTACTGTTATTGGAAACACTTGGGTGCCCAAGTCAAAACATCCATGTCATTTTTGAAAAGGAATCTTAAACATTTTAACAAACAAGGATCTTAAAATAAAACAGAAATGTCTCAAACTGAACTGACAACAAACTAAAGTGCCAAAAGTTTCAATAACACAAACAGGTGCCCAAAACAAAGGCCAAGGGAAGCTTTAAATAAAAATGGGGCACAAAACAAAGAACAATCAACCTAACTTAAATAAGGCAACGTGTAATCCAACGACTCAAAGTTACTCTAAAAGATAACACAAACAACTGCACAAGCGTACAGCACCTAATAATCTAAAGAGCTAACAAAACCAAGCGAGAAACAAACAGAACGGACAGCAAAAGAAAACAGCATGGTTGCAAACTGTCCTTTTCATGGGAAGGGAGCCAATCAGTAGCTCCCAACTTCTTGTTAACCCGCAGCTGGTCTTTATTGTATGCTAGAGGAGGAACGGAGTCTGCTACCCACACTTTGGTTGATGGACGATGGAAAAGGCGGGGTTTGATGTGCAGACAGAGGAGAAGAAAAATAAACTTGGTGAACAAAATACCTCAAGTCCCCTGTAGAAATAGGTCGCCGTGGCAGTAGTATTATAACAGCTGCAATGAAAGCGGTAAATGATATTACTGTCTCTCTAGACAAGAAACAACACTGTGCATCCATTTTTATAGATTTGTCTAAAGCATCTGAAACTGTTGACCACAGTATTTTAAAAGTCAGACTCCTCCAGTCAGAGAGGAGTAGGATGGGGTTCAACCTGCCTCAGTAACAGGTCTTGGTGTATAAAATTGGATAGTCTATGTTCTGAATTTGCTACAGTCCACAAGGGTGTGCCACAGGGCTCCGTATTAGGCCCCTTTTTATTTATCATTTACATCAACAATCTTGGTCTAAATGTGTCAGATGCAAACTTTCATTGCCCTTTTTTTATGCTGATGGCTTGCCATACATACATGAGGAGCAGGAGAGAAGAACCAAGCATTGAGCGTTGGGAGCAAGAGTTTATCAGAGTTTAGCGTACGTCAGAACAAATATTAGAGAGCAGGTTACCCCCAAATCAACTTGTTTTGCTGATAAACTGTATAAATGAATGCCTAATAGTGCTGTCTACATGTCTGGTCATTATTTTTGGTATTTTAGTACATTTGAGTAAAAATGTTAATTTTCCATCAAAAACCGTCAGCATGGCGCTCTCTTGAGGTGAAAACTTTACACTGCACTTGAATTTGAATCGGGCATTGCTACTGGCTCAGCCAGTATGGCTGACGTCAGCCATCCTGCCTCTGTGGAGCATAAAACAAGCCGAGTCTCGGCCACACCTCCATAGTGAGTTGGAGTTGGAATAGCAAGGAAATGTTGACGCTGCACAGCCCTCCCCCTCCGTGCGTCCCTCGGTCTGCCAGGCAACGCCTCCTTTTGCAGCATTTTTTCCAAATCAGAAATGTAGGTGGAGTAGAACTCTGGAAGGGGGGTGAGTGAGCGTGTGTGAGATTTAGGTGCACACACCACAAAATGTTCGTTCACATAGATATATACACTTAGCTCAGTCTCACTGCATGCTCAGGTTGGGGACACACATATAGCGCCATAACTATAAGCAGGCAATATGGAGGGACCAGACTGGAAGTGCAGTTTTTCAGTCAAACTGCAGGAAAAGTGAGGGTGTTAAAACATCCACATCTCCCACAACACAGCTTATTTTTGATACCGATGGCTTGACATAGTAATAAACTCTAGAACCGAATGCTTGGTTGCTTCAATCTGGCTCTCCCACTCCTCGTGCTTGAGCTCTGACAGACCTTTTTCATCCAATCAGAGTGTTCAAATACTGGGTTCAGAATCAATACCAGCTCTATTCACTAAGTTTCTCCACACATGAAAGGTATTTAACTTTGGTGATGCTTTGCTCTCAATAAAGACATTTACAATTTAAAATAATTAAAAAGGCCAAATAAAAAATAAAAACATTTTCACTCTTGTAATATATATATATATATATATACATATATATATATATAGGCCTACATGCAATGTATTTACAAAAGAGGAAGTCGAGGTTGGATGAAAAGGAACCCGTCTCACATTCTTAAAAGAAACACCACTTGCACTGAAAATGAATGAATTAACGGTTCAGTTAATGATAAAAACAACGTATCAAACCCTGCAGGTCTTCAGGCCTGTGTGCACTAAATAATATCAAAACCTTCTTCTTCATGCTGTACATGACACTATGCATGACATGAGGAGGAAACATTAAAATGCTTTGTTTATAAAAAGAATCACCAATATTTAAGTTTCACCATATAAAAAAATCAAACATCTAACAAAAAAAGAGAAGTTTAAGTCTGGGGTTGAAATCCAGATTTAGACTTAAATCATCACAAACAATCAGTCAGTCGAGCTGCCAAGCTTGTGGTGAGTTTGCAGTCATTTTGTCTGAATAACACCCAGAGTCCAGCCCCTCTAAGCCCAGAAACAAGGCCCTAGTGGGCCACAGATAAAGCCCTCAGCACCACCAGACAATGGAGCCGGGCTTTAGCAAACGTCACCTCAAAGTGCTGACTGTCCACTACTGCTAATGCGCTCCTATTCTGTCTTTATTCACACGTATTTGTCCCTTTCTAACAAACACACATAAACACAGACATTCTAACAGAAAGATGTCTCACCAGTCTTCGACTAGAAAATGGAAAAATAATTGTTCTGTTCTTTCATATGTACATACACTAATGAAACAGTAGCACTACCATCCGTCCCTCCATCCATCCATCCATCCATCCATCCATCCATGGTACTCTCCACCCTCTTCATTTCTCATTGTCTGTCTATTCAGTATCCATGCAGACAGTGTAGCTCAGTGTCCCTCTGACCCAAACAGTTGAGCTGACCCTCTGATCGCCTCCGACATCCACCAGCCTCCCCCCGGCTCTGCTGCAGAGCTCTCCCAGCAGCGCGGCCTGCGTGTGGGCTGCTCCATCGGTTCATCTCCTCCTCTTCGGCCTCCTGCTGCGGACCATGTGCGAGTGTCTGCGTGGGATATTCAGAGTCACCTGGACGCCCTCCTCCGATACAGGTCAGAGTGAAATTCTGTACAGCTCTGACATACGAAGCACAGAATAGTAATGTGACCTAATGATTATACCTAAACTTCAATTTGCTAAATGTTTAGATAACGTTTTAGGACATAAAGAGTTAGTTTTTGTAGTTCCTATATAAAAAGCTCACATTAGCTATTTCCACATGTGGGTTTTTACTGCTGTTTAAAGTAGAGAAATCTATGTTCATCCATCTAAATAGCCTGATATGAGTCTTGATTTTTCATGTGTTTCTTGGAAAAGCAAAGCAGGATTTTAAATGACGTTTAAAGGCATTTGACACAGTCTGTCTTGTCTCAGAAATCGTTGGACATTGGATAGTCTTAAAAAAACGGTCAAGTGGTTTGGCAAGTACTTGAGTGGCCGAACACAAAGAGTTCAGGTAGACAGAGGAACTTATAAAAAGGGTGTGTCCCCACGGGTCCGTTTTGGGTCCTATTTTATTTACTATTTATATAAATGACTTCTGTTGAAACATAACTGATGCTAAGTGCCGATGACACTGTTTTGTAATGTTCTGCTTCATCCAATCTGCTTTTCACATCATAAAGAATATTCTCTACAAATTGAGACTTGTGCTAAACTCTGACAAAACTAAAAAGATGTGCTTTTTTAAATCAAGAACAATGGACAATGTTTTTCAGATTGTTACGCTAGATGAGAAGGTCCTTAAACCTTTCTTATTTGTTTTACAGCAAAAGTCATAGCTTTACATAAACTTATCACAGGTATCAACATCATATTATTTGGAACTGGTGAACATTTATTTAAGGTGTTATTTTCCAGAGAAGAATGATTACACAACAAACAACTTCAATGTTTGTTTGTTTTTTAAACAAGAATTTCAACAAATTTCAACAGTTTGACAGCTGCTCTACAAGAGAAAACAAGACGTTGGATCTGTTTTATGCAAATGTAATATTTATACATGTCCAAAGCAACGCAAGGCAAGGCAATTTTATTTGTATAGGACACTTTCAACAGCAGGGTAATTCAAGGTGCTTTACATGATTTGGTGATTTAAAAAAAAAAAAAAAATAAAAAACACATAAAAGAAACACACATTACACATGATACACAATAAAGCAAGAGAAAAATAAAAAAAGCAAGAGAGCATGAACACATTTCATACATATAACATCAAGCATTTACTCAAAGGCAATTCTAAACAGATGGTTTTTAGTCTCGATTTAAAGCAGTTCAGAGTTTCAGCAGCTCTACACTCGTCAGGAAGTCTGTTCCAGATAAGGGGAGCATAGAAACTGAAAGCTGCTTCTCCATGTTTAGTTCTGAGTCTAGGGATGTTTAGTAGGCTAGAGTTGGAGGACCTGAGTGGTCTTGGTGGTTGGTACCATGACAACAGGTCTTCAACATATTTTGGTGCTAAGCCATGTAATGATTTATAAACTTGTAAAAGTATTTTAAAGTCTATTCTCTGAGCTACAGGGAGCCAGTGTAAGGACTTTAGAACTGGGGTGATGTGATCTACTTTCCTGGTTCTAGTGAGGACGCGAGCGGCAGCGTTCTGGATCAACTGCAGCTGTCTGATTGACTTTTTAGGCAGACCTGTGAAGATGCTGTTGCAGTAATAAATCCGACTAAAGATAAACGCATGGATGAGTTTTTCTAGGTCGTGTTGCAAAATCAGTCCTTTAATCCTAGAGATGTTCTTCAGGTGATAGAAGGCTGACCTTGTTATTGCCTTTATCTGACCCTGGAGGTTCAGGTCTGAGTCCATTACTACACCTAGGTTTCGAGCCTGATCAGTAGTTTCTAGCTGTATTAATTGAAGCTGTGTGCTGACTCTTGATCGTTCCTCCTTGGGTCCAAAAATAATCACTTCAGGTTTGTTTCTATTCAGCTGGAGAAAGTTATGGCACATCCATCCATTTATTTGGTCAATGCATTGATTTAGGGTTTGAATGGGTTCAGAGTCACCTGGTGACATTGTAACGTAGAGCTGAGTGTCATCTGCGTAGTTATGGTAGCTAATGTTATTGGTTGCTATAATCTTGCCTAGTGGGAGCATGTAGATATTAAATAAGAGGGGCCCCAGGATGGAGCCCTGGGGCACCCCACATGTGATTTCTGTTCGTTCTGATGAAAAGTTTCCTATTGAAACATAGAAGTCCCTGTTCTTTAGGTAAGACTCGAACCAGCCAAGTACTGTACCAGAGAGTCCGACCCAGCTCTCCAGTCGTTCCAATAAAATATCATGATCAACAGTGTCAAATGCTGCACTGAGGTCCAACAGAACCAGCACTGTGGTTCTTGTCCATGTCCAAAGCAAGACCTCCTCTGGGAAAATCAGATCACAATCTTGTTTTTCTCTGCTCAGAATATAAACCACTTGTTCAGAGGCAACCTGTGACAAAGAGAATCTGAAAATAGTCAACATCATCCCCACCAGAACAGTGAGATGCTTCCCTAATAACAAACCCTGGATCACCAGTGACCTGAAGGAACTGCTAAACAAGAAAAAAGAGCCTTCAGGGAAGGAGACAGGGAATTATTGAGGAGTATACAGAAGCAACTAAAAGTCAAAATCAGAGACAACAAGAGGGAATACTGGAAGAAGTTAGAGAGCAAACTACAGAGGAAGAATATCCGAGATGTCTGGTCAGGGAGGATCACAGGCTTTAAGGGCAAGAAGGATTGGATAGATGGAAGTCTGGACAGAGGCAATGAACTGAAAACATTCTTCCACAGGTTTACTTCAGGAACTAGCTCAGCATCCTCCTCTCCAGTGCTTTTAACACAATTCTGCCTGATTTGGTTTGTCAGAAACTCCTGAAGACAAAGGTGGAGCTCTCAACAATCGCCTGGATTAACGTCTACCTGACCAACAGACCACAGTTTGTGAGACTGAAGAATTGTGTGTCAAACCAGGTGGTCAGCAGCACAGGAGCACCACAGGGGACCGTACTCTCACCATTCCTTTTCACTCTGTACACCTCAGACTTCCAGTACAAATCAGAGACCTGTCATCTGCAGAAATACTCAGATGACTCTGCAGTTGTCAGCTAGATAGGAGATGGACAAGAAGCTGTGGCATTGTGTGGAAACATCATCTTACCTTGAATGTGAACAAAACAAAAGAGAAGATTGTTGAGTCAGATTGGGCATGTTGTGAGACTTTCACCATAGAAGACTGGATGCTGAAAGTGTATTCATGTAAATTTTTGACCATTATTGAGGTCAGACACTGATGTTGGGCAAGGAGGCCTGGCTTACAGTATCCGCTCTAATTCATTCCAAAGGTGTCAAAGGTACCTTTATGAGCCTTGCTCTGTCCACTGGTGTTCCCTCATGTTGGACCAGGAAGGGGCCGCCTCCCAAACACTTCCCGTCAAATTTGGGAGCCTGAAATAGTCCAAAATGTGTTTGAATGCTAAAGTATCCCGTTTTTGCTGGATGTAAGGGCCCAAGATAAACTCCCGAGAAACAGCCTAGCATCATCACTCTCTGCACCAAATTTTCTCAATGCAGTGAGTAAAGTGTTGTTCTCCTGGCAACTGCACTGTACCATTGCATTTCCAGACAGAGGAACATGATTTGTGATGTCTCCACAGCCTTAGAGTCCAGGGACAGCATGCTTTACACCACTGCATCTGATGCTTTGAAAGCAACTGGTTAACATCTCGAAAGCTCCTGAAATAATAATTGAACTATGACCCTAAGTCCCAGGGGAGTTAATATGGAGGCTTCATGGATGCAGAGTACAGAGAGAAGGAGGAAGATCAAACCATCTCATCCATCGATAGTACTGAGCAAGGATCTTAGCCCCCTACTCCAGCATCTCTCTGCCTGGATTTCTAACCATACAACCAGACAGAGATTTAAAGAGGGGCGGCAAAAGCAAATGAGGTGGATTAGCAGTGCTTTTCAACAACTGATGGTGTCATCCAGGACATGTTAATGTGGAATATTGTCTCTCCAGTTAGGATATTGAGCTGTTAATCCCAGTTTATGCTTCTCTGTCTGCGGAGGTACGCAGTGCCATTATCCGTCAGCATAAGGGCTGTCCAACGGCCACGCAAGGACGGACGGAGTAGAGCCCAATTTTGAACTATCCATCAAACACAACGGAAGTGCGCACATTTGTGATTAGTCAGCCCAACATCAGACCCAGATCATTTCACCAGAACGGTGCTCTATAGTCGATGTAATTAGTAGTCAATGCAGCTTTTGGGGACTAGATGCTTTATATTGCAAGGCCAGTATATCTAATATGGTCTTTTAGCGATTTTGAACACCTGGAGGTGTAGAGAACAACAAAACAGAGCGCTGCGTTTGTTTGTTTGTTTGTTTGTTTACATGCGTTTTTAATGTATTCTATGAGCTGCACTTCTAGTAAAAAGCTTTCAAGCTCAATCAAAACTCACTCTCTGTCGGCCATATCTCCTTGAGTGGATGTGTGTTTACAAGATGAAGTAAATAAACTGTTGCTGATCAGAAATACACTGCAATGGTAGGCAGACCCGACAGAAAAGTTCTACACCCCCTGCTGTCCTGGAGGAGAATTGCTCCGTAACGCTGACACACAAATGGAGAAATATAAAAGGAAAATATCTCCGTCAATACATGTGCGTGTGAGCGCAAACTTCTGACGGAAAAGTATAAACTAGGCTTTAGCATGTCATGAGGATCGTGAGACTCTCACACAGCAACATTCTTAAAGGGGAGATATTATTCAAATGAGGGCCTATATCGCCTCCCCTTCCTGTTGGCCCATGGGTCCCCTGGCCAAAAAAAATTAATGGAATTCATCCATCCATATTCTGTACCCGTCATTCCTATGCAGGGTTGCGGGGGGGGCTGGTGCCTATCTCCAGCTGTCATGGGGCAAGAGGCAGGGTACACCCTGGACAGATCGCCAGTCCATCGCAGTGAATGGAAGTCAATGGAGCGAAAAGTTATTTTATGGTCCACTTTGTCTTACGTCCTGAATAACGGTCGCTAACACTAGCTAGCACTTAAAATACTCACCGAGACATTGTGGAGCTGCATGCTGGCTCTTATTATTTCTCCGACTATTTCTCCGCCAGCATAGCTGTCACTTTCTACATTTATGGTGGTTTTCTCCACGTTTAACGCTCCTTCCTTCGTCCTGGAGGAAGGAGGCGAAGCCCGCTAATCTCGTGGCCATTTTTATCCTACTTCTTCTTCAGTTGTAGTGCACTAAGTGTTTTTACACAAAACCTAAAGGCTAGGCTAAAAAGGTGAGTCTTTAGCCTGCTCTTAAAAACATGAACATTCTCTGCGGCCCTGGGGTTCTCCGGCAGCCTGTTCCAGAGGTGAGGGCCATAAAACTGGAAAGACGCCTCACCATGAGTGTGTGTCCTGACTGTAGGAATGAAAAGGAGAAGGCTGCAAGAGGAGCGCAGAGACTGTGAAGTTTCATACGGTAAAAGCAGTTCTGAAAGATAAGAAGGCCCAAGACCATTAAGACACTTAAAAAGCATTAAAAGAACCTTAAAATCGATCCTAAAACATACGGGGAGCCAATGCAGTGAATTTAAGACAGGTGTAGAGTTCTCCCACATCCTGGTTATTGTCAGGAGATGTGCTGCTGAATTTTGTAGAAGTTGTAAACCTGATATACTCTTTTTGGGAAAACCAGAAAGCAGGACATTACAGTAATCAATCCTACTGGTGATAAAAGCATGCATCAGTGTCTCCGTGTTGGCCCGAGAGAGAATGGGGCGGACTCTGGCGATGTTCTTTAGATGATAAAAACCTATTTTAGTAATGTTTTTAATGTGAGGGATAAAAGTCAGCTCAGAGTCAAAAATCACGCCCAAGATCTTCACTAGTAAAGAAGGATTAAAAGACAGTGATCGTAGTTTTGGTAAAAGCTTCTCTCTCTGACCCTCAGGACCGATGACTAAAACTTCAGTTTTGTCCTGGTTGACCTGGAGAAAGTTTTCTGGCATCCAGGATTTGATGTCTAAAATGCAGTTAAAAAGTGAATTCATTGGCCGTGTGTCATCAGGAGACAAGGAGATGTACAACTGTGTATCGTTAGCAAAACTGTAAAAGTTAATTCTATCTCTTTAGATGACGCTGCCAAGAGGGAGCATTTAAAGGTTAAAAAGCACTGGGCCTAAAATTGAACCCTGTGGCACACCATATGTAATCATGTGGACCTTAGAGGGGCAGGTATCTAAACTTACCTTAAAAGTCCTGTCTGTGATTCAAGTTAAGTAAAGATCATCAGAGAATACGGCCTAGACTTGTGAGACGGGGCTACCAGCACTCGGCATGATTTGAAAAGGGTCAGGCAGTGAGTTTGCACGATGCAACCGTCCTGCAAGTGGGAGTACAGAAGAATGTAGGATTTCTCGGTGTCAGAAGGCAAAAAACCAACGGGTGTGCGAGGCCACTTACAAGTGTCAGGAAATCCCACATCTTGTTGTAAAAAGTCAAGTACTTGTGAGGATGAAGGTTGTCTGGACATCAAGGGGTTTGTAATGCTTGGTGCACAATGTGATGATTGTGTTAGGTGACCAGAACCATCTCACCTTTTTTTTTCTGGTTGCCCAACTTTTTTCAGCGAACGCATACAAAGTGATTTGGTAATTGCTGCTCTACAGCACCATCTCTTGGGCCCAGTTCTTGCTGGTCCCAGAATATAGGAACTGTCCACATAATGTAACAGTGTAGGCAGGTTTGGATCCCCACAGCATGAGTAACACCTGCTCTGCACACACCCGTGCATACCCTCAGGCAGCTCTGATTTCCTGGCTCATGTAACCGCTGACGAGGGCATAGTTGTGGTTTGGTGAGATCCCACACCTCACCCCTACTCACCATTAACACGCCAACCCAACCCTCCCCAACAGAGCCAGTTATCAGCTCTCTTCTTTTCATCGTCATTCCTGACATTTGTCAAAAAGAGTTCTGTAAAACGTAAAGAAAATGTTTCCTAAAATGACAAGAGATTCTTTACCACATATGTGGTATAAGCTAGATAACCCCCCTCCCCTCTGCCTCACCCTGACTCCCGCTTCTGTCTGACCCAGCCCCTTGTTTGGGGTCCCAGGCTTCCCTCCGCCTGTAAATCCCGGCTTTGTTTGGGAGCTGGAATGAAACAATGACCATGTTAGCTGACAGAGTGCTGGCTGCCTGATCTGTGCTGACAGCATCTCCTCCCTTACAAACCCAAGCTGTGCCCTATAGGGTCAACTGCTGGCTGAATGATGCTAGCTAGATTTAAAAGGAAAGGGTATGTGATAGGTTGGCTATAGACAGGTCTGAAAAGTTTTCTAGCCCAGACAGTGCTAAAAGCTTCTGCTCTCATAAAGGTGACTTATTTAAAGACTTATTTGTGTGTATTTTTGTATCAACACATGTGGACTGACAGCGGAACTGGAATTTATCATCCTCTCAACCGTGAGGGCTCTGTGTTTGTCACCTGTTCGAGTCTTCAAAGGTCCTCTAGGCATTGCTGCAAGTGATGACACGTGTCCAAGGATTTTCTAAGAGCATCTGTTTGCAGAATCTGTAACTCAACGGGGCTCCACTGGCTGGAAGAAACAGCTTTATCCGGAAACAAGCAACAAAGCTGGAGAACTCTCTGAGTTAAAGTGCAAGTTGTGGGTTAGAGCCCCCCTTAAACCACTGTTTAGAGAAATAGATTAGGAACTGTTTCTAAATGAAAATTTACTCATACATGAATTATTTTAGCTTATTTTAGTTTTTGTGAGAATATTTAACCTCCGCTAGACAGGAAGTGACGTCCTGTCAGCTCGATCAATAGAAAACTGTGGATTTTAATGCAGAAGACACAGAAGAAGCTTTAAATGTTTACAAACACACATATGATGGACCACAACCACACAGCTAGGACCCCGCTGGGCGCCCCAGAGACCAGAAAGAGACCAGGGCATAGATTAATGGCCAAAACAAAACCTTGCTTAGAGAAGCCAATGTTATTAGCCTGGGTGCTGCAAGCTAGCTTTACTGTTTCTTTTACAACCCACAAATCATCTTGATCCATCATCTTTGATATTCTTTCAACAAAGTTGGTCATTAGCAGATGTTATACAACAAGACTTAGAATGCACAGATCCCGTCTGCGTAGAGCAGAGTCTCTGATCGATCTGTGATAGTGTCTCCCGCCAGCTACAAGTCCAGAAACAGGTCCCAATGAAGCTGTAAGCACCGAAAGCACTCAGGCTGGTGTGAAACGCACCTGATCTTTGGTTCGGTGTCACATATTAAGCTCCATCACATCGCTGAGATTGTAATCCTCCGGTCTGAGCACCACAAACAACCACATTTTTCATAGCAGAAGTTCAGTCCAGGCTTTCAGCTGCACAAAACGCACCCAGGCACGGAGGATCGTGTTGTTGTTTTTTATTTTTGGAAACATGTGGACTCAACGTCCTGACAGGCTGGTGTTTGCACAGCCTCTGCAAGGACAATAATTTACAATCAAGAAAAATGGACGCAATCCAAAACCAGTGAACACACTGACTGTACCAATACAATTCTACTACTGTAATTACCCAGTTATTGACTCATCCCTACTACATAGAAGACTGGTAATAAAGCTGAAGACTGATGAAATAGATGTGTCTGAGCAGGTACATAGCAGTTTTGCAATAAATCCTTCTCTGGCCAACGTCGTTTAAATCAACAAACCATTACATGATTCTCCTTAATTGAAAAATCCCTGAATAAATGGAATTTTTTAGTTTCTTTATTAATTCTTTCGCTGTTGCAGTTGAAGCTATTATCTTGATTGTCAATATTTTGATTATATAAAGGTTAAAGGGCTTTTTTACAGTTTTATTCTTAGGTTAGCGATTTAAAGACACAACAAAAAAACACTTGTGAGTACAACCACAAACAGAAGAAGGACAGAATATGGCGGCAGCTGGAAAAGCATTCAACTTTCCTTGATCTCACAAATAGTACAGTCAACCCTGGGGGCAGTTAGGAGGTGTGTGCGCACCTCTCCAGCAGGAGGCCCAGAGTATACCAATTACTATGTGCAGAGATCCAGAGCATGGCACAATATTCATCAGGGTGTAACAGTTCATGTATTCCTATTCATATTTTTCCGTACGGCCCTATCGGCTTGGTACGCGCGTTTACCGAATGAATCCAGCTGTTTTTTACCTGAACACATGCAGAATGTTTATGTGCAGAACTCAGAGCGCAGTGCAACGTTCCGCAGCGCAACTTTAAAAATTGACACCGAAACATAACAGAAAAGAATACCTGCTATCATTTGACTCAGCAATTTGGAAACATTCATGGTTTCTCATGCAGCTACAGTAGAAAAAGAAAGATGAACCGAACCAGAACGCTGTCAGCGAACGCATCTTTCAACAACAATAAGGTCCATAACACGCTCTGCACTGAACTGAATCAATCATCAGAAACAATGTCCAGCTGAATGTAAACATCACTGATATTAGAGAAAAACCAGCTGACATCCACATGGCTACCAGTAGCATCTAATCATCCTAAACTCCTTATTTTGTATAAAATGCAAGTCGGTGGAATCCCCATTAATGAGAAGGGAATTTTCCCAACAGCTACCCATGCTGCATTCAAGTACAGCTGAGAGACTAGGCTGTCGAAATATCAAAACAACTCCAAAGTGATTCAAGCATGTTTTATTCTCAAATTTAGTCAAAGTATTATTTAAAAATTTCTAAACATTAACGCTGACTGTTTTCTAGTGGTTGTATTGTTTTCTGCTCTGGCTATGTCTGCTTGTACTATTTTATTTATTTAAAGAAAAGTCTAATCAAATCTCCAGTCAGTTCTATACTCTCAACTTTTTTAACTTATAGAACATTATAAAATCAAATTAATTTCAGGAATTGAAAGAAAGAAATTTCAGGAAAAAAGGTTCTTTGTTTAATGATGATCAGAGTAAAAAAAAAAAAGGAATTTTCTTTATTAAAGTGTACCAGAAAGTACCGTACGGTGACTTTAAAACCCCAAATACGTACCGAACCATGATTTTTGTGTACTGTCACAAAACTAGTATTTTTGGTTGTGGAGAGGGTAGATTGTTTGACAGCAAGATATCCTGTTGGTGGACTTCATGCATATAACAGGTTTGGTGCAAAGAGCATTACAGTTACTTAAAAACAGCACTGCCACTCCAGTTTCAGTTTCTCAAATTCCTCTGATTTAAACTGATCACTAAGCCCCACAGAAAGGTGCTCTAAATTCCTTCCAGAAGATTTCTTCTAGTCCCTTCAAAGACCATCAAATTTCTCTGTGTTTTTAATGCCATACTGTGGTCTTCATGTACCGTTAAATGGTCCTCCTAACCAACAAACAGCAACAACATTATTCCTCTACCTTGGCTCTAGGATTGGTGGATGAATAACTTACGGCTATTTACAATCCATGTTTGGTACACATACTGTACATTCCTCTACTTAGCTCAGATCAGAAGGGATTCACACTGCCATGCTGTACTTTAGGGAGAGATACACACAAACAGCTACACGCACAAAAAAATAGCATTCAGCTCACAACGGCAGCTGACTCTCTTAAATACATCACACTTTTTCTAAAATGAGAAACAAGGCTTGCTGTTTCTATTTTTAGCTAGTTGACTTAAAAATAACTTCTTAACATCATCAGTTGTTGGGAGATTCAGCCAGAGATTTGCTGTGTGCTATAGCAGAATCATCTAAATTACTTTTGGAATACTTCTGACTAATTTTGACCACGTATCTTAGCATAATTTAATTTAGTTGATTGGTTTCCTGGCATGAATTTGTCTTTTCAACATAGTTTACACATTTTTACTGGGCTTGAAGTCAAAACTAAAATTCCCAAAAAAATTGCTGTGTGTTTCAGATCACTGTATGGTTGAAACACCCCACTGTGTCCAGATTCAACCATCTAGCTGTTAAATTCAGGTGAAGTTGAGGAAATTGGAGGTAGTCCTCCTTCCTTAATATTCCCTCCACTTTGGGAAATTTATCAGTAGCAATGGCAGCAAAACAGACCCTTAGCATGATGCTATCACCACCAAGTTTGACAGGGTGCTCTGAGGTTTGAGAGTGTTATCTTCAACTCCTCCAATCAATTGTCTTGTCCTTTTAATCAAACAGCTCAATCTTTGTCTCTTCTGATAGTAACACTTTACCAGAAGGCTTTTTCCCAACCATGTGGGCAGCTGAAAATTTAGCCAAAACACATGCAAATCCCAAGAAACATGTAAATCCCAAACACATACAAATTCCAAAACGCATGCAAATCCCAAAACACATGCAAATAGCAAACACATGCACATTCCAAAACACATACGAACCTCCAAAACATGCAAAATCCAAAACACATACAAAATTCAAAACACATACGAATCCTAAAACACATACAAATTACATAACACATGCAAATCCCAAAAGATGCGAAATGCAAAACACATGGAAAGCCCAAAAAGACATGAGTCCCAAAACATATGCCAATGCCAAAACACACACGAATCCCAAAACACATACAAATTCTGTAACACATAAGAATCCAAAAGCACATGCAAAAAATCCAGTTCAATCAGTTTAACCAGCAATCCTTATTATTTATTCCTTCAGTAATACCACAGAAAACTCATACAAATCCCAAAAAGACTTGCAAATCCGATACAGATACAAACTCCTAAACACATACAAACTACAAAACACATGGAAAATCCAACACGCATTAGAATCCAAAAACACATGCAAACTTCACAGCGGAAGTGCTCCACGACGCTAGGGGCAGTAATGAGCTTTTGTTACCTAGTGTCTACACAAACCAGAAAGTAGATCCACATTCCAAACAGCAGGCGGTACAGGCCATAGGGTAAACCCGGTTTTTGTTTTATCTCATTCCGACCTCTTCCAACTATGTGCTGTTTGCTTTATAAAATAAATACATTCATACAGAGTTCAAAATAAAAGTTCTTCTTTTCTAAGGGCTTTGTCTTTATGAATGATGTTTTAATTCGGGACTAGCATTTAGCTAGTTTTTACCAAAAGCAGAAAGTAGTAAAACGGTGGCCCTAGTGACGATTTTAGACCAATGCGGTGGCTGAATTTAACCAACATGGTGATGTACGCGGATTTAAAAAGTAGCAGCGATGATGAGGAAAATACCTCTGAAACTTCTACAAAACCGAGTAAAGGTGTATATAGAGAGCGCTACATGCATTTAACATCCGTCAAACATGAACTGGATTTCACACTTACACAATGGAATACGTACAGGGATGCCAACATTTACGGTAAGTACACGCCTATAAACACAGCAACTTGCAGTGTTACTGTTAACATGGTTTCATATTGATTTTGACATTTGTTTGGATTGTGCAAGGACCTAAACTGGTGTAAACCTTACTCATAAAATGGACTTTGTATAAATATTTATGTTCATAAAGGTGATAGTTTCAACAGGTTCTCTTAAGGTCGACAAGTGGTAATAATAAACTGAACAGAAGTATCTGCATATAATTGTTTTATTTGCATTCATCGAATACATTGCAGTTATCAACGCAGGGAGAACCAAGGAGCTGGTGGTGGATTTCCACAGGCGCAGGGTAAAAACAAATAAAGTCCCGAATTAAAACATCCATCATAAAAAACTGCGCTATTAAAAAAAAGAGAACATTTACTTCTAAACTCAGTATGAACATATTTATTTATTTAAAGGTTCTGTGGCCATAGTGGTCTTTATTTGACCATGGATAGTACACAGAAGGGGGGAAGACGTGCAGCAAAGGTTCACGAGGACGGGACTCCTCGAACCCGGGATGACTGCGTCGAGGACTGAGGCCTCCGTACATGGGGCGCCCGCAATAACCACTACGTCATGCGACGCCCCCAAACGCATTTATTTTATGAAGCAAACAGTACGTAGATGCCAGAGGTCGGAACGAGATACCTTATGGCCTATACCGCCTCCTGTTTGGAATGTGGATCTACTTTCTGGTTTGTGTAGACACTAGGTAGCAAAAGCTCATGACTGCCCCTAGCGTCCTGGAGCACTTCCGTTGGGAAGTTTGCATGTGTTTTGGGACTTATACATGGTTTGTCTCTAGGGCCACCGTAGTTTAAACACCAAATATACCTTGATATGCATTAATACGCACAGTGGAAACCGTTTTAGTGTTACCGTAGAGGCTAACATCCACGGTTTATCTTATCTCTGCTTTTGGGAGTACAGCCAGTCAGCGCCAAGGAAACTGAATATAGCTCCTGCATTGGCTGCTTAGCTAACTCCAGCCAAGTAGCATTGCTCCTTGGTATTTCAGCTTCCCTAGATGCATTTTCTTTAGAATATTTTAGATATGTTCTACAAAAAAAATCTGTGAATCATTTAAAGTTACTTTCCACGGGAAAAACCAGAAAGTTGCTGACCCCTGATGAAATTCTATCCCAACACGACTAAAGCTAAATGAGCAACACCTTAATTTTTTATTCATTGTTAAAGTAAAACGGTGAAGATAAAAAAATGAAACTGACACAAGGAACCAGTTAGTTACAGTTTCTGTGACAGACCATATCATAATAAGAAATTGATTTATTATTATCTCTTCAGTGCGACGCCCTTAGAAGGGACTGAGGCCAGTTTTACAGGGCCACTGGCCCCTGTTAGCCCCTGTCTAGAACCCCCCATGCACACCATTATGATATAAACTTAAATTCAACCAGCTTGTGCATTTAATATGCAATTAAAGCATGATTAATTCAGATAAATTAGCAGGTCCTTTAAGTTATCATTTTAAGTTTCTATGCATTTCTATTTAATTATCTACAACATCTTCATCATGATGATGAATTCCATAAACAAGCCTCGTTGTGTGACCTGGTGCAGCTCAGCAAACATCCAGGCGGCCACAAACATCCAGGCGGCCACAAACTTCATCCTGTTCTCCACCCTCTTTTATTATAGTAAAGCAGCTCCGCCTCTGCCTGCCCTAATATGGGTGTGTCTGTCCGCCCTCCAGCCAATCAGCTGACTGGATTCATCCCTCCAAGAGATGCCATGGGTCTGGGCCAGGCCTGAGTTTCAGTGAGGGGAGCAACAAGCTGGTTGGTGGGTGGCAAAGGGCCTCAGAGAAACAGAGACACGGGGAAGATTTTCAGGATTAAAAGAACTAAAACACCAACAAGAAGAACAGCCGCTGAGTGATGTAAGGTGAATGAGAGAGACAGAGGATCAAAGGAAGGAAAACTGAAGTACTGCTGCTGCAGGTGGAGGTGTGTCACCTTTGAGGCTCTGGAGGAGAAACACAGAGGTTGGAAATTAAAGGTAAGCTGGGCGAAGGTGGTTTAATTATCTCTGTGCTGATGCCTGAGAGCTTTCTGGTGCTGCTGTTGGAGAAAAGAGGGCTTCAGGAGGTAAACAGCTGGTAGAGAAGCCAGCAGCTGGCCCTTTGTGTGACAATTAGGGACACTGGTAGCTCATTTTATGAAACAGCAGCAGCATTAAAACATTTTCTCTCCCAATGCCTTGCTTGCACTGCGTCTCTCTTTCTCTCTCTAATTTAGCCTCGAATCAGCCTGAAACCTTGTTTAATTTTTCTGAAATGCTAATGTAAATTTTGGCCGCCCGAGAGCGGTGCAGAGGAGTTTACAGAGCAGCCTGCAGACTCCACTCTGCTGATTTTGGAGAGCATAACAACAGAGTGCTGTTTAAATGCAAAGACAGCTGCCGCCTGTGTTTCTTCCAACATGCCAGTGGCCGGGTACAAACACTCAAGCATTCACTAGGGTATTTATTTGCAGCGTGACATGTCACTGGACTCCGGTTAAGCAACACACAGGACTTTTAAATATTCTGCAAATTATTTATTTATTTTCAGTTTTGCTAGTAAAGCACCCCACGTGATCAAAATATAATTTATTTTTTAAACTGCAGCACTTCTGGGTGTTCAGAGAGATCTCCTTGTCTGTCAAATAGCTCCTGTCTGAATGTTACACGGCAGCAACAGCTGCAGGATGATGGTCATAGGATCTGTTTGTGCCTCAGTTCCAGCTCCACCACGAGCTCGCCCCCTCAGCCTGGTATGCATGATGACCCAAAGTGGGTACAGAGAAGCAGCGGCCAAAACACTCTCACTGCGATGGAAGATCTTCAACATGCCGCTAGGTTACATAATGCATCCACTAGTAGAGCTGCAAAAACCTGACCTAATATGAGATTTAAGACATGAGACAATCTGTCATTCGGTGGTTTGTTTTGTTCCTGCTGTTTTCGAAGTCAGTTTTCAATGTTGAAGAAGACGGGGCAGCCTCTCTGAGGTTTAGTGAGGCAAGGCAAACTTATTTGTACAGAGCACGTTCAGCAGCAAGGCAGTTCAAGGTGCTTTACATGATTTGGGGAAAAATAAAAGCAACATTAAAACAACAATAAAAAACTGAAAAACACAACATCGAAGACACAAAGAACATCAAACGACATTCCACCGTTGAGATATTCCAGCCATTATTAATTAAATAATCAAAGGCAGCTCTAAACAGATGGGTTTTTAGCCTTAATTTAAAGGGACTCAGGTGTTTCAGCAGCTTTGCAGTCTTCTGGAAGTTTGTTCCAGATCAGAAGAGTATAGAAACTGAAAGCTGCTTCTTCATGTTTGGTTTTGATTCTAGGAATGCTGAGCAGACTAACACACTTTGGTTCTAAACCTCGTGGCAAAAGTTTTCCATGCCTTTTACTGTACCGTCATGAACAATTGAACTTTTGGTAGGAGAAATCTTAATTTTTTGTTTGACCGCTTCTTTATGTTTGTTTATGTTAGCTGGACATTTCTTTAGTTTTTTTCTTCTTCAGAGCGGGGGTTGAGATGTTGTAAAGCGGGCCACTCTTCAGAATGTGGCGTCCTTCCACTTAGCCGCCTTGTTTTTTGCTGAGGGAGCGCCGTTGTGCTGTGGCTTCTTTCTGAGACCGTTGCGCTGATGGTAGATTCAAACAGTGCAGCCACGTTCTTTCTCACTGTTAGCAATCAACAGTAAAGTCGTCTCATATCCGTAATGTGTTCGCTTCCTCGTTCACTTCGAGACAACGAACCTTCATCTCAATAGCATTCGTTCTCTGGAGCAGTTTATCAAAGTCCTCAGCTGAGCAAAATGGAATCTTGTTATCCCCCAGTCTTTAAGTTTAAAGTAAATTCAAAAAGTAATCCAGTCTAATAAAGTGACTCCAGATGCTGGGTATATAAAATAACTAAGAAAAATGCAATGGAGCGTATAAAAGGAAATAAGGCGTGGAATCAAGAGAGACTGCTCCTTCTTCAGCAGCCTGTGAACATCACTAAAGTTTTTATGCTCCTTTATTTTCCATATTTTGTCTTGTTATAACCACAAGTCTGAATATTTGGTATTGTGATTTCATGATAGACAAGCAAAAAGTGGTGTACAATTGTGAAATGGAAGGAAACGGATGCAGATGTCTCCAAATTGCTAGTAAAAACCTAAAAACCCTGCCATGCATTTGTATTCAGCTCCATTTACTCGGATACCCCTAAATAAAATCTAGTACAGCTGACTCGTTCAGGGAATGGAGTCCCCCCGAGTGTGTTTTAATCTCAGTAAAAGTTCAGCTAAAACATTTAAAATGTGCCACAAAACATGTAGGAAAGGTGCAAACGTGTGGAAGAAGGTGCTCTCGACAGATGAGACCAAAAATCATACCGACTGGCCTGCATGTAAAATGCTGTGTGTGGAGAAGAACCTACACATCTCCATGAAAACACAACTTTGACTATAAAACATGGTAGTGGCAGCACCATGCAGTGGAAAAGCTTTTTATTATTGTTGATTGGAAGATTACCGGAGCTAAACACAGGGTAATACTGGAAAAACAAAACCTGAACTTGAGACTGGGATGGCGCTTTACCCTCCAGCAGGATTAAAGGCCTGAACATACAACCAAAGCTAAAACGAAATGACTTCTTGGATTAAAGCGTAATGTTGTGTTAAAATGGTCCAGTCAAAGTCCTGGCCTAAACCCAGAAAACTGATCTTTACAGCCATTCTCCGTCCAATCAGAGCCTGAGCTGTTTCTCAAAGAACAGGCAAACATTTGAGTCCCTAGATGTCCAAAAGCGATGGAGACTTATGCCCCAAAAAAACTGCAGCTGTAATTGCAATGACTCAGAGCACTAAATAGAAATGCACTCCACACTTTTAAGATGCTTAGTTTAATAACGTTTTTATTTTTCTTCCTTCTTTCCAATGACTTACGACTTTATTTTGCCCTAACACTTAAAATCCAAATCAAACACATTAAATTTGGTTTATAATGTGACAAAATGTTACATTTACACTTTACTCACACACTATTGCTAGGAATCATCAGGTTACCATTTCATATTGGCTGAAAAGAGTTGCTAACAGTGCATAAGTAGCGATTATAAGTTGTTTGGTAAATTAGCGGAAGGGAAATGACTTCAAAAACGAGATGATGGATGACGATGGTCATCATCAGTTTCCTGGAGACAAACTTTGGGCGGTGGGCAACGGTCGTGCTTGGACCAGAACTTACGGGTCAAGTGGTGTCATGATTTGACCTCACGAGGAAACGCCGCCTGACGTACGTAAGAGCGTCAACTTCCCCCAGATGGTTTAGACAAGGAAGGAAAACTTACAGAAACTAACAGCTCCGGAGCACATGCTTTTTACACAGGATCATATTAAAGTGAATACATAGATTTGTAAAACGTTTTTCTTTTTCCTACATCTCTTCCCATCAAACCGCAGGAGCTCTTTGTGAGATGTGGATCAGTAAAATATATCTCTGTTTCCTGTTTACATGCAAGCATTTCCCGTCCAGAGGCTGACGCCTGCGGGTGTGCCTTGTTTTTTTCTGTTCTCTTTTTCCATCTGATGTTTAAAATTAAGGGGGGGGGGACACACCCTCTGATCTATCTCTGCAATTTTCACTGATCTGGAAATCGCGCTGCTCGGAGGCCGCTTTTATCCAAGGAGGCTTACAGCAGCCACGCTTCCCGAAACCTTCAGCTCAGACGGCAGCAGTGGGAGACTAAACTTCCTGGGGACAAATTTAGAGCTGCTGAGCATCTCCGCCTGTTTTAATTCCCTGTAACACAACTTCTCCTTACCCAACAGTCATTCCCATTCCCAGTTAAGGCAGGTATATCAGCCTCCACTGCTCCATGGCCAGCGTGCTGCAAACATTCAGACGTGTCCCTGGTCCAAGATGCCTTAATTAAATGGTTGAATCGCCTCCTCAGCAGGCAGTCGGGTACTAACAGAGTCGTCGGAGCACTTCGGGATTGAGTGTGACACCTGTGGTCTACAGTGAGATTTTTCATCTGTTCCTTCTAGGGGTGTAACGGTACATGTATTCCTTCGAAGGTACCGAAGGAATCCAGCTGTTGTCTACCTGAACACAGGCAGGATGCTTATGTGAAGAACTCAGAGTGCAGGGGAACCTTTAAAAAGTGACACCCAAACAAAAAACACAAAGGACTCCCAGCTGTCACTAAACTCCGCCATTTGGGAACATTAATGGTTCCTCATGCAGCTACAGTAGAAAAAGAAGGATGGACCGAACCAGAACTTTGTCAGCGACCGAATCGTTCAACAGCAATAAGGTCCATAACTCGCTCTGCACTGAACTGAATGACTCACCTGAATGAAGCATTGAAATTGTTAGTTTTTATATGGAATGACTGTTCAGCATTCAGAAGTTCATTTTGACTGACATGACACAGGCGAATGATGATGTTATAAAACAGAGAATTGTATGGATGCAATCGATGCATCTCCAAAAGGATCCTTTGGAAGGAAACAGAAACTGGTACTATGATGAGCACCAATAACTAAATGTTCTGGATGTTTGTGGAACAGTTATGATCAGAGAAACGCACCAAAGCATTTAAAAAAACAACAACAACAAAACTTTCTTTTTCTATGCCTCATAAATTTACATTTTTTGTAAATAAAAGAAAAAAAGAAATCGTATACATTGTGGCTTTTCTGCAACATAAAATATTCCTATAATTTATTCATAGTTTCAGTTTCTTACATCAGCAGCAACCTTTTGTTAGAAACATGCAGAGTTGTTAAAAGTTGGATTATATACTCAACCAAAAGTCCAATCAATACATTTTGGTGTCGCTGCAAAGAGCAGCAGAATGAAGAGCATGGGAACCATTGTTATGTTCATGCCATATTCGGTTCAGGTTGTCTGAGAGTTTTCACCTTGTACAGTGCTGTGCTATTAGTTTTTCCTCATTCTATCACATTTTTCTTCCAAGCAGCAAGCGTCATTTGTGATTTGGATCTGAACTCTGTACTCTGGAGGTCTTTAAAGGACTTTAGCTGCTTTTTTAGTGATTTTCTCCCCATCCTTTTAACAGGATAATGTGCTTTCAGTGCCTTAAACTAAGTGAACCAGACGAGTGGAGGAAAAAATATGTGCCAAGACTATAAAATTTGTCCCGCTGACAACAGCATCTGAAAGTTGTGTGTTTAAGAAGAGCGATTAATAAAATCCAACAAAGATCTGACGGGTGCATCATCTTTTCAGTTAAAATCTACCCGGGAATCAAATTGAAATCGAATCAAATCTTCTGTAATCTATCTTTTATCCATTTCACCAAAGAAACGGACTGCGTGAAATGCTAAAGGTCCAGTTACACATTGAGCACAACCACGGTTCATCCCTTGGGTTTAGGGATGCCTTTCTTATGCCTGAATGATTCATAGGTCAGCGGGAAGTTGTTGTATAAAATATTCCTCAGAAATGTGTTGCAATCTTCTTTAAAGGCTTGAGTTTCATGCAGGCCGGGGTATTTTACTCTGTTTTATCACTCCAGATTCTGCCATGGAGAGCTGGATTTCAACATCTGATGTTGTCAAAGTGTTTACAGCCAGTCTCGCGTCCAGAATAGAAACAGCTTCCCCTCCTCCAGACGTGTGATTGTCCTAAAATTAGATCAACTCAGACTGCCACCAATTGTGAAAAAGTTCAGCGGTATTTCCTGAGCGTGAACTCCTGCGCGTGAGGACAGAAGAGAATATTTTTGTATCTGCTCTCTGGTTTCTGCTGATAATGCCTCGCTCTCCAAATAAATCCCAAACACATCCTCAGCTGTCTGTCATGTGCTCCACCGCCGCTGCAGCGTGGCGTGGCGTGCGGAGGCGTTGTTATCGACTGTTTAAAGCACAGTGTGGGGCTTGTTTTCTTTGGGGGCGCAAAGCTGATGCTCAAGTTCAGGCAGAGCTGTGCCAACTATAACGCGTCCATGTCTCCGAGAAGGGGTCGGGTTCAGGTTCAGCCGTGGCCAGGTTCAGGTTGACCTCGGGTTTGCTCAGACAGAGAGAGAGAGAGAAGATGGCTGCATGAAATGAAAGTGTGAATTTGGGGCAAATTTGTATGGGAACTATGTTGCTTGAACCCCGATGGGGCAGAAGCAAGAATCTGTGAATACAGCGAGCCAGACTGTAGCAGCAGCATGTTTTGTGTCACGCAGAAGGAAGGGATGTCATGTAGGCCTACATAACATTTTGGACTTAATAACTCGAGCTGAGCTGCTTCAACCTAATCAGACCCCGGAGGCTACAGCTTGATGAGAAAATCTTATAGTTTTTCACTTCATTCAAATCAGGATTGCGATAGAATCACTTATTTGGACTCTGGAACAAACACAAGCCGGTCGCCACTCTGTCATCCTGAGCACCGGAACGTCATAGGAGGATTAGTGCAGGATAATGTTTGACAACGACTAAATAGTGCAAAGAAGAAGAATCAGAAGCAGGTTTAAATATTTATCTGTCCCTCTGGGATTTTGCGGCACTTTTTGTGATTGTTGTGCCCTAAAAGGGCTGATGTTGCAGCAGGTTTTGTGAAAAGTTGCAACAAAAGTGGCAATGTTTTTATTTGTGCTTTTATTTAATTTTTTTCGCCAAAACCATTGAATTTTTTTTTTTATCCATTGAAATGGTCATTTCTAAATATCCAACATTTTCATTTTAATAAGTGCACTAGTAAAACACTTGACCATCCAGCAGAGCACTCTTTAAATTGTAGATTATTCTTGAACACAAGAAGAACAGATAAACAATTCCAGGTTCATAGAACTTTGGGATACAAAAACTATAAAAGTGGTTCTTTTCTGAGTGTTTGACAAATAACTCAGTGAATACAGTAAAATTGGGTCATTAAACCTGAGCTGACGCAACAATAAATGCAATTCTGTACTCTAAAATTTGAATACAATTTTTTTTTTTATTGTCTAAGATGAAGGGTGCCAATAAAAGAAAAGTTGGGTTTTTTAGCATGTAAACATTATAAAATAAAATAAAAAGTAAGTCATGAACTTCAGAGTTGCTAATTCAAAAGTTCAGATTGACGGTGTTTTGGAGCTGCTTATTACTTCAGCATATGCTTCCACATAAACTGAACAATAAACCCAAACTGAACTCTCAGCCCTCCATCCTCTCATAAACCCAGTTATCTGTGTATGTATTTTCTTTTTAATTTAAACCCTGCATTCTGCATTCAAATAATAAAAGCAGAAAAAAAAATAGCAAAAACTACAGTAAGCTGATTAAGGCTCAGTGGGGGTTTTTGTTTGTCATTTTGACCAAAGAGGTGAAAATAGGTGTCATAATCTATTTATATCAATCCATTTTTATGATGATAATAGCATATTCAAAAGTATTTAATTTTATTCATTTGAACTCATATTTAACCCAAAAAAGCTGAACAGAGGATCCACATCGTGACATCACGTCAACCAGATGAATACATGCAACTTTTTCCGCGCTGTGACAAAAACGACTGACTGTGGCCCCAGTAACATTTTTTTTTTTTTTAACACAAAATTAAATGATCGCACTTAACAGTTCACCTGCTGTGGCCTGAATGGAAAGTCTCACAACCTGATGTTGTTCTGGTGGTCGAATCCGCGCTCTGCTGCCGAACTGGAGAAGCGGCACTTCAGCCAAAGTTTTGAAATTAGGGAACATTTCTCCGATTTAAGAGATCAGATCTTGGAAAGGCTCTCTGAATGAGTCGTTTCCTGACCCGCAAGCTATCGCTTCAGCGGGAGGTAGCCTACATCCTGCAGCATCCCCCTTTTGCACCATAGTTGGCACAGCACCAGGCTCTTTGGAGCGTCTGTGGTCAGCAGCACCGTTCACAGATAGTGAGACGCATGCTCTCGTGGGAATCTTTATCGTTGTTATTGTTTTAATTAACTGTACTCCGTGGGTAAAGTTGAAAATGTCTGCCGGTTTCCATCAAGTGGTCAGGGAAGGATGTGAATTGTAATCTGTCAAAATGTTGTTTTGGGCCAGAAAAATGTCTGTCAATTGAAAACCATTTGTGTTGGACCACAATATTGCATGATGTACAAAACAAAATACCTCCACTTTCATGTAGAGGATGAGGAAATTGTAGCCTATAGGATGTTCTTCAGCAGGGATTTTTGTTGACAAATGCAACATGTTTCATCCTCGCTCCCTCTCGCATGAAATACAGTAGCCTAATGTGTGTGATATTTGTGACGCCGTCAGATATAAGATGATGAACCGCAATTGGTCAAAGATGCGTTAAAGTTGCGATACTTGGATAAAATTGCAAGACGTGCAGAATTTGCAAGGACTGGCTGAATTTACGTTAGTAGTTGCGATTGCAACCTCACGAAATCCTGGAGGGTCTGATTTATGAGCAACCAAGACAAAGAAGTGTAAAAACACACCCGTCTTTTATTGCAGTAATGATCTCACAATAAACAGAAGCAACGTTGTTCTCTCCCTCCCCTAGATACCAGATATCATGTGAAAAGCCGAGAAGAGAGTAGTGCTATATGCTCAACACAAAACTATAGGCCTACACATTTTGAACAATGGGTCATTATTGGGTGCCTCTTGTAAAGTTGGCCAAAAGTTAACAGAAATAATTTGGGTTATTGAGCCTGTAATAATGGAGGTTCATTTTTCAAAGTCATAATTTTTCCATGTTATTTATACAGTTATAAATGTCACAGTTTCAAACTAAATATTTAGGTAACAAGCTAAACTGGCTAGCTAAATGTATAGCTTTGAAGTAAATAATTAACCCAAAGCTAAGCATTTAGCTAATCTGCAAATTTACTTGCTGATAAGTGGATCAAAATAAAAGCTGGGTCCCGCGAAGCTCTATAACATCTGCTGCTGGTGCATCACTGTTGCTGTAAATCCATTGGTAAACATCTGTGTTGCCAGTAAACGGCTCATCCTATGTTTTAAACTGAAATGTTGGACATGTCGATAGGAAAATAAACAATAATAAAGAGGTGACATTCAGTCTCGCCAGTCGTTTATATAGAGGTTCGCAAGATCCAGCTTTCATTTTGGTTGTCCACTTCCCCTTGTCGGCAGGGGAGTTTGTATGTTAGATTAACACTTAGCTCTAAGCTAAATGTTTAGTTTGAAACAAAATATTTAGCTAGCCAGCTTAGCTTACTACCTATTTAGCTCAAAATTAAATGTTTAGCTTGCTAACTATTTTGTTTGAAGTTAAACTTTTAGATTGTAGAATATTTTGTTGACAAGTTTAGCTTGTTACCCAAATATTTAGTTTGAAACTAATTGGTATTGATTCTCCTAAATTCCCTTCTCATTATGTTTTAACTGCTTTAAACTAGTCAAATTGTATTCAATAAACATTGTTGGCTATACATTTGACCCATAATCTGTTTCAGGTTTGTTTTGTCTTTAAAAATCATCTCTAGCAGAGAAGTGGAAGGGTGTATAAGAAAACAATCAGAATTCAACCTTTGCTCTGAGCCCATTTATCCAGCTGTTAGGAAATTACTGTTTTTACCAGAATCATTGTTACCACCTCTGCGGTCAGTGCTTTTTTAATAACTTGTAACACCCTCTTTTGACAGCACTAAGTCTTCTCCTTTAACACTAAACAAGGATGTTATGAGGTGCAGTTTGTAAAGTAACAGTCAAAAATTACCAGCAATAATTTCAGATATTTAGCCTGTCATAAGAGAAAAGAAAAATTGGAGTTCATTTTTCAAAGTCATACTTTGACTAGGTCCAAACTAAATACTAAATTAGCAAGCTAAATATTTAACTCCAAACTAAATGTTTATATCCAAATTCAATATTTATTTAATAAACTAAATGTTTAGTTTTGGAGGCTAAATATTAAGTAAACAAGCTAAATATTTATGTTTCTACATAAATATTTAGCTTGCTAGCTAACTGTTTGATTTTGGAGGCAAAATATTAAGTTTTCTAAATAAATAGCTTGCCAAGTTATTAGTTAGTTAGCAAGCTAAATATTTAGCTTGCTAACTAAATATTTGGTTTTGGGAGGCTAAATATTCAGCTTGCTAACTAAATATTTAGCTTGCTAACTAAATATTTGGTTTTGGAGGCAAAATATTAAGTTTTCTAAATAAATAGCTTGCCAAGTTATTAGTTAGTCAGCTAACTAAATATTTGGTTTTGGGAGGCTAAATATTTAGCTTGCTAACTAAATATTTGGTTTTGGGAGGCTAAATATTTATTTGCTAACTAAATGTTCAGTTAAAATCTACATATTTAGTTTGGAACTGTAACATTTATAAATGTAAACTATGAATGATCTGGTGAAAATCTGACTGAAATATTAATAAATAATAAATTGATAATGTCTTGTTCCTATTACAGGCTAGTTGACCCAAATTATTGCTGTAAATTTTTGACAGTGTAACTTTACAAGCAGCACCTTGTAGGATGTAACACACATAGAGAGGAATCTTTGACTAGTTCTCTTTGCACAACCTCGAGATCAGGCCCTTGAAATTATTTAATTCGGCCCTCGAGCTCAAATCAAGAACAGTAGGAATTTGGCCCTCTAGCACAGGCATTTGATGCAGATAGACACAATTTAGAAAGGGGTTTTGTTTCGGGAGGTTTTCTCTGAAACTTTGAAATCTCCTTAAAGAGTCAAACGATGGGTAGAACACAGGTTTTGTTTTTTTATCACCTTGTTTTTCTTTCCATTTTAGTTTTGCTTTCATTCAAAAGGCTTGAAAAGTGGGACTACAAACATCCTGCAACATTCATTAAACTTGGCAACAGGACCACATCATCCAATCGTGATGCCACCAAAACGGATCTTACAAATCGCTGTGAAATCTGAGCAAAGTCTACTGTCCCAGTTAAAAATCCAGTATAGCAAGCTCCATGTTTATGTTAGTGATGGTAGGAAAGATAAAGGCATCTTCCTGGAATGGCTACCAGAAAAGCAGCTTGCTTAGATGGTACTATCGACACGCAAACAAGAAGTACAGAGAATACAGAGGGAAAAGAGCCAGACTTGCCAAAATAAAACAGGGAACTGTCAAAAAGAAGACAACACTGCAAGAAACTTCAACAACACAGCAGAATAAACAAAGTGCAACACATGACATGTAGTGAGTGGCAATAAAAACCGTCTGCTCAGTCAAACATAGTAAGGCACATAGAGGGAAGGATGGTGAGGGACAAAAGAAAGAAATGCTGCCTTGATGAGGAAAAACTGTAGAGCTGAGAGAAGCTTCAGGCCGTGTTTAAAATGTATTTTCTGCTAATAAACCCACCCGCAATAACAAGTCTGCTGCAGACAAGTTAATCCCGCTGCTGTTGACAAACTGGGGCACCAACACTCCTCGGTTTTCTTATCTTCAGGTTCAGAACTTCACAGAAAGCAGCCAGGCTTCAACAAGCTTTTTCAAGCATGAATCATATTAAGGTTTTAAACATATTCGCTCCAAAATGATAGATTCAGTTTTTTTAAAAACATGTCTGCAGAAGTAGTCACAGTTGCTGTGAGCAGTGGGGAGAAGAGGATGAAGGAGGACATCCGTGTGTAGATTACTTGAATTATTTTTTGCTGATTTTAAGGAGAATTTTGACATGAATGCTTTTCCACTTCACCTGGGTAAAGTTAAATTAATTCCTATTTCTAATTTACCATCTTAAAAATCCTAAATGCACACGTCTAAACACGAACCAGTCTAGAGAATTAAAATCTTAGTAGATAATGTCAGACATCGATTAGCTATTTAATTGCATCACCATGCACCGTTCATTCATTTTCTGATTGGTTTGAAAAAGCATTTAAAAACTGTAAATTCAATCAGAGATGCTCTTACGGTTTCACTCCGGCTCAATTTTAAATGTCCCACCCAGTTAATGCACAAAGTCTGCTGCAAAAGACCCTCTTCTTCTTTTCTTTTTTTTTCAGACACATCTATACTTTGTTGTTAGCTACATGTGCAACAGCCAACAAGTTACACAAGACAGAGGTGTCTGTATATCTGTGTGAGACTGATCGTGCAACTCGGTCCTGGAAGGGGAATAAATAAATTTTTTCCACTTTTCACCAAATGTGTCTGGTCTATGAGGTGCCGTTAGTTAGCCCTGTCATAAGAGAAATAAATGGAGGTTCCTTTTCAAAGTTATATTTGCATCTATATTATTTATTCATTTATAAATTTCACAGTTAGCAACCTAAATATTTAGACTTAGACTTAACTTTATTCATCCCTTTGGGATGACTCCCTCAGGGAAATTAACATTTCCAGCAGCAAACAAAAGGATGAAGTAAGATAAATAAATAAACATATACAGAACGTTTGATTAAATAAAATAAAATAATTATATAAACATATAATATTGCATGTGGCTACTGCTCCTTCCCCTCTTCCCTCCCTATTTAGTCTACAAAATAAATATTTAACTTAAAAATAAATAGTTAGCAAGCTAATTATTTAGTTTGAAGCTAAATATTTAGCTAGCAAGATAAACTGGCTAGCTAAATATTTAGCTCTGAACTACACATTTAGCTCAGACCTAAATATTTAGCTAATATGCGAATGTACTTGCCAATAAGGCTTGCTAATGTGACATCATCATTATGTTTTCCCAGTGGTGAACGCAAAGCATTTTGGGAATCCCAAAAAAAATGCACCAAACTTCATTGCATGGAGGGAAGAACACAGTGTTCAAGATGCTGTCTACCTGCTGTGTTATAAACTGCAATAGTCGTTCTCATGATAGAAGTCAATCAATCAATCAATCAATCAATCAATCAGTCAATCAATCTTTATTTGTATAGCACTTTACAACAGCCATAAGCTGAATCAAAGTGCTTCACAGTATTAAGAAGAGTAAAACATAAAAAGTACAAGAAAGTTAATGAGCAAAAAACTGTCAAATCAGAGAATATAAAAATAAGACAGGAAGCATAAACAGTAGTAATATTGTACATTATATGTTAATGATAGCCATTAAAAGAGAGGTAAGAGGGATAAGCAGCCTTCAGGTACCAAATGCTACACGAAAAATAGGGGTTTTTAGTTGAGTTTTAAAGCGGGCCAGGAAATTGATGCTGGAAAGAAGTGGCATTAAGCTTGAGAACGGAATATCCTTTTATCGTTTTCCAGCGTGGAAAAATAATAGTACAAGCCATGTTTCAGAGGTGACAAAAAGGCGACGAATGGCATGGATAGCAGCAGTGAAGAGGCCCAAGATTACCTTATTACCAATATGTATATTGAATATATAGTAATGTGTAATTTATTCCTGAGATCAAAGCTGAATTTCCAGCATCGTTACTCCAGTCTTCAGTGTCACATGATCCTTCAGAAATCACTCTAATCTGACGATTTGATGCTCAATAAACATTTTATGAATATTATCAGTCTTGAAAACAGTTGCTTACATTTTTGTTTTAGGTGTTCAAAAGACCAGCATTTATCTGAAATCTATAGCTTTTGTAATATTAAACACTACCGTTCAAATGTTTGGGGTCAGTAAGAATTTTTATTTTATTTTTTGGGGAAAGTAATAAAATAAATCAAATTCATCAAGTATGAGTTAAACTGATCAAAAGTCACAGTAAAGACATTTATAATGTGAGAAAATATTCTATTTTAAATAAATGCTGTTCTTTTGAACTTTCCATCCATCAAAGAATTTTGAATTTTTTGTAAACAACTGTTTTCAACATCCATAATAATCAGAAATGTTTCTTGAGCATCAAATCATCGTATTAGAATGATTTCTGAAGGATCACGTGATACTAAAGACTTGAGTAATCATGCTGAAAATTCAGCTTTGATCACAGGAATAAATTAGACTTTATTGTATATTCACATAGAAAACAGCTGTTTTAAATTTTCATATTATTTCACAATATTACTGTTTTTTTCTTGGGTTTTTTATGGTTTTTGCATTAGGATTTAGTTTTAGGCTGTATGGTCCGACAATGTTTTCTTTAGCCCGCTTCATTTTGTAGGATTATATTCTGTTTTTCACGTCAACTTTTTAATTTTCATGCCAGAATAGTCTGCTATGCCAGCCGGGCCAAACATACCCATAATTCATTGCGTTCTAATGCAGTTGTAACTTTGCATACTGCACTCCACGAAAACCATGTTGCTTTTAGATCTTCATAAGTGGTGGAAGCAGAAATTCAGCAACAATCATACATAACCGCCAGGGGTGTTTTCTACCTGAACACATGCAGAATGTTTATGTGCAGAACTCAGAGCGCAGTGCAACGTTTCCACAGCTCAACTTTAAAAAGTGACATCAAAACCAAACAGAAAGGACTCCCAGCTATCGCTAAACTCTATTTAGGAACATTAATGGTTTCTCATGCAGCTACAGTAGAAAAAGATAGATGGATCAAACCAGAACTTTGTTAGCGAACGCATCTTTTAACAGCAATAAGGTCCATAACACGCTCTGCTCTGAACTGAATCACTCACCTGAAACAATGTCAAGCCGAATGAAAACACCACTGATACTAGAGAAAAACCAGCTGACGTCCAACATGGCTACAAGTAGCATCCAATCAGCCCAAACTCATTATTTTGGAAGTCGGTGGAATCCATCAAAAGGGATTTTCCCAACAGCTGCCCATACTGCATTCAAATACAGCTGGGAAACTAGGCTGTCGAAATATCAAAACAACTCCAAAGTGATTTAAGCAAGTTTTATTCTGAAATGTGGCCAAAGTGTTATTGAAACATTTCTAAACATTAAAACTGACTGATTTCAAGTAGTTATATCTTTTTCTACTCTGGCTATGTCCGATTGTACTATTTTTATTTTTTATTTTATTTTATTTTTTAAATCCAATCAAACCTCCAGTCAGTTATATGCTTTGAACTTTAAGTTATAGAACATAATTCTAATTAATTTCAGAAATTGAAAGGAAGGAGTTCAGGGGGGAAAAAAGTCATATGCACATTTGTATTTATTTTTCTCGATTAAAGTGTAGGCTACCGAAAATGTACCGCACGTGATCTTTTGGGTACAGTTACACCCCTACTAACTGCAATGTTACCCGACGCATTTTAAACTGATGGACAAGCTAGATGCCCCTTGGCTAACAGCCAAACACAAACAAGCAAATATATCAAGTTACAGAGAGAAAAAAATCAGAAAAAGTTATAAACATTATTAAAATGTTGAGTAAGAGCATCTTCATTTTGGAAATTATCTGCAGTTCCTGCTACGTTTAGAATTACACCCTGGAAACTCAAACATTTTGTCAGTAAATTTCTATTAAATTACCTTATTTTCTGTTTAAACTTGAAATGTGGAGTTATTTCATATATAAGCAGCCATTTGTCCTTAGATTAGACTAAATGATCATAGTAAGACAGAACTACCATAACCCACTGCACCTGCATGCGGTATGCGGACAGTGCTCTTTCGGGCATTCACTGGGCGTGTGCAGGCCGGCCTGCAGATGTGAGTCTGATCTATTATAAGATTGAGATGCCAGGAATTTCAGATCATCACCTCCTCCTCTGCCGTCCCGTCGGCCCTCAGCTCCACCCAGGGAGTGCCACCTGCTTCACCCGCTGCTGTTTGTCTGTCTGTCCGTCCATCACACCGACCTGCAAATCTGAAGCCGTGGTCAGGTGCAAACAGGCATGGATCAACCTGAAGAAGATCGTTTGCACCAGTTTGAGTTCACATCTTTGTTTCTGCACATTTTATTGCAAAACTTCTACTTTTTTCCAAGTAAATTAACTTTTTTATTTATTTGGATGCTCCTTATTTCCTTTAAAGTAGCCTAAATCTGAAGTAGACCTATTGCATCAACGACTGCAACACTGATGGTAAACGTCTGTTGTTTATTTTTGTAACCTGTTGGACTTCAGATATCTCCAGCCCACACAAACAGGAATCCACACTGACATACCACGCGGGAATATACGCACAAATGTACACACACGCATCGGTTTTCCTCTTCTCTCGCTCTCACACACACACACACACACACACACACACACACACACACACACACACACACAGCTAAGGCAGTTAAAAAAGAGATCACATGCTGAAGCCCGGACTCTGAAGAATGAGATTGGCTATGGGGGCAGGTCATGAAACCCAACTGATTCTAGAACAGCTGTGCTGATGATGGTATCCAATTAAATAAGTAAATAAATACATAATTTTCATAAAAAGTGTCGAATTTGGAAATTTCCCAGTTTAACTTGCTGAAAGTTGTCCAGGGTTTTTGTTGTCCCTTTTCAACTCTTCAACCCAGATCAAGCCTCAGGAACTCGGAGTGACCTCCTTTGCTGCAGTCGCATTGCCACACCTTCTGACAGCGGACTATGTTTGTTTTCGTTTTGTTTTTTTAAATCATCTGCTGCTTAACGGAAACCCCTTGGCTAAAGGCTTCTTCATGTACCTGAAAACACGTGGGTTTCAAAAAAACAACAAATGTGTGAAGAAGTGACCCATTTCAAAACTTGTAGAACTTCAGCAATCTTCATTTCACCTTCAGAGAACTCCAGTCACTGTTTATGTTTCCTCAACAGTAAACAGAGAGGGATGTGCGAAATGGAAACAGAAGCTCCTTCCTCAATCGGAGAAAAATGGAAATACAGCCGGATGGGCCGGACATTAAAAAGGGCTTACAGGGGCAGCAGCTCAGGGCCTCAAGTTTTGAGAGGCCCTGGAATGAAAGCAAGTTTTGTAAACATTGTACTTTATATAAAATTAGCCTATATAAGGTGAGATGTTTATTCTGATGCATTTTTACTCATTTAAACAATAAATTTGGCAAATTATGAAGGTATAGTACTGTATATCAATTGGGCAACAACATGGAGCTATCTGCAGACATTTTTTCCTACTAGGGGTCTACAACTACATGTATTCGGATTCTGATTTTTCAGTACGGCCCTGTCGTGTTGATGCGCACGAAAGAATCCAGCTGTTTTCTACCTGAACACATGCAGAATGTTTATGTGCAGAACTCAGAGCGCAGTGCAACGTTTCCACAGCGCAACTTTAAAAACGGTGACACCAAAAATAAAAACCCAGAAAGGACCCCCAGCTATCACTAAACTCTGCTATCTGGGAACCTTCATGGTTTCTCATGCAGCTACAGTAGAAAAAGAAAGATGGACCGAACCAGAACTATTGTCAGCGAATGCATCTTTCAGCAGCAATAAGGTCCATAACACGTTCTGCTCTGAGCTGAATGACTCACCTGAAACAATGTCAAGCTGAATGTAAACATCACTGATACTAGAGAAAAACCAGCTGACGTCCAACATGGCTACCAGTAGCATCTAATCAGCCCAAACCCTGTCTGTCTATCTGACTGACTATCTTTTGGTGCAGTTCTCTGCAGACTCTGCTGTACAGGCATAGGCATTACCCACAGGTCACGAAATGTTCTTGACAGCGGGACAAATGGAGCAAAAGGAGGAATGCATGGGGAAAAAGAAGTTGTGGCTTGCAAAGCAGTTTTTGTGAGTCGCATAAGCGATTTCGTGCAGTTGAATTTATCGATTTGTGTCTGTGTTCAAGGAAAAAATTATTTAAAAACGTGTCTGTGGGAAGATTTTATTACAGGTGTGTGAATTAGTATTGCTAATGTACAAATGTACAGCCCTAACTGGAGCAAAAAATATTAGAGCAGGAATTTATAAGTTTGTGGCTCGTAGAACAGAATCTGTGTGGCTGCAATGAAGAATTTGCAACGGTGTAACAGCGGCTTTGTGTCTGTGGGCGAAAAAAAAGTGTACACAAGTTTAGTTTTTTTTTTTTTACATGGCTATGTGTTTTGCACCATTTGTTTTGGATCAATTGGGGCAAAACTGTAAATGTACAATTTTATTTTTAAAGTTTGACTCAAAGAATGCAATTTGTGCATTGTACTTAAGCAATTGAAAAGGTGTAACTGTTGTTTTGTATTTGTGAAAGACTGGAAAAAAACTAACAATTACAAAACTGCTACAAAATCTTCCTGTGTGACGTCAACAACAAGACACAAATACTTTTCCACCAAAAACACCTACATACATCTGGCTTAAAGTCCTGTAAATGATTGTATTGTCCCTATGCTTAGGTGAGTTTTTTTTTGGTTTTTTTATCAGCAGTGGCTTTGTTAGTCACACCTTACTGTTTGCTCACACGTCCAAAGAATGATTTACCTTTTTTTTTTATGAGCAGACCGCCTTCCTCCATTAGTTGTTTGCACCATTTATTTTCAGCGCCTGTTTTTTGTGAACTGTGCTAGCCAGTTGGAGGCGAACGGAGAAGTTATGTAAACGACTCCGGCTCATGTAGCCGGCTCAGAGGAATGACCGAGGCTACGGAAAGAATCTGAAGACCGCCAAGAGCTTCAAGTTGCTGACCTTGCTTCTATATCAGATCCTTTAACTTCACATACTGAGCCTGACATGAATACCCTTTTTTTTTTTTTTTTTTTTTTTTTGTGCTGCTGGGAGTTAATTACTATCATACAGCCTTAGTTTGCTTTTGATTGCTTGTCCAGAGTGGTTTCATATTTTAGGATATGATCATTTACTCCACTAGAGTCCATTTCTGATGGGGTTTTTCTGCCTGTTTCAGACTCTGACCTTGACCAAGAGGACAGCCATGCTTACAGCCAGACCAGAGATCAAGCCGTGAGTAGACTCAGCACTGGTTCTTCCAGAAACACTGTCAACACACTTTGTTTTAGAGACATTTTGTATCAGAAACTCTGGTGTTGGTGGGAAGCTGGTGTGGGAGAAAAGTCCCAGGACAAGTCGGCAGAGTTTAGATCTGCTTTGGAGATGTTCGAATCTAGAAGTGGATCTGTGGAGAGCAGTAGTGGCTTGTCAATAGAGGGCGCTGGGGCGCCGCCCCCATCAAAACTCCTGACATATGCATGCATACAAAAATGATATAAAAATGCAATAAAAAAATGTAATAGTTTACTCATACAATGTAAGTAGTAATAGCCTCAGCATTTAAAAAAAAAAACTGGCTTTAATCGGTTAACTATTTTCTTTATGTTTTTCAATAATTTTCATGCAGTTTCATGTGAGAGGGACGCCGGACAAATGGATCTCTATCTGAGTCTTCAAATTTTCGGGCAGCATGTGACCTAAAGCAGGTCTCTAATTGGTTTCTTAAAAATTCACCTCTGGACGCAGGTCGCTGCGTCCCTGGCGAATCAGAACTGGATGCATGTTATTTTATCCGATCTGATTGGTTCTCGTCACCTGCCATTTAACTCAATGCTCTTTGCCACTACTGGGAGTACGTGGGCGACACCATGACAATGATTGCGCGAAAATCTTGCTAGGCGAATGGCAGAAGTTAAACCAAATTATGTCATTGATTTACAAAAAAAAACCTTTTGACTTTATTCAACTATGTATTTCTCTGTGGGCCTCAAGTGAGTTCACATAGTGCAACTGTGCAGCGCTTCTGGGTTGTACGTCGCAGGCATCACACACATGACCAGCGTCAGCCAATAGTGAGCCTATGTGTATGTGCTGTAAAATCTAACAGCATTTTATGTAAAATTCACTTTATAAAATACTCTTTTTTTTGTGAATTTTACATAAAATGCTATTTTTTGTAAAAAGCCTATTTAAATTAATTTATTTGTTTATTACATTTTTAAGAAAATATATCAAATCTTCCAAAAACTGCATAAATGTTGAGTAAAAACATTAATAAACAGTGTAAGATTACATTTGTAAAATAATAAAAAAAATTATTGTCTGGGGTCCCTGGGGACCCCAAATGAAGATCATCAGAGGGTTCCTGTCCCCCCAAAAAAGTAATGATCACCAGCTGCCCTTTTTCTGTGTCCATCTCCAAGATTTTATCTTCCAGCGCAGGCCTTTATTGTAGCTTACGGTCTGTTTCGACTTGGCTCGAAAAAGGGGGTCAAAAACAAAACAGTTGACCTTCCGAATTCCTATTTTCCAAAGCAAATCCTGATCATTAAAACCATCTGAAACACCACTAATTTTCTATGCCCTTGCAAAACACTTATTGACACCCCTGGTAAAGAGGGGGGGGGGGGGGGGAAACCTCAACATTTGAAATGTTGTTTGTATTGCAGTAGCAGAATTTCACAGAAAAGCTTTAGAAATATTTGAACTTTACATTGAAAGGGTTAGGTGTGGGAACTATGACTACCATAGAAGAACAGGCTAAATATCTGGTAGAGGTCAGAGAGTTCATGAGGGGAAACCGGCCCTCAGCATCACATATCATCCACCGTGCTTAACAGTAGGCCTGAGGCGCTTCTCCACATATTAATAATTTGTTTTACACCAGATCCACCTCCTGTTTGTATACAAAAAACCTCGATTTTAGCCTCATTTTAGCAAAGCATACAGTTCAAGTTTAAGTGGAGGTTATATAGCTCCCCTTTTAAGTTTGTGATGGTAGGACAAGGACGGCTTTTTTTTCTGACAAGCCTCCCAAGCTACCATTTGGGATAAATTTAGCATCAAATCATCTTTATTGAGATTTTGTGACTTTAACAAGGTGGAAGTTGAGCTGAGGAAACTTTGACCATACAAAGCTGTAGATCAAGATGGAGTTTGTCCAAGGCTTCTGCAGAGCCTCTTCAATCTGAGCCTTCAGATGGAGAAAGTCCCGGTGCTGTGAAAGACTTCATGTCTCATACCGGTGCCCAAAATAGGGCGACCGGTAGAGCTGAATGACTTCAGACCGGTGGCTTTGACATCCCGCATCATGAAGACCTTGGAGAGGCTCTTTCTCCGTCGAATGAAACTGCAGGTTGCTGAGGAACTAGACCCCTCTCCAGTTTGCTTATCA
>OY747700.1:7685519-7945519 GCA_963556495.2 Valencia hispanica | reverse complement strand
CTGTAAAATCTCTCTGGGTCTTCCTCCATGGGGCCTAACCTAACATGGTTCCAAATATGACGGATGACGCAATCAGAAAGAGACGTACGTTGACCTCAGGGTTCAGCTCGTTCAGTCTGATCAACCTGGAGTTGCATTTCCTCTTGCCTCCACGTACTGAGAGGTCTGCCACAATCACTTGACCTTTTACTGTTTTGCAGTAACTTACCACTAACTGTAGTTAAGGAACATGTCGCTGATTTTAGATGATCTGCAAGCCTTTTGCAATCTCTTTCCTGATCAACACAGCACACAATAATACCAGACTTCCCCTTTCTGCACTTATAGTTCATGAAAATCTGGATGGCACCTATGATATCAATAAGGCTTGATATGTGAAATTTATGCGAAGAATAATAGTCTCTTCAGTAATTCCCACAAATATTTTGGCATGTTTTTTTAGTATATTGTTGTAAAATACACAGTGGATAATTTCTTTTCACAGTTCTTTTAAGTTCTCTATTTATTTACTCAATCAGATATTAAAGGAATGCAGCTATAATAGAGAAATTAATCTTTCAATTAGCTGTAAGGGTACAAACAAAGTTTTTAACACCTAATCTTCACCCCTTTTATTTACATGGATTTACTAATCCAGAAATCTATCAAATGCTACTTTCGTCGTCTTAATTCTCATGCTATTCTTCATCCTACACTATGTCAAACCCTAAAGTGTCACTTGCTGTCTTTAGGTGCAGAAGGAGAAACTGCACGCGGAGCTGAAGCAGGTATTGAGTCAGAAAAGAAGTCATATGAGAGAGTTGACCTGCAAGCTGGTCCAATCAGAGATGGATTCAGAGCCGGCAGAAGAACAGACGGTAAGCAGAGCAATAAGTATTAGATATTTTGGTTTATTAATAGGTTTTATATACAGAAACAATAGTGGAAATGTGCATTGGGGAGTTTTCCTCATAAAATATATTATTTTTAGGGCTGTCAAACAATTAATTTTTTTAATCTAATTAATCACATTGTAGCTGTGAATTAATCACAATGAATTAACATTCCTAAATATGACTGAAAGAGTAAAATTTTTGGTGTAAATAAAGGACAAAACTGAAGCCTTTGCTCTTTTATTTAAGGAAATACATGAAATATGCATGGAACTTGTTTTTTGAACTCGACAATCACATTTACACGTTAGGCCCTTTTAACCTATTCAGCTGTTAGCCGGTTGCTAAGGAAAACTAACTGGTTAACATTTTCTGAATGCAAAGCTGACCGTTTCTTATTAATTTTGGACAACCCTGAGCATCCACTTCATGGGACTAACCTGCAACAACAGAGTGTCTTCAGTCAGAGGCTTAATCAGTTTTGCTCCAACACAGACTGCTACAGGAGATCCTTCCTACCTATAGCCATCAGGATCTACAACGACTCCTTGAAGAATTAAATAGTATGAGCTACAACAACACTTATATTTTCCCTGGGATCAATAAACTATTTTAGAATTGAATTTTTCTGAATAATAGAGGGATTATTTGTTTATCAACACCGCGATGTGTGCAAATGATTTGACACCGAACCTTTACATTACTCCCTGGTTCCCACTGTTATTGTTTGCAGTTATCTTGCAGCTCCGTTATTGGTTAGCTATGTTAGCTTGTTTGTTAGTCAAGGCTTAAAGAGGCTATATGCAACTTTTCCCCCAAAATAAACGTAACAATAGCCTTTTTATTTGACCATTTATGACTCAAACATCTCCTGATGAGCATACTGACACCTTGTCAGCTCACAGTGGGTGCACCTATAAGCCTGTATCCAATTTTTTCTATTTTCCGCCGGGTCCGATTTTCCCGCGCTGTCTGCGGATGTGACGTCAAGCGCGTTAATGTTAAATGTTTCAGATCACTCTGCCACCACCGCTAGTCAGCACTCGCAAGCAGTTCAATGGATTGTGTGAATACACAGAAGAGACCAAGGACAACTCTGACACCAACAGTAACTCCACATAAGACTAAAAAAGTTAAACCCCTGACAAGTGCCCGAAAAAGATCGAAGACTGAGAGCGACCGGCGCACGAGCGCGCGCTGCGAGAGCGAGCAGTAAGGAAGAGCCAGTTCCGTTTTTGGCCACATGGGGTCAGTCGCAAGTTGAAATTTCAGAAAATTGCATATAGCCCCTTTAACTGACGTGAAGTAATATCTGCAGATTGTTATTCTGGTCATTCTTTGCATGCGTTTATTACACTAAAAAAATTCTTCACGTTTATTCTACAAATTATTGACCTTCCTTAACGGGTTAATTTTGACAGCCTTACTTCGTTAACCTCAAACTAACCTAAGGTCTTATCAGAAGCGGAAAGATAAAGGATATATGATGTCACTGAGGATTTTAATTGCATGTGTCTATGGGGGGCTGTTTGTAAAGTTACACAGTCAAAATTTAACAGCAATATTTTAAGTAATTTAGCCAGTCATAAGAGATAAAAACAGGGGTTCATTTTTCCAACTCCTATTTGCATCTGTTTTTTATTCATTTATAAATTTCTGTTTCAAACTAAATATTTAGTTATCATGCTAAATATTTAGTTTACAAATTAAATATTTAGCTCCAAACTAAATATTTAGATGAGTTAAATATTTCATTTACAAATATTTAGCTTCTAACTATTTATTTTGTTATCAAAATATATATAGTTTGAAGCTAAATATGTAGCAAGCAAGCTAAACTGGCTAACTAAATATATAGCTTCGAAGTAAATATTTAACTCAGAGCTAAATATTTAGCTAAAATGCAAATTCACTGACCGAGAAACAGAAGTGAACTATCAAAATAAAAGCTGGGTTCTGTAAACCTCTATATAAACTGCTGGTGCATCACTGTTGCTGTAAATTTGTAAAGGTCTATATTGCCGTTAAAACTGCTCATCCTACGTTTTATGCTGAAATGTTAGAAATGTCGGGGAGAAAATAAACAATGATTGAAGAGGCAACATTCAGTCTCGTCAGCAATTTATACAGATGTTTGAATAACCCAGCCTTTATTTTAGTTGTCCACTTCCACTTATTGGCAAGTAAACTGGCCTATTAGCTAAGTTTTTAGCTCTGAGCTAAATGTGTAGTTCCAAGCTAAGCCTTTAGTTAGAAAGTTAACTTGCTAGCTAAATATTTTGTATCAAACAAAAGCTTGCCAACTATTTAGATCAAAGTTAAATATTTAGTTTGCAGACAAAATATTTACTTGACAAGCTAAACGTTTAGTTTGGAGCTAAATATCTAATTTGTAAACTAAATATTTAGCATGCTAACTAATTATTTTATTTGAAACTGACATTTATAAATGAATGCATAACACAAACACAAATATGACTTTAAAAAAATTTCCCCTATTTATGTATCTTATGAAAGGCTAAATAACCCAAATTATTGCTTTTAACGTTTGGCTGTATGACTTTACAAACTGCACCCCGCATATGTCTGTTTCAGTCTATGGAGGAAATCTCCAAGTCTGTGGAAATCATGGTGGAGACGGAGGCAGAGGCTGGAGCCAGCGGCTACAGTGTGACAGGTGGAGGACATAATGGGATCTTTGTTAAAGACGTCCTTAAAGACTCTCCAGCTGCTAAACACCTGAGTCTGCAGCAAGGTACCTGCAGTCCCTTTGGGCTTCTTTCAGAAGCACAAGTTTCATCAAACGGTGAAAAATTTCTAACTGCAAGTGTAAAGATCACATTCTTTACAAATTCACACTCCTATAGCTAGGTTATTTGTCGTTATTTTCATCTCCGTGATATAACCTTATCTGTATGGAAAACCTAAACAAAGCTGTGTCGGGAGGAAAATAAGGGAGACCTAGAAATCCAACATTGTCAATCATGTGAGTCATTGAAAACCCTTATCAGGGAGCAGATTCACACATTAAACATTACAGAATCACAAAAAGAAGAGTTTATGCAGCTTTTTTTCAGAAATAATCAGCAAAACATGTTTAGACTTTTACTTACCCTATTATTTTCCTCCTCAGGTAAAGTTTTCTTTATTTTTCCTTTACCATTATTTTCCATTGTCGGCAGGATCTAATGAAGCACAACTCCGTCAGAACAAGAAGAAAAATCCACAAGGGTGGACTTTATGTCTAGGAACCCAAACTACCAAGATATTAGCTTAAACTTTAAAGATATCCATCATATATCTGCAGACTCAAGCCTGTGTGCTGAGGAATAGTTATTCACATTATTAGTCAGAAAGGCACAGAACCGAACATCTTACCCTATAGTTTGCTATAATCAGAATCTTATTCGTAAAAGAGCATTTAAAAATGTTTGATTTAAAGTGTTAAAAAAATAATTGTAATGACAAATTAATAATGCTAGAAAGATGTAAATAAAAACAAAGCTCGAGAATCTATTATTGGCTTAAAACTTTCTGATTAATTGTTGACTGGGTTTTCTTGAAGAATTGCACAGCAGTTATCAGATTTCTTTTATTTCTTTAATGTTTTGTCCACATTTTAGATGTGCTTGGACTGAAAAATAGCGCTTATCTATCATTTCCTTTCAGTTATAAAAAGAGTCTAAATTATACTTGTCTTTCCTTGAGTAGAAAGTAATTTAAGTTTGAGTCGCTTTCACACCCTTGAAAGTTGTGTTGGACTTTGGAACTTGCAACCATCTAACCCGTAGCACTGATAAGACTCTGAAAATAAATTTGCATCCAAATTTATAGGCTGCACGTGAGCTGTCAAGTCAGTCATCTCCGGGAACTGACTCTTTGTATTTATTTTTCCCCATGCCTTTAACTTCATAATAAGGTTTAGTTTTATAGTAACTGGCAACAGTAGGCATGTCACTGCAGCCGAAATAAACTCAGCAAAAAAAAGAAACGTCCCTTTTTCACGACTGTGTATTTCAACAATAATGTTGTAAAAATCCAAATAACTTTACAGATCTTCATTGTAAAGTGTTTAAACAATGTTTTCCATGCATGTTCAATTAACCATAATCAATTAATTAACATGGACCTGTGGAATGGTCGTTAAGACCTTAACAGCTTACAGAAAGTAGGCATTTAAGGTCACAGTTCTAAAAACGCAGGACACTAAAGAGACTTGTCTACAGACTGTGAAAAATACCCAAAGAAAGATGCCCAGGGTCCCTGCTCATCTGCGTGAACGTGCATTAGGCATGCTGCGGGGGGGCATGAGGACTGCTGATGTGGCTGATGTCCGCACTGTGAGACGCTTAAGACAGCGCTACAGGGAGACAGGAAGGACAGCTGATCATCCTCGCAGTGGAAGACGACGTGTAACAACACCTGCACAGGATCGGTACATCCGAATATCACACCTGCGTGACAGGTACAGGATGGCCACAACAACTGCCCGAGTCACACCAGGAACACACGATCCCTCCATCAGTGCTCAGACTGTCCGCAATAGGCTGAGAGAGGCTGGACTGAGGGCTTGTAGGCCTGTTGTAAGGCAGGTCCTTACCAGACATCACCAGCAACAACGCCGCCTATGGGCACAAACCCACCTTCGCTGGACCAGACAGGAGTGGTAAAAAGTTTTCTTCACTGATGAGTCGCGGTTTTGTCTCACCAGGGTTGATGGACGGATTCGTGTTTATGGTCGAAGGAATGAGCGTTACACCGAGGCCTGTACCCTAGAGCGGGATGGATTTGGAGGTGGGGGGTCCGTCATGGTCTGGGGCGGTATATCACATCACCATCGGACTGAGCTTGTTGTCATTGCAGGCGATCTCAATGCCTTGCGGTACAGGGAAGACATCCTCCTCCCTCATGTGGTACCCTTTATGCATGCTCATCCGGACATGATCCTCCAGCAGGACAATGCCACCAGCCATACTGCTCGTTCTGTGCGTGAGTTTCTGCATGACAGCAATGTCAGTGCTCTGCCATGGCCAGCGAAGAGCCCGGATCTCAATCCCATTGAGCACGTCTGGGACCTGATGGATCGCAGGGTGAGGGCTAGGGCCATTCCCCCCAGAAATGTCCAGGAACATGCAAGTGCCTTGGTGGAAGAGTGGGGTAACATCTCACAGCAAGAACTGACAAATCTGGTCCAGTCCATGAGGAGGAGATGCACTGCAGTACTTCAAGCAGCTGGTGGCCACACCAGATACTGACTGGTACTTTTGATTTTGAGCCTCCCTTCAACAGTTATTAAACCACTGCTAAAGAAGAAAAATCTGGACAACACGTTAATGCAGAACTACAGGCCGATCTCTAATCTCCCATTCATCAGTAAGATTATTGAAAAAGCTGTGTTTCAGCAGTTAAATGGCTTCATAACAACGACAAACCGTTTTGATGCTTTTCGGTCTGGTTTCCTCGCTCACCACAGCACCGAGACTGTCCTCGTCAAAGTATTTAATGACATCCGCATAAATACAGACTGTGGAAGAACCACAGTGCTGGTTCTGTTGGACCTCAGTGCAGCATTTGACACTGTTGATCATGATATTTTATTGGAACGACTGGAGAGCTGGGTCGGACTCTCTGGTACAGTACTTGGCTGGTTCGAGTCTTACCTAAAGAACAGGGACTTCTATGTTTCAATAGGAAACTTTTCATCAGAAAGAACAGAAATCACATGTGGGGTGCCCCAGGGCTCCATCCTGGGGCCCCTCTTATTTAATATCTACATGCTCCCACTAGGCAAGATTATAGCGACCAATAACATTAGCTACCATAACTACGCAGATGACACTCAGCTCTACATTACAATGTCACTAGGTGACTCTGAACCCATTCAAACCCTAAATCAATGCATTGAACAAATAAATGGATGGATGTGCCATAACTTTCTCCAGCTGAATAGAAACAAAACTGAAGTGATTATTTTTGGACCCAAGGAGGAACGATCAAGAGTCAGCACACAGCTTCAATTAATACAGCTAGAAACTACTGATCAGGTTCGTAACCTAGGTGTAGTAATGGACTCAGACCTGAACCTCCAGGGTCACATAAAGGCAATAACAAGGTCAGCGTTCTATCACCTGAAGAACATCTCTAGGATTAAAGGACTGATTTTGCAACACAACCTAGAAAAACTCATCCATGCGTTTATCTTTAGTCGGATTGATTACTGCAACAGCATCTTGACAGGTCTGCCTAAAAAGTCAATCAGACAGCTGCAGCTGATCCAGAACGCTGCCGCTCGCGTCCTCACTAGAACCAGGAAAGTAGATCACATCACCCCAGTTCTAAAGTCCTTACACTGGCTCCCTGTAGCTCAGAGAATAGACTTCAAAATACTCCTACTAGTTTATAAATCATTACATGGCTTAGCACCAAAATATGTTGAAGAACTGTTGTCATGGTACCAACCACCAAGACCACTCAGGTCCTCCAACTCTAGCCTACTAAACATCCCTAGACTCAGAACTAAACATGGAGAAGCAGCTTTCAGTTTCTATGCTCCCCTTATCTGGAACAGACTTCCTGACGAGTGTAGAGCTGCTGAAACTCTGAACTGCTTTAAATCGAGACTAAAAACCCATCTGTTTAGAATTGCCTTTGAGTAAATACTTGATGTTATATGTATGAAATGTGTTCATGCTCTCTTGCTTTTTTTTATTTTTCTCTTGCTTTATTGTGTATCATGTATAATGTGTGTTTCTTTTATGTGTTTCTTTTAAATCACCAAATCATGTAAAGCACCTTGAATTGCCCTGCTGTTGAAAGTGTGCTATACAAATAAAATTGCCTTGCCTTGCTTTGCCTTGCCTTGCCTTGCCTTGCCTTGCCTTGCCTTCATTCAAGGACACATTATTCTATTTCTGTTAGTCACATGTCTGTGAAACAGTTTTAGTTTATGTCTTATGGTGTTGACTCTTATGGTGTTCATACAAATATTTACACACATTAAGTTTACTGAAAGTAAAAACAGTTGAAAGTCAGAGGACGTTTCTTTTTTGCTGAGTTTATAATTAAACGTGCATAGTTTTCCACACTCAGGTTGATTTCTACTGATGTACACTTAAATGTGTAATCTTTTCTCTGTGAAGGCGATCAGCTGCTGAGTGCGAAGGTCTACTTTGACAACGTGAGGTATGAGGATGCTCTTAAGATCCTTCAATGCGCAGAGCCCTATAAGGTCAGCTTCCAGGTGAAGAGGACTGTTCCTAAAGCTGATGTCAGCATACGGCCAAGAGTTCCCAGCGTGGAGGTCAAAGGTCCCAAGGCCAAAATGGCTAAAATGGTAACAAGCTATTTTTTAATTATTAAAGACAACAAAACCTTTGTCACAACTGACTTACATTAACATTAGTTACCATAAATATGCAGATGATACTCAGCTCTAAATTACAATGTCACCAGGTGACTTTGAACCCATCCAAACCCTAAGTAAATGCATCGATCAAATCAATGGATGGATGTGCTATAATTTTTCTCCAGAGAAACAGAAACAAAACTGAAGTAGGTATCTTTGGACGTAAAGAGGAACGATCAAGAGTCAGAACACGGCTTCAGTGAATACAGCTAGAAACTACTGATCAGACCTAAAATCTAGGTGTAGTTATGGACTCAGATCTGAACCTCCAGGGTCACATAAAGGCAATAACAAGGTCAGCGTTCTATCACCTGAAGAACATTTCTAGGATTAAAGGAATGATGTCGCAACAGGACCTCGAAAAACTCATCCATGCCTTTATCCGCAACAGCGTCCTCACAGGTCTGCCTAAAAAGTCAATCAGACAGCTGCAGCTGATCCAGAACGCTGCTGCTCGTGTTCCTCTCTAGAACCAGGAAAGTAGAGAACATCACCCCAGTTCTAAAGTCCTTACACTGGCTCCCTGTAGCTCAGATAATAGACTTCATAATACTTTTACTAGTTTATAAATCATTGAATGGTTTAGCACCAAACTATATTAAAGATCTGTTATCACTATACCAACCATCTACACCACTCAGGTCTTCCAACTCTAGTCTACTAATCACCCCTAGAATTAGAACCAAACATGGGGAAGTGGCTTCCAGTTTCTATGCTCCTATAATCTGGAACAAACTTCCAGAAAACTGCAAAGCTGCTGAAACACTGAGTTCCTTTAAATCAAGGATAAAAACCCATCTGTTTAGAGCTGCCTAAGAGTAAGTGATTAATAACAGCTGGAATGTCATATGTTTTAATATGTTATTTGTTATGTTTCTCTAATGTAGTTTTATAATGTTATTGCTGCTTTTAATGTATTCCCTAATGATGTAAAGCCATTTGAATTGCCTTGTTTTTGAAAGTGTCCTATACAAATAAAGTTGCCTTGCCTTACATTTAAAGGGGTTAGTTGATGTGAACAAAGCGGTCTCTGCTGCGTGAAAAATGTGGTTCTGCTTTTAGGGTTAGGGTTTGTTTGATAGTTTGCAGTGCTCTGTTTTAAGCATTTGACATTTGACCAATTACAAAACAACCTGTTACTTTCTAAGTATTTTGCTCGCTTCAAATGTAGATTTAATTGAAGTATTTATAAGCCATTTGAGCACTTAAAATTGTGTTTTTATATGGTGTCAGATTTTATTGTTCTCACTGAACGTCGATCCATTATGTGGTTTTCTTCTATACCCGGTTCCCCTGGACAGTCATGTTTTTCGACTGAACTTGGAAAGAACCCACTTATCCACAAGCACAATACATGCAAACTCCAAGCAGAACGACTCTAGAACAGGATTTGAACCCAGGACCTCTTTCCCATTGCCCTTTCACACAGCACAGTAAATTCTGCATGTGTTCAGGTAGAAAACAGCAGTATTCGTTCAGTATTCGTTCAGCACACGTGCGTATTGACCTGACAGGGCCATACCGAAAAATAGTAATATGAATACATGTACCGTTACACCCCTACTTGTACTGTTCCACACAAGCAACAAAAAAAAGACCTTTAATGCTTGATCTTTGCAGTAACAAAGAGGTTGAGCAAAAAAAAAGCCATTCAAACATCCCATTTATTTGTTCAAACTGCACTTATCCACTAAAATACCATAATCAAAAAACATGCTTTTCTGTTCCAGAGTGTGAAAGGCATGAAACCGTTCAAGACCCAGAAGAAAAGAGGGGGTCGTTTTGGTTTGAAGAGGCTAAAGGAGAAGCGCAAGGAGGACCTGGTGATAGAGGGAACGCCCCCACGCCTCGAGCCAGGTGAAGTTGACGTGGAGTTTTCACTTCCCAAATTAAAACAGAGGAAGAGTGGGAAGAGTGATGTAGAAGTCGGAGAAACAGGAAGCGGGGGAAAGGCAAAAAGGAAGATCAGGTTGGTTGAAATATATGTAAAATACAACAAATACTGTATTGCTAGGATGTGAAATTTTTATATGGTTTTCTGCTTACAGTTCTGACTGTGTGTGTGTGTGTGTGTGTTTTTTTCTACACACCAATCTCCCAGGTTCCCCCATATGAAAGCCAAGGGATACAGTGGATCTGGAGGAAAACTGGAACTTGAGGGACATGAGAACCTCCCTCCATCTGAAATACCTGGAGCTAAAGTGAAAACCAAAGGAAAAGGACACAAGTTTGGGATCATATTTCCCAAGACTAAACACGCAAAGTCAGGTTCTGCTTCGGAAAGTGGATTGGTGGAGGTGAGGCCTCCAGAAATAAGCCTCCAGCCACCATCGGTGGAGGTCGGTTTGTCTGGTAAAAAAGACAAAAACGTGGAGAAGAGAGGCTCAAAGTTTAACCCCCCAGATGTGGAGTTTGGACTCCCCTCAAGAAACCCCGAGGCATCATTGCCCACCGTGAAGGGAACCACAGAGATCAAGGCTCCCAAAGTCGACCTCAAAGGACAAGCCAATTTACCTAAAGGGAAGCTTAATATAGATGTAGGTAAGGAAGATGCAAAACTCAGAATGCCAAAGTTGAAACTACCCAAAATCAGACTCTCACGCCACTCGGACGAGATAGACGGGGAAATCAAAGTAAAAGCTGAGGGAATAAAAATACCTCATGCTGATATAAAAACTCCAACAGCAGAAATTAGAGGTGATGGAGAAATTTGTCTCCCTGAAGTGGAGGTCACCAAACCAAAAATTAAACGCAACATATCTGGAAAAGCTGCCCCAGTTCAAATACCCTCAGTTGATATTTCTTTGCCAAAAGTAAAAGGAAAGTCTGACGCAAGTTATTCAGTCGAGGGAGCAGGGAAGTCAGAAATCAACATGCCTGCCATCAATATCTCTATACCCGAAGCTGATCTGCAACTTGATCCAGGACAGAGAATTCCAGATGAAGTGGAGGGCACTGTTAAAGGGCCCAAAATCACTGTGCCAAAAGTTGATATCTCCTTACCAAAAAAGGGAGCTCCTGGTGTAGATATTAAAGGGCCGGGAGGCGGAGGAAAGTTTAACCCACCTTCTGTTGACATAGCTTTTCCAAAAATGAAATCAGATGCTGTAGATGTGGACATGGACTACTATGTTGGTGGTGATGGAAAGTTTAAACTGCCTGATTTTGACATAACGCTCCCTAAAATGAAGTCACCAGAGGGGGGAGAAATGGAAGTGGGTTTCAAATTGCCCAGAGTAGATTTAACTCTTCCAAAAAGAAATGCAGGAGCTGCTGAGACTGAGGGAAAATTTCAGCTTCCGTCTATTGACATGTCGCTTCCTAAATTAAAGCCTGGTGAAGTGGAAGTCGATACTGAGGGGCAAACAATGAAAGGCGGCAAATTTGAAATGCCTGGTATGCCCTTGCCTAAAGGGAAAGTAGGGGGAGACATTGAGGTAAAAGGACATGTTGGGGGGGACAAATTCAAAATGCCTTTGATAGATGTATCTCTACCACAGCTAAAACCAGAAGGTCACATAAAAGCCCCTAAGCTTGAGGTTGAAGGTGAAATTCCTGTGCCTTCTGTAAACATACCTAAGGCAGAGGGAGATGTTGGAGTTCCAGATGCAAAGGGGGGAAAGTTCAATCTACATTCTGTTGACATCAAACTCCCAAAGATGGGAACAGGTGGAGGTGAGGTTGACATTCAAGGACCTAAGATTAAGGGGGAGAAAACTGAGGTCCCACCAGCAGATATTTCTTTACCTAAACCCAAGGGAGAGATGGACATTGAGGGAGGCAAATTCAACATGCCTTCTGTAACCATTTCTCTCCCAAAAATGAAGCTTCCCGAAGGAGATGTGAAACTAGAAGCTCCCGAACTTCCAAAAATCGACCTCTCACTTCCAACATCAAGTGAACAAGGCAATGTGGAGCTTGAGGGGAAAGGTGGAACCAAATTTAAGATGCCAACTTTTGACATCTCACTCCCTAAGGGGAAAATTGAAGGCAGAGAAGTAGATTTTACAGAACCTGCAGTCAAAGGAGGAGCAAAATTCAACATGCCATCTCTTGACATTTCTCTCCCTACTGTAAAAGCACCTGAGGGGGGAACTGACATTGACATTGAAGGTCCAGAAATTAACATCAAATCACCTAAAGCTAATGTCAATTTAAAAGGAACTGAGATCAAAGAAGGGAAAATTAGCTTGCCAGCAAAAGAGATTTTGCTTCCAAAAGAAAAAGTAGAGAGGAAGATAAATGTGGAAGTGAAAGAAGGCAAGTTAAAGAAGCAGTCATTTGATGTGTCACTTCCAAAGGTGAAGATGCCCGAGGAAAACATTGAGTTCGGGGAACAGTCTGTTGACATCTCGCTTCCAAAAGGAAAATTAGATGTGGACATAGGAACTAAATGCAAAGGAGGGCGTTTTCATTTACCTTCAGTTGATATTTCTTTCCCTAAAATAAAATCAAAGCAAGGTGACATCAGCATCAAAGGCCCAGAAATAAGTAGAGAAGTAAAAGGGACAACTATCGACATCTCCCCACCACTACAAGGAACACTAGAAGGTGGCATTAGTTTTGATGATGAAGGTAAAGGGGTTGGATTCAGTGTGCCATCTGTGGACATAGACTTACCCAGTGGTAATATTCCAGAAGGAGATGTAAACTTTCAAGGTCCAAAAGTCAAGGGTGGGAAGTTTGAAATGCAAAGAATTGATCTATCATTACCCAGAGGGACAAAACATGGAAACATTGATATTGACATCCACTCTGGAGTAGATGGGAACTTTGAAATACCTTCTTGTGATACCAAACTTCCTGAAGGCCAAGGCCAATTTGGTGTTAATGTTAAAGGTCCTGAGGGAAAAGCAGGAAAACTCAAAATGCCCAAATTTAAAGTTTCTGCTCCAAAACCGGATGTACCAGAGGGCGATGTCAAAATGCAAGGACCAGATGTTAAAGGACAGATTGAAATACCAGCTGTTGATATGTCACTTCCTAAAGGAAGAGTAGAGGGAGATCTTGAAATTGACAGTCAAGGCACCAAAGGAGCCAAATTTCATATGCCTTCATTAAACATTAACCTTCCAAAGATAAAATCTAAGGAAGGTGGTATCAATGTTAAAGGACGTGAAGGTCAAGGACAAACGTTTGGTGTGCCATCAATAGATATTTCAGCCCCCAAAATAAAATCCCCAGAGTTGGACATCAGCCTCAAGGGTCCAGATGTTGACATTTCACCAAAACTTAAAGCTGATTTTGAGGTTAACAATGAAGACACTGAAATTAAAGAGGGAAAGACAAAAATACCAACATTTGACATTTCAATGCCAAAGGTAAACTTTACTGAGGGTGAAGTCAAATTTAAGGGTCCTGACTTTCAGGGCAAGAAGATTGACATGACAGGTATTGATATTTCACTGCCTAAAGAAAAATCACATGGTGAAATTGATGGGCATGGCTGGAAAGGTGGAAAGTTTCACTTACCCTCTGTCGATTTTTCTCTGCCAAAAATGAAAGTAAAAGGACCAGAGGTCAACATAGAAGGGCCTGAACTTAAAAAAGGAAACATCAACATGCCTGATATTGACATTTCTCTTCCAAAAGGAAAGGCTGACATTGACCTCAATGTTGAAAGTACTGACGTAAAAGGAGGAAAATTTAAAATGCCCAAATTTGATATTTCCCTTCCAAAGACAAACCTACCTGAGGTCCATGTTGATGCACCAAAGGGTAACATTTCTCTACCAAAAGTAAAAGGAGATGTTGATGTTGATTGTCACATGGACAAACAAGGCAAGTTTCAACTGCCCTCTATTGATGTTTCTCTCCCTAAAATAAAAGCAAAAGGAGCTGACATTGATCTTGAAGGTCCAGAACTAAAAAGTGACATCACACTACCAAAAGGGAAAGTTGAGGGTGATTTAAGTTTGAAAGGCCCTGATTTAAAAGGAGAAAAGTTTAACTTACCTACTTTGGATATCTCATTTTCTAAAGGAAAAGCTGATGGAGACTTTGATGTTGAAGGTTCAGAGATAAAAGCTGGTAAGTTTAAAATGCCAACATTTGATGTCTCCTTACCCAAAGTAAGTCTTCCTGAGGGTGATATCAGGATAAAAGACCCGAGCATCAAGGGAGGGAAGATTGAGATTCCAGACCTTGACATATCGATCCCAAAAGGAAAAGCAAAAGGGGAAATTGAAACTGCAGGACATGCCAGTAAAGGAAGCAAGTTCCAAATGCCCTCAGTTGACATTTCTCTTCCTAAAATCAAAGCTAAAGGACCAGAGCTGAGCGGTGAAATTCCTGAAGTTGAAGTTGGAAAGGTAAATGTGCCTTCCATCGATGTTTCTGTGCCTAAATTGAAGTCTCCTGAGTTAGATGTTAGTTTTCAGGGTCCAGATGTGAATGTTGATGTTTTACCATCATCATTCAAAGTGGAGGGCGATGTCAACACTGACGGAATAGACATTAAAGGAGGAAAATTCAAGATGCCAAAATTTGATGTTTCTTTGCCAAAGATTACTCTTCCAAAAGTTGATGCCAATATTGAAGTATCAAAGATGAAAGGAAAAAACAAAATTACAGCTGGTGATATTTCACTTCCAAAAGCTAAGGGACCAGATATAAATGTTGAGGGTCCTGAAATTGAAGGTGGGAAGATAAATTTGTCATCTCTTGATGTTTCTCTAGCCAAAACACAGTCTCCTGATATAGATGCTAGTCTCAAGGGGCCTGATCTAAAGGGAGGAAAGATCAAAATTCCTGCTGTTGATGTTTCCCTCCCTAAAGGAAAGACTGATATTGAACTTGATGTTGATGCCCCTGAGATGAAGGGTGGGAAGTTTAAATTACCAAAACTTGATATCTCCTTCCCAAAGTTTACTCTCCCAAAGACTGATGTAAGAATTGAAGGGCCGGACATGAAAGGAGAAATGGAAGTACCAGCTGCTGACATTTCACTGCCAAAAGCAAAGACAGATGTAGATATTGATGTAGGCAGTGGTAAAGGCAGCAAGTTTCACATGCCCGCTGTTGATATGTCTTTTCCTACAATCAAAGGTAAGCAAGCTGATGTAGATATTCATAGACCTAAAATCCACGGTGATGTGTCTCAGTCTTCAGACATAGATATCACCATTAAGGGCCCTGAGATTGAAGGAGGAAATGTTGACCTACCAAATGTGGATGTTTCACTTCCCAAAGGTAAAATAGAGGGTAATGTCAATGGTGAAGGAACTGAAGTGAAAGGGGGGAAATTTAAGATGCCAAAACTTGATGTTGCACTTCCAAAGATTGATCTCCCAAAGGTTAATGCCAATGTTGAAGGTATAGATATTAATGGGAAAATTGAGAAGCCGACCACTGATATTTCACTACCAAAAGCAAAGACAGACGTAGAGATAAATGTTAAAACCGGCAAAGGAAGCAAATTTCATGTGCCCACAGTGGACTTCTCTCTTCCGAAGGTTAAAGCAAAGGGAGCTGACATTGGCATTCACACACCTGAGATCACGGGTGATTTGTCCCTACCCAAAGTAAAGTGTCCAGATGTAGATATCACCCTTAGAGGTCCTGAGATTGAAGGAGGAATGGTTGATCAACCAACCCTAGACATCTCATACCCCAAAGGAAAACTTGAAGGTGGCTTAGACATTGACGGTGATGAGGGGAAGGGGGATCCATTTAAAATGCCAAAAATTGACATGTCTTTACCAAAGGTTAGTCTCCAAGAGGGTGATTTGAAGATAAAAGGTCCAGAGTTCAAAACAGGAAAAATTGAGTTGCCAGATATTGACTTATCACTTCCCAAAGGAAAAGTAGGAAACATTGCAACTGTAGGACATGCTGGGAAGGGAGGCAGATTCCACATGCCAAACATTGACATTTCTCTTCCTAAAATGAAAGCCAAAGGAAATGAGATGAATATTGAAGGTCCAGAATTTAAGGGTGAAAAACTCAATTTACCTGAAACTAACATTTCACTCCCAAAAGAAAACATTGATGCTGACCTCAGCATTGAAGGTCCAGAATTAAAAGGAGGAAAAGTAAACCTGCCCAAAGTAGATATTTCACTTCCAAAATTTGGTTTGCCAGAGGGTGCTATCAAAGTCAAAGGACCTGATGTTAAAGGAAAACTTGAAATCCCAGCCACCAACATCTCAACTTCAAAGGGCTTTAAGGGGGATATAAATACCGCAGGACAAAATAGTAAACCGGGCAAGTTTCAATTGCCCTCAATAGGTATTTCTCTTCCTAAAATAAAAACAAAAGAAGTTGATGTAGATATTAAAGTACCAGAATCCAAAGGTGAAATTTCATTTCAAAGTGGACAATCTGAATGTGATCTAAATGTTGAAGAACCTAAAGTTAAAGGGAGTAAACTTAAAATGCCCACATTTGATGTTTCGTTGTCTAAAGTCAATCTTCCAGAGGGTGAGCTCAAAATGAAAGGACCTGATATCAAGGGAGGGAATATTGAGATGCCAGAGGTTGATTTATCGCTCCCCAAAGGAAAAACAGGAGCAGAAATTGAAACGGGATTGCTTTCCAACAAAGAAGGCAAGTTTCAAATGCCTTCAATTGACATTAATCTTCCTAAAATAAAAGCTAAGAGACCTGATTTAAAAGTACAATGTCCTGAACTTGAAGAAGGAAATATCAAAATGCCTGCTGTTGATGTTTCTCTCCCTAAAGGAAAGACTGATATTGACCTTGATGTTGAGGCCCCTGAGATGAAGGGTGGTAAGTTTAAGTTACCAAAATTTGATATCTCCTTACCAAAGGTTACTCTACCAAAGGCTGAAATCAGTGTTGAAGGGCCAGACATGAAAGTAGAAATGGAAGTACCGCCTGGTGACATTTCACTTCCAAAAGCAAAGACAGATGTGGAAATTGATGTCGACACGGGTACAAGCAGAACGTTTCACATGCCCTCTGTTGATCTATCTCTTCCTAAAATCAAAGCAAAGGGAGATGTTGATATTAAAGGCCCTAAAATCAAGGGTGATTTCTCACTTCCTAAAATCAAATCACCAGAGGTAGATGTCAGCCTCAAAAGCCCAGAAGTTGAAGGAGGAAAACTTAACTTGCCAGCTGTTGATATTTCACTTCCCAAAGGAAAGGTTCATGGTGACTATGAGTTTGAGGGTAAGACGGGTAAGTTTAAAATGCCAAAAATTGATGTGTCTTTACCAAAATTGAGTCTTCCAGAAGGGGATATTAAAAGTAAAGGCCCAGACATCAGGGCAGGAAACATTGAGATGCCAGACATTGAATTATCCCTTCCAAAACCAAAGATTGGAGAAATTGACATTAAAGGACATGCTTGGAAAGGAGGCAAGTTTCACATACCCTCTATACCTCTTCCCGACATGAAAACAAAGGAACCACAGGCCAGCATAAAAGGTCCTGATGCCAATGTTGATATCAAGGATTCAGATGTGAAAGAAGGAAAAGGTGGAAAGTTCAACATGCCAACTCTTGACATAAACATGCCAAAATTTGATCTAGACCTAAGCCTTACGTCTGGTTCAAAGGATAAAGGCCTTAAAGTCGATGTCAGTCGACCTGAAGCATCTGGAGATTTGGAGATGATGGGTCTCAAAGGTGATCTCAAATCAGACCAACTTAAAGTAGAGACTGAATATGTAGACGCTCCAGGTGCATCACTAAAACTTCCCTCAGTCAAAATACCAACACTTGACATCTCGGCCCCAAAAGTTGATCTAGACTTTGGCCTTAACAAACCTAAAGGTGATGATGTTGAAGTTGAGCTTTTGAAAGCGGAGGAAGGAAGACCTACTTCTGGGGGCAGCTTTGATTTACCTGAAGTCTCCCTCAAAGTGCCCAGTTTCACTTTCCCCCGGTTTGGTGTAAAGTCAAAGAGTGGCGATTTGGAGGCATCGGGACTCCAGGCAGATGTTTCTGTCCATTCGCCAAATGTGGAAGGAGAGATCAGGGCACCATCAGTAGAATTTGATGGAGATGGAAAAGTCAAAATGAAGAAACCTAAACTAAAATTGCCTTCATTTGGGATATCTAAAAAGGATAAAGATGTATCGGTGTCTTGTCCGGACGTTGACATTACAATGAAAAAAGGAAAAGCTGACATTCCTCACCTGGATTTCAGGACGGAAAGCCCAGACAACAAGGTAAAACATAAAATCAAATTCCCCAAGTTCAAAATGTCCTCCCCAAAAGTTCAACTTCCAGAGGGAGAGGTTGATGCTAAAGTGGAAGCTGAAGTGGATAGAAAGAGTGGCTTTCGTGCACCTGATGTCACTCTCAAGTTACCAAAGTTCTCGATCCCAGGATTTGGCTCCAAAGAAAAAGATTTAAGTAAACCAAGTGGTGAACTTCAAGCCCAGCCCAAAGTCAAGATGCCTTCTGTTGAGCTATCACTCCCAGAAACTAAAACACCAGAAATGGAAGTTCTTCTCCCTAAGGCAGAAGTTGATGTTTCAGAAGCAGATATTAAAGGTTACGAAGGAAATCTTAAAATTCCTAAAATGCCTAAAATTGATGTTTCTATCCCATTAGATGTGAGCTTTCCTAAAGGGAAACCTAAAGATTTCAATACACCTGAAACTGAAATAGAGGGTGATGAAGGCAAGTTTAAAATGCCTTACGTCAAAATGCCCACTGTTGATATAACTGTACCAAAGGCTGATATTTCACTGTCAAAAGCAAAATCCGATGTCCCTGAAATCGAAATGGAGGGGACTACAGTGCAAAAGTTTAAAATGCCCGGGATTGACATCTCACTTCCAAAGGGTAAACTTCAAGGCAACGAGGCAACTGAAATGGATGGAGAAAGGGGAAGAATCAAAATGCCTAACATAAAGATGCCACATGTTGATATCTCTTTCCCCAAGGGAAAGTTTGAAGGTTCAGATGTAGAGATCAGAGGGGAAGGGAGAAAATTCAAGATGCCACAAGTCAGTTTGCCCTCTGTTAATGTTTCACTCTCAAAAGGAAAAACTGAAGGTCCAAATGTACAGGGAGAGGGCACTTCAGAAGACAAATTCAAGTTGCCTCAATGTAAAATCCCAGATCTTGATGCTTCTTTGCCCAAGGGACAAATTGAAGGTCCAGGTGTAGAGATCAAAGGAGAAAAGGGAACGTTTAAGATGCCACAGATCAGTATGCCATCTGTTGAAATATCCCTACCCAAAGGAAAGGTTGAAGGTTTAGATACTGAAGGGGATGGAGGCGCAAAAACCAAAACACCATACATAAAAATGCCTTCAATTGACACATCAGTATCTAAAGGGAAAACTGATGATCCAGATGCTGGAATTACAGGGAACGTGGGAGGAAAATTCAAAGTGCCTCATGTGAAAATGCCAAACGTGGACTTCTCAGTCAACAAAGGCAAAGACGGTCCAGATGTGGAGATTGAGGGTGACGGTGGAAAGTTTAAGATGCCACACATTGGTATGCCTTCAGTTGATATATCATTACCCAAAGGAAAAATTGAGAGTCCTGAGGTTGAATTAGGAGGTGCAGAGGGCAAAATAAATATGCCTCACCTGAAAATGCCAAATATTGACATCTCTCTACCCAAAGGTTATGCTGGCAAATTTGAAGGAACAGAGCTGAAAGTAGAGGGAAGCATACCAGAGGTACCCTCAGGAGACATTTCTCTGCCAAAAGGTAAAACTGCAGGTCTGATCCCTGGTGTCAAGAGTGAAGGAGGAAAGTTCAAGATGCCAAAAGTTGACATATCTCTTCCCAGGGTAAAACCTTCTGTGGAAGCTCCAGAGGTGGACACAAAGAAAGAAGAAGGACAACTTGAGATGCCAAAAGCAAGTACTGACAAAGCTAGTTGTAAAACTGAGGCAGAGGGAGGAACCATCACATTTCCCCATATAAAGATGCCTAAAGTTGATATTTCACTCTCTAAAGGTAAAGGTAGTGAAGTCCCTACTATGGAGATGAAAGTTGCAGGTCTAGATGCCAAAGTTCCAAAGGGAAAAATCTCAATGTCAAAAGACCAATCACCCAAACCTGAGACTGGGTTACAAAAGGTAACACCAGACCCGAAGGCCGTTTTACACGTTGAGGGTGAGCACAAAGGCATGAAGCTGAAAATGCCAACAATAGATATTGACAGTCCAAAAGAAGACATAGAACTGGACATAGGATTTCAAAGAGGAGAGGGTAAGATGGACAAGAAAAAAGTTGTATTGCCAGACTTGGATCTGAACACATCAGGAACTGACAACAAAGTTAAGGGGGGCAAAGTCAAAGGAAAAAAATTCAAGATTGGAGTGCCAAAAATGAAAGGTGTTGAAGATGTTACCCCAGAGGTAAAACAAAGTGACAAAGGTCATAACATCACAGAACCAGAGGTGACATTACCAAGCATTAGTCTCAAAGGTAGTAAAGGAGGCCAGACATCTTCCAGTAAAGAAGTCAAAGTCCCTAGAATACCTGATATAGAGTTTGATATTGGTACATCAAAAGATGAAGACGAAGACAAAACAGAAACAGAGAGGAAAGTCAAGATCCCTAAATTTGGTGTCCCATTACCTTCCATCTCTTCTCCTGAAAGAAGAACGGATAGCTATGGACCAGAGGTTCAGTATGAGGGCCCTAAAATGCCCAAAGTAAAGAAAGCTGTCTTTGTGTTGGTGAATCCAAATGAAACAGAGCAGGCATCTGCAGACAACACCCCTCTAAACAAGAAGACAACAGCTGAAAATAAGACAGAAGATGTTAAAGTGATAATGCCCAAAATCAAAGCAAAGTCGGGCTTTGGAAAGTCAAAAGATATATCATCAGAAAGAGAAGCAGAAGAAGAGGAGAAGTCAAAGGGAGCAAAGATTAAAATGCCCAAAGTTTCATTTTCATCTAGCAAATCCGGATCTCCTGATGTCACTTCAAAGGGAGGTGGTTCAAGTTCAAGTCTCAACGGAGAAAAAGATGCAACTTCTCACAAGGATTCCAAGGATGACAAAGGGACATTTGGGGGTAAAATCAAACTTCCCAAAGTGGAGTTTACTAGTCCTTACAGCAAAATGGCGACAGGGGATAAAATTGTAAAGGACTCTTCATCAGGAGAAGTACAGGGAGACATCCAAGGACCTGAAACTCCAGACAAAATGGCCTCAAAGGAATTGGTGTCATCTGATGCCAGAACGGAGATGTTGGACAGGGACAGTTTAGAGTCTCCAGTGGGCTTCGGCGCAGAGTTCACCTCAACAAAGGTTCAGATGTGGAGGCAGATGGAGAGCAGAAGTAAAGAGGCAGAGGAAAAGGAGTCTACCTCCTGGTTCAAGGTCCCCAAGTTCACACTGAAGCCCCATGCCACAGGTAAGGACATACCAGTCTTCAAGCAAACCCACCATGAAATATAATATCCAGTACAGTAACCTCAACCAGTAACATCTCTCTTCCTTATTTGTTTCCTCTTTACTGAAGACAAAGTTTCTTTTCAGTCCTGATTTCTTCACTTATCCTCCCAACTTTCCCTTTTTTCCCCCTCTGTCTCGCATCTGTCCCTGTCTGCTGCTCCCAACAGGCTTCTTCCAGGTAACCCCAGAGGGCTCCCCTCAGGCCCAGCGCAAGGGCGAGCTGGGAGGGGAGACTGAAGTCTCCGGATCCTTCTGCCTCCATACCTCGGGGCTCGACTTCGCCAGCAAGCAAATGTCCGAAGAGCACCAAGTCTCTTCCACAGAGGAGGGAACTGTCACAATGGTAACCAAGACCACCAAAATCACCAGACACCTGGTTACCACTGAGGCTCGAACTGGCGAATCTTCAGTAACTACTCACCAAGTGTCGGACTTTAACTACTGAGAATGCTGTACTGATATCTTAAATACCTTATGGTTTCTTTGTTTTTGTGTTTTATTTTAGACTGATGAGGTTGCAGTGTTTTTTTAATGTGGGAAAAAAGTTAATGTTTTATATTTTATCAGGTTAGGCATGATTGTGATGATATACAAGGACTTTTTATCAACCAGCGTTACTATCAATATTACAGCTAAAGAGTAATATATAGTTGGGTTTTTTTGTTTTTCGTTTTTCATTTGACAATTTGTGTTGTTCATTTAGTTTTGTTAGGTTAGTCCTAATTATTTATCTGGTTTTGTTCTGTTTTGATAAACGCACTAAGTATGAACACGTCAATTTATCAATAAGTTTTTTTTGTTTATTCAGAGTGAGTATAAATTCATACTTACCTGCACAATTAGTGAGTTTTTATAGGTAGCTCAAAGTAATTTATGCTGAGCAATGAAAAATACATACTGGAGTAAGATTTATGTAAATATCTCTATATTATAGCGTTTTCATTTCTTTTTTTGTTAAAGAAGTGTCCCTTTAAAGCAAAATGTAATTATTTTCATATTAACCAGAGTTGGTTTTTGGATCCAAAGATCGTTTTTGTTGGTCATGCAGCAAAAGTGTGAGATTTTACAGATGATAGGCTGTTATTTCTTACCGTAAATTTATACTGAAGGCATTTAGTTGGTGCTATTTCTCAGTTTATCGGTGTGTGTACACAGGATGCTCTGGACTCTTTTTCTGCTCTGGGGATCAAACCTGTGACCTTCTAGTTACGGATTGCTCTCGAACATTAAGGCCAACCTGCTGCTAGTCTGTTTATATTTATATTTTCACAGTGTATCGCCTGGAAATGATTCAAGACTCTCATGATGGAGCTTTTTGTTGTTGTTGCCAAAACGTAAAAATTAGATGATGGGAAATTAAGGGACTTAATTCAAAGACTCCAACATGCAAATAGAAAAAAAAACTGTAATAATAATTTCTTGGCTGCTACAATGAGACTAATTAAGGAGTGGCAAGACTTAATTTTGGTCTTAAGCCACAATGTAGCAAAATGTGTTTTGTGTGAATAAAAAGCAGTAAGGTAAAGGTAGTGTCTGCTTTAATCTGACATTGTTATAATATGCATCAATCTATATAAGAAATATATAAGTGCCTTTAACTATTACCTCCATAAAACCGTGCCTGTCCTTAAATCAATATATTTGCCTAAAATTAAGAGCTGAATGCTATCAGATTGTTTTCATCTCTGAGAAAATACTGCTTACAATTTGAGAGAAAAAGATGCAAAATATTTATTTTAAAAAAGAGGTAAAGCATCTCAGAACAAATTTTTGCTTTTTATTTAATTGTTGCATAGTTTTCCTTTGTTGGTAAATGTAATGAAGCAACATTTAACACTTGGGGGGGGGTGTTTTGCAGGTGAAAAACAGTTTTTTAAAAGCTAAGGAAAAGTCAAGATAACACTGAGTGGGGTCTACCGTACGTGTATAGATGTTTAACCTTTCTGGATGAATTACATGATCACATTATCTTAGCATTTTACGGGGTTTTTTTTTTAGAATCATGTGTTGTGCCAGAGCTGCATTGGAAAAAAACTGTTACACCAATAAAATAGTATTCACTCATGTTAGTTGTTTTATGGCGTCTTCTTGGCATCCTTTACAATGACTGTGAGGGTAGCAAGACTAAGTTTTTGGAGATGTCTCTTCTCCTGCATCTAGTTGATGTAAGCGTCCAGCAAAACGTATTTCATTCCATTAACAAATTCAGAACTGGGGCAAAACTCTTGATTGTTCCCAATATGTCATGACCCATTCATTAGCAGTTGAACAAATTTGTTTTTACACAGCGACACAGGCAAATATTCATGGTTTTTGTCTTCTAATCTTCTTAGCTCACCTGCTCTATTTATTTTTATCTATAGAGCACTTTATATACTATACAAAGACAACACAAAGTCTTTTATATAAGATAATAAAACGATGTGTCATAAAATAGAAGTACATTAAGACCTAAATTTAACTTATAGCAGTAAAACAAAAGCAGGGTAAATGAATTTTACTTAAAAATCAATATAAAGCCAAACAAAAGAGCAGTCAAACTACAGATATAATTAAGATTAGATTTAATTAGAAATAAATATACCCTTTTGTTTTATTTATTTGCTGAAGACGGACATTGTTTATTAATGAACATTTTGAACATAAATGTAAATGCGTCCAATTACAACCTAAGTTGATGTCCATTGTTTGTCCCCCAACCAGATAGAACAGCCTGAATGACCGCAAATTAATAAAGTACAAAAATCAAAAAAGACCAGTGAAGAAAACATCAAGTAACAAATAGTATAAACAAAACATTTCAGGCTAGCTGTCAGGTTTCACATATAAACTTACACAATATCACAATTTTGTATTATCAAATATCCCATAAAGACATGTTTATACATTTACATGTTCCCACGTGTGGTTTACAACTCCACCATAACATCAGGGGCCTCATTTATAAAGCCATCGTACGTACAAAAACTGGCGTACGCCAATTATAGTCAACTTTTGGTATTTATAAAAAACAAACTTGCCGGGAAAGTTCACTAAATCTACGGCAACTCTGACCCTGGCGTACACTGGAAATGTGGAGGGCAAAATCACACATTACCGTTCACATAAACTGTTATATATTAAAATGAATAAAGAGGCATGTTTGATATCGGGCACTGGGAGTGCATGTGGCTCACACACACATACAAAACGGCTGAAATATAGAGCAGATAGCCTGCTGCCAAAGGGTCCCGTACAAATAAAGTCATGAATTAGTCATAATTACAATTAAGGTGACGGCATTTGTGGAAAACTGCTAGTCAATTAGTTTATAGTCATAATATTTCCATCACTTGTAGCTGTTCGGGTAATTTACTGATGGTTGAATATAAAAAGTACACGTGCCAATGCGAAAAAACGCACAATGGCTCATCTGGCACTGCTGGAAGACATGGCGCAAGGACGTCTTGGATTTACTAGCAAGGATTTACTAGCCCATGATGATGAATGGCTCATGAGCCGGTTCCGATTGCCCTGTGCCCTGCTTTTGGAGCTTCTTCATTTTTTAGGCCCAGCTCTGCAAAGGCGCACGGCGAGGAACCACGCCGTCCCAGTCCCTCTCCAAGTACTGACCACCTTCCAGAGGGAGGTGGCAGACAGGTCGGGAATCTCACAACCTTCAGCCGCATCATGCCGGACGTGTTGGATGGCATAATTCGTCTGTCACACGGGTACAAATATTTCTGTACACTGTGGGTGAACAGGCCAACATAAAAAGGCAATTTGCAGCAATGTCTGATTTCCCCAATGTAATCGGTAGTATTGACTGCACCCATGTTGCAATAAGGGCACCAAGTGAGAATGAATATGCTTTCATAAACCGAAAGCATTTTCATTCTCTAAACGTGCAAATATTATGTGATGCAAAGATGTTGCTCACTAATGTAGTGGCTCGCTGGCCTGGGTCTACCCATGACTCATTCATTTTGAGACAGCAGTGTGAGGCGCAGACTTGAGGCTGGAGCTCTGCAGGATGGCTGGCTTTTAGGTAAGGCTCATTAATTAAATATCTCTGCACACTACATTGCCTAACCCATTCCTTAACCTTGCAGGGGACAGTGGATATCCCCTCCAAACCTGGCTGCTCACTCCCTTCCTCAACCCTCGGAGCGCAGTGGAACAATTGTCTAATGTGGGCCACAGCCAGACGCGGGCTGTCGTGGAGCGGGCCATCGGGCTGCTGAAGGGCAGGTGGCGATACCTTGATGCCACAGGAGGGAGCCTGTGTTACACACATGCAAAGGTGTGTAAGATTGTTCAGGCATGTGCTGTGCTGCACAACATGGCACTGACCCAGAACGTGCCACCACCGGAGCCAATTATTGTCCCGGAGATCGAGCCCCAGCGTCCCTTGTCAGAGCCACAGGATGATGCTCTACACCAGTGTCTTGAAGTGATGCGACGCGTATGATAAAAAAGGGAAATGAGGTACAGCACAATTAAATATTTTTATTAGCAAGGGTTTTCAGTGACTTGGAGATATCTACGAGAGCAGACTTTATCTCCCTCAGCTCTTTCGCGACCTCATGGATGGCACTAATCGTGTCCCTCTGCACCTGCAGGACCTCTTCCGTCAGGACACGGCTACGGGGAGGCGCACGAGGAGCTGTGTCACTGGCCTTCCCAACCTCAGCTGCACCACTGACCCGGCTGGAACATCCAGGAAGTATAAAAAGACATAATATTGCACAGTGAATAAAATGGTGTCACATCAATTGTGTCTACAAGTTCATTCTAAATGTCTAAATTAATTACATGCATCATCTGGAGCCTCTGGCATGTGTGGTTTAGGTAAGGACACCGGCGTGTCTGTGTCCCCCTCCCCCTCCGTCACCACTCAGGAGGGACTCTCCTATGATGCCTGCCAGCTTCTCTTCCATGGGGGTGAGCTGGGGCATCCCCCTTCCTCCTCCTGTGGCAATTGCACTTCTCCTGTGGAGAGCGAGCCGCTTTTTGGTGTCCACTTTGATGTTGGACCACTTTTTTTAAATTTCAGGCACAGTCCGTCGCTCCGATGAAACGGCGTTGACAGCATCCCCCACCTGTTGCCACTCTTCTGCCTTTCTGGCATTTGTGATGCCCCGGCTGTGCCCACCAAATAATATCTTTTGCGATCTGTCGACGCTGTTGACCAATACCTCCACCTCGCACTCAGTGAAGTTACGCTTTTTTGCTTTTCTCCTCTCTTGAGCCATCATGGAAATCAAATTATGAATATTTATCAGAGTCGTCCACCTGACCTTTTATAGTCATCATATGGGCGGGGAAAGGCGTTCCCCCAGGTGCGCCAACTTTAGAGTTGATTCAGATTTATAAACGGAAGCAGGTGTAGGACTTGCGTGCGCACTGTTTTATAAATCGGAAAGTTTTTGTGCGCCGCACTTTCATTTTTTGCGTACGTACAATTGCCGGTAGTGTGCTTTCCTACGCAATGTTTTATAAATGAGGCCCTGGTGAACACAAAAACTAAACCAAACATGTTTTTTCATCACTGGCCGGCTTTAAAGCGCACAGAATCATCTACCCCTGCCTGTTCTCCGAGGAAGAATAAACAAAAGAAACTCCAGCACACGGAAAGCTCTAAATCCACGCTTGCCGTCTGTGCTAAAAGAGGTTTCAGCCCAAAACAGGAGATATTACTTCACCTGGAATCCTGCTAAAAAACAGATTCGCAGCCCTGAGTTTACCTAAAGATGACGCAGCCCCCCGGACCAGTCAAAGCCACCAGGAGAGACCCAGCTGCATTAAACGGACACATAACAAACTAAGAGCCCCCCCAGTAAAGATTGTTATCGTACAAGACGGATCAATTAATGGAATTGAGGTTTTTTGAAGCAAGAAAACCAGCTGCTACAAAAATGCAGTGAGAGAAATATCAGAAAAAAATCCAGACAATTCTAGACCAACACCCTACATTGGAAAACGCTCGTTATTCATGCTGGAGCATCAGACATCGCGATGAGACAATCAGAGATTCTGAAGAGAGACTTCTCTGATCCCCTAAAGACTTGACGGACCTAACATAAACATCCTCATCAGCAGACCAGTCCCTGAAGGGAAGGTTGAAAGATTTAGCAGACTCTGCATGCTCCATAAATGTTTGAAGAAACAATCAGCTGAGAAATCGTTCACATTTATTAATAATTTCAAAGTATTTGGAAGTGCAAATCATCTGTTCAAAGAAAGTCAACGTTATCTTAACAAGGCCGGAGAGAGGCAACTGGCCGCAAACCTTTCCTCTCTTCAAAATCAGAAAGCAAAACACTTGCTGAGGCACCCATGCATACTATCAGAGAACAAAAACAGCAAGTCATGATGACACCACAGGCCCTAACAGATGAACAACCATAATTTACACGCCCTTTTTTATCAGAAACGTGGGTAGATGTAAATAATGAAACATCTGCATTGCTAGGATCTACTCTTCCAAATTACAATTTCTTAAACGAGAGCAGAAAACAGATGAGGTGGAGGTGTAGCCACCATTTTTTCACAACTCAATGAACTTTAAAAAGGTAACTCTGGGCACGATTGATTCTTTTGAATACCTAGCCACCCAGATAAATGAGCCTAACAAAGCTTTATTTCTAAGTTTATATAAACCCCCAAAACTTCACTCTAACTTCTTTAATGATTTCAATGACCTTCTTTCTGTAATATGTATCGACTATGACCAATTAATCATTGTAGGGGATTTTAACATCCATACCAAAAAACCCCAAGATAGACGAGCAAAAACATTAGATGATACTCTCTACAACTTCGGCCTGACCCAGCATGTCAAACAACCAATACACAATAAAGGACACACTCTGGACTTAATTATCAGCAAAGGTTTAAATGTATCCAACATCTCAGTAATTAATATTGCATTATCTGACCATTTCAGTATTTTCTTTGAAAGTACCATCTCTGCTAAATTATCCAGCCACAGTAAGACAACTATAAAAAAGCGTTTTCTAGGGGACAGCTCAGTTAACTTTTAATGTATTTACCCTTCCACCGCATCCCCCTCAACTCCCGACTTAAACTCGGTAAATAAGCAGGTAGATAATTTTCTTGCGAAAATCTCAGACATAACTGATTTCATTGCTCCAACTAAAATGAAAGTAGTCTCAGTGTCGACGAGCCGAGAGAAAATGGTGGAAAACTCAGCTCCAGGTTCACTACGAGATCTACAAAGAGAGACTGAACAGATATCCGTTAGCTTTAAAAGAAGCTAGGGAATCGTTCTTTTCTGAATTCATCAACAGAAACATTAATAATGCACTGACTCTATTTGCAACAGTGGAAAGACTAACTAATCCTTTAGTGACAGTAGCCCCTGAACTAAACTCTACCAGGGCCTGCAATGAATTTGCCAGCTTTTTCACTGAAAGGATTATAACAATTAGATGGTCAATCTGTACCTCAATACCAAACCCACAACCAGTGCCATCCACAATCAACACCAATGTGGAGAAAATGTCTGAATTCCACGTATTAAACCAAAATAAAACTTGAAAAAAATAATTATTCAATTAAGCTCCTCCTCCTGCTGTCTTGATATCCTACCTGCAGCTTTTCTAAAGAAAGTTCTTCCTGTTATTGGGTCAGATCTTGTTCAAATAGTGAACTCATCCCTGCTACCAGGTGTTTTCCCCCAGGCTTTAAAAACAGCAGTTATTAAACCGCTGCTAAAGAAGAAGAATCTGGACAACACGTTAATGCAGAACTACAGGCCGATTTCTAATCTTCCTTTCATCAGTAAGATTATTGAAAAAGCTGTTTCAGCAGGTAAATATCTTCCTAACAATAACAAACCGTTTTGATGTTTTTCAGTCTGGTTTCCGTGCTCACCACAGCACTGAGACTACCCTCGTCAAAGTTTTCAATGACATCCGCATAAATACAGACTGTGGTAGAACCACAGTGCTGGTTCTGTTGGACCTTAGTGCAGCATTTGACACTGTTGATCATGATATACTTTTGGAACGACTGGAGAGCTGGGTCAGACTCTCTGGTACAGTACTTGGCTGGTTTGAGTCTTACCTAAAGAACAGGGACTTCTATATTTCAATAGGAAACTTTTCATCAGAATGAACAGAAATCCCATGTGGGGGGCCCCAGGGCTCCATCTTAGAGCCCCTCCTATTTAATATCTACATGCTCCCACTACGCAAGATTATAGCAACCAATAAGATTAGCTACCATAACTATCCAGATGATACTTTACAATGTCACCAGGTGACTCTGAACCCATTTAAACACTAAATCAATGCATCGACCAAATTAATTGGATGGATATGCCATGACTTTCTCCAGCGGAATAGAAATAAAACTGAAGTAATTGTTTTTGGACCCAAGGAGGAACGATCAACAGTCAGCACATAGCTTCAGTTAATACAGCTAGAAACTACTGATCAGGCCAGAAATCTAAGTGTAGTAATGGACTCAGACCTGAACCTCCAGGGTCACTTAAAGGCAATAACAAGGTCAGCGTTCTATCACCTGAAGAACATTTCTAGGATTAAAGGACTGATGTCGCAACAGGACCTATAAAAACTCATCCATGCGTTTATCTTTAGTCGTATTGATACTGCAACAGCATCTTCACAGGTCTGCCTAAAAAGTCAATCAGACAGCTGCAGCTGATCCAGAACGCTGCCGCTCGCGTCCTCACTAGAACCAGGAAAGTAGAACACATCACCCCAGTTCTAAAGTCCTTACACTGGCTCCCTGTAGCTCAGAGAATAGATTTCAAAATACTCCTACTAGTTTATAAATCACTGATTGGCTTAGCACCAAAATATGTTGAAGACCTGTTGTCATGTTACCAACCACCAAGACCACTCAGGTCCTCCAAACTCTAGCCTACTAAACATTCCTAGACTCAGAACCAAACATAGAGAAGCAGCTTTCAGTTTCTATGCTCCCCTTATCTGGAACAGACTTCCTGACGAGTGCAGAGCTGCTGAAACTCTGAACTGCTTTAAATCGTGACTAAAAACCATCTGTTTTGAATTCCCTTCGAGTAAATGCTTGATGTCATATGTATCAAATGTGTTCATGCTCTCTTGCTTTATTGATCTTTCTCTTGCTTTATTTTGTATCGTGTAATGTGTGTTTCATGCTGATTTGGTACTTTTACTTTTAAATTTCCAATGTTATATTCTATGTTTATTTGTTTTGTTTTTTAATCACCAAATCATGTAAAGCACCTTGAATTACCTTGTTGTTGAAAGTGTGCTATACGAATAAAATTGCCTTGCCTTGCCTTATTTTTAGTTTGGATCTTGGAACATCAAGAAGCAGTGCTTCATGCAAAAGGAGCCCCAACCAAGTACTGGGGACATAGAAATAAACATACTTTTCAGAAGCCTGAAATTTCAGCTTAATATATTGTTTTTTTAATTGATCTCATGTGATATCCTAATTTTCTGAGATACTGAACTTTGGGTTTTGATTATCTATAAGCCATAATCATCATTTTGATGATTATTGAAATGAAATGAAGATTTGAAATATTTAACTCCATGTGTGATGAATCTTTGCACTATATTGTATTCGTTTCACTTTCTGAAATGAGTGATTTTCACAATATTCAATTTTTTTAGCTGTTGCTGCCTGAACTAAGAGTCGAAAGTGTTTAAAACATCAGAGAAAGAGCTCTAAAACCCATCATGGAAAACTACACACGGATGCATGACGTATTCCAGTGGTGTGTGTGCTTTTTGTAGCTTTTTTTCAGCGATGACGCAGTGAAAACGTAGTCTCTCTGATCTGTGTGTGTGTGTGTGTGTGTGTGTGTGTGTGTGTGTGTGTGTGTGTGTGTGTGTGTGTGTGTGTGTGTAAGGAGGATAAAAACGGATCTATGAGGAGCACACAGTGCCACACTCAGGAGGGAAGCGAGAAGCTCTGCAGTATCACCAGCAGCACTACAAAACCATGTTGTAACCCACACATACAGACCAATACCTACTTTTTGACTCACACCACCCGCTGGAACATAAACTATGGGTCATCAGAAACTGCAGCATAAAGCTGAACATGTCCCCACAAAGAGAGAAGGAAAGGATAAAGAACAGAAACATATAAACATATATCCTAACTTGTGGATACCCTAATTGGGCATGTGTCAAAGCATCAAAAAAGTCAAGGAAACAGTCAACTCAGGCCAGCGTAGGGGAGAAGAAGAGGCGACGGAAAAACATAGTTATCCCATATGTGGCTGGTATATCTGAGAAACTAAGAAGGAAATTTTCCAAACATAACATCCCAGTGCATTTTAAATCTGGCAACACTCTCAGGCAAAGACTGGTTCATCCTAAGGACAAAACACCCAAACACAAACTCAGTGGCATGGTATATGCAGTCCAGTGCAGTGAGGAATGTTCAGAGCTGTACGTTGGAGAAACGAAACAGCAACTACACAAAAGGACGGTTCAACACAGAAGAGCAAACTCATCAGCCCAAGACTCAGCAGTCCATCTACATCTGAAGGGCAAATGTCACTCTTTTGAAGACAATAATGTACACATTTTAGATAGAGAAGAGTGGAGTGAAAGAAGCCATCTATGTAAAACATGAAACCAACCTTGAACAGAGGTGGTTTGAGATTCCCCCTTTGAAACACATACAAAGCAGCCTTGAGTTGCCTATCCAAGAAGTTTCACCAAAACTTACACATTGAGGCATGTGACCAAAACAGCGCATAGTTACATAACCGGGGTCGTTTCACCATTAACGACTCTTAGAAGCCTGGGCAACAAGAAAAGTCCAGTTGCCTTCATTTGAACTCTCAAGAATATCATGTCCTGGATGACTGAGAATCTACACCAATGTAAGAGACTGTACAGTAAGCAGAAATTTACAATATAAGAAACTATTCTGTACCCTTATAAAAATAACATAGCATACAATTATTAGGTAGCCCACTTCCACTTATCGGCATGTAAATTTGCATATTAGCTAAATATTTAGCTCTAAGCTAATTATTTAGCTAGCCAGTTTAGCTTTCCTAGCTAAATATTTAGCTTCAAACTATATTTAGCTTGGTAACTAAGTATTTAGTTTTAAGTTAAACATTTAGTTTGTAGACTAAATATTTAGTGTGCAAGCTAAATGTTTAGTTTAGAGCAAAATATTTAATTTGTAAACTAAATATGTAGGTATTTAAATTAGGTATTTAGCTTGTTGCTGGAATATTTTGTTTGGCGCTAAACATGAACATGTAATTTGTAAACTAAATATTTAGTTTGGAGTTAATATTTAATTTGTAAACTAAATATTTAACTTGCCAACTAAATATTTAGCTTGTTACCTAAATATTTAGCTTGGCGCTAAAAATGAACATGTAATTTGTAAACAAAATATTTAACAAATATTTAATTTGTAAACTAAATATTCAACTTGCTAACTAAATGTTTAGTTTGGTGCTAAAAATGAACATATAATTTGTACACTAAATATTTAGCTTGTAAACTAAATATTTAGTTTGGAGTTAATATTTAATTTGTAAACCAAATATTTGATTTTTAAACAAAATCTTTAGTTTGTAAATGAAATAGTTTGGAGTTACCATTTAATTTGAAAACTAAACATTAAATTTGCTAACTAAATATTTAGCTTGTTGCCTAAATATTTAGCTTGGCGCTAAAAATGAACATGTAATTTGTAAACTAAATATTTAACAAATATTTAATTGGTAAACTAAATATTTAACTTGCTAACTAAATGTTTAGTTTGGAGTTAATATTTAATTTGTAAACTAAATATTTGATTTGTAAACTAAATATTTAACTTGCTAACTAAATATTTAGCTTGTTACCTAAATATTTAGTTTGGCGCTAAAAATGAACATGAAATTTGTAAACTAAATATTTAGTGTGCAAGCTAAATGTTTAGTTTAGAGCAAAATTAGTAATTTGTAAACTAAATATGTAGTGTACAAATTAATTATTTAGCTTGTTACCTAAATATTTAGTTTGGCGCTAAAAATGAACATGTAATTTGTAAACTAAATATTTAACAAATATTTAATTTGTAAACTAAATACTTATATATATATATATATATATATATATATATATATATATATATAAACATCGCAGTTTTAAACTGAATATTTAGTTATCAAGCTATATATATATATATATATATATATATATATATATATATATATACATATATATATACACAAATACATAATTTTCCCAACAACAACCCATAACAAATACATAACATGGATGCAAATATGAGTTTGAAAAACAATCCCCATTTTTTGTCCTCTTATGACAGTTATTATTACTAATTATTGTTGGTAATTTTTGACTGCACACCCTTGCAAGGCTCCTCATTTATTCCAGCTGCTGCAAAAACTGCTATACTTCCGTGTGGCATTAACAACCCGCCATACTCTTTCGCTGGCCTCACCTCATCCTGCCTCTGTGTGGCACGAATCGCGCCACCCATCAGTGAGTGGGCTGCAACTCAAATGAGCTCTCCGTCATCCTGCTGGCTGGGCACACCGGAGGCGACTGGCGGACAGACTGCGGGAAGATTACGTCGCGGCGGATGAAGAGATGCGCAGCGGACGCAGAAGCCGGAGGACGGGTCTGCATTCCGCTCCCTGAACGATTGGACCGGACTGAAGGATGATTTCACCGATGGTGCAGGCCGACTGGAATGATGTGGTGGCGCTGATCCCAGTTCATCTTGTTCCACAGGCTTCCTCTGTAAACAATAAAGATGTGGAAGGACATTGAATAAAGGACACATAATTAAACATCTGTATTGAAGACACGGATTCATCTTGTCAGGTAAGGAGCTATAATCAGTGCGCTTTGGAGAACCTCACACCCAGGAGGTGTTGAGAGGGAGCTACTGGTTTTGCTGGTGGTTCATCTTTATTTTAGCAGAACACTTTGCTGATATGAGGAGCAGGCATACGTGGCCAACACCTGCCTTTGTCCGTGCTGGTGCATGTTAGTCTCAGCTCCAAAAGGCGACCAAATCTGGATTTTCCGCGTCTGCTGATGTCACATCTGATCTGAGTGGCACCGGGATGCGCAAAGTGGGAACGCACAATTGTCTAAAACCAAAATCATTCACGGCCTGCAAAGTAAACCATTAATTATGAGGTGCCGTTTGTAAAGTTACACGATCAAAAGTTAACAGCAATAATTTGGGTTATTTCTCTCATGAGAGAAATACATGGGGGCTCGTTTTTCAAAGTCATATTTGCGTCCATGTTTGTCATTCATTTATCAATGTCATAATTATAAACAAAATATTTAGTTAGCAATAGAGATGTATGAAAATACCAATACGCTGATATATTGCGATATTTTATGTCATGCTATTGTATCCATATTGAAAAGCAATGTATTGATTTTTATTTAATTTTTTTAGAATTTGAATGGAACCATTAATTATGACAGTAATTTTTGTTGTAAAATTAAAAGCATAACTGGTAGTTTGTGGCTGTTTTCACCGTCTCCGTTCCAGTGGATCAACTAGATCTAGTAATAAAACTGGATGTGTTAAAGTATGAAACAGGTTGGATTGTTTAGAATGATGGGACAGTTTATCTACAGTTAAATTCAGTTTTAAAAATCACAATATGTGGTCTTACTCATAGTATCGCGATATATCGCAATGTATCGCAATGTATCGCATCGTCCCCCAATGCACAACGCTAGTTTAGCAATAGGGCTGGGTAAAAATATCGATTCAGCAATGCATTGCTATTATTTGTTTCTCAATTCAATATCGATTCATCAAATCCTATAAATCGATTCAGCCCACCGGCCAGTGGCGGCGCTGTGGGCAACACTCTAGTGAGAGTGTTCAGCGTTGTACAAGACGCGCATTACCAAAACGGCAAGATGGCGGACAGCAGCTGCACTCCGTTCAAGCCCGCACCACCAACGCTAAAAGCCGACGTTTGGCTCATTTATTAAAAAATATACTCAGGAACTTAATTACTTGTGTATTTACTTATTATTGAATCGATACTGAAGCTAATAAATCATTATCGAATTGAATCGAATCGAAGCCTCAAGAATCGACATCAAATCGAATTGCGAAATTCCTAACAATACCCAGCCCTATTAAGCAAGCTTAATATTTTGTGTAAAAATTTAATATTTAGCTCCATACTAAACATTTAGCTTATCAACTGAATATTTAGTCTACAAACTAAATATATAACTTCAAAATAAATACTTTTGTGGCGAGGAAACATTTAGCTGGCAAGATAAACTGGCTAGCTAAATATATAGCTTTGAAGTAAACGTTTAGCTCAGAGCTAAATATTTAGCTAATATACAAATTTGCTTGCCCATAAGCGGAAGTGGACTACCAAAATAAAAGGTGGGTCTTGCGAACATCTATTAAAAACTGCTGTTGAGGCTGAATGTCACCTCTCCATCATTGTTTATTTTCCTCCCGACATGTTTAACATTTCAGCTTAAAACGTAGGATGAGCTGTTTTAACGCAATACAGATGTTTATCGATGGATTTACAGCAACAGTTACTGCACCAGTAGCAGGAGTTTATATAGAGGTTCGCAGGACCCAACTTTTATTTTGACAGCCTAATTCCGCTTCTTAGTTTGAAACTAACATTTATAAATGAATAAATAGCATTGGTGCCAATATGACTTTGAAAAAGGAACTCCCTTTTATTTCAACAATGACAAGCTAAATAACCCAAATTATTGCTGGTAACTTTTGACTGTGTAACTTTCCCAACGGCAACCCATAATTAATACCCTTGAACTTGTTCACGTTTTATCACATTACAAACTCAAACTCCAATGTATTTTATATGGGTTCTACGTGATAAACCAACATAAGGTAATAAAGAAGTAAAAGTTTCATTATGTTTCTACAAATATAAATATAAACGTATGGCATGCCTTTCTGTTTAACTCTCCTACCGCTGAATAAACTCCCAACCAGGAAGTTGCTACATCTCTCAGAGCTCTGTTCAATCATCAGAAAACAGGGAAACCTATGACAAGACATGGCTATAGAAAGCTATTTCTGACTGTGGAGGAGCTGCTGAATACCACAGCTCAGGTGAGAGAATCTGTAGACGGGAAAATCTATCAGTCGTGCACTGCTCAGATCTAGTCTTTGTGGCGAGAAGAAAGCCGTACGAAAACCCAGTTGCGGTTTGCAGCCAGTCGAAAGTGCTCTGGTCAGACAAGAACCGAAACTGAACTTTTCGGCGTATGTGCAACACGCTGTGAGTAGAAGAAAAAAAAAAAACACATGACCCTTAACACATCATCCCTATAGTGAACCGTGGTGGTGGCAGCATCATGCTATGGGGATGTGGTCAACAGGGACAGGGAAGCTGGTCGGAGTTGGTCAGAAGATGGATGGAGTTAAATATGGGTAGTATTCACCTACCAATGGGATGGTTGTAGGTTTGATTCTATCTCCTATATGTCCTGGGGCAAGGCACTCAGTCGAATGTGGGTGCGAACGGGTGAATGTGGCTTTAGTCCGAAGCACTCTGAGTGGTCAGTTTGACTGGAAAAGGCGCTCTCTCTAGATTCAGTCCATTTACCAAATTCGGGACTATCCTGGAAAAAATGGTGCAACGGGACAACGGCCATAAAAATACAGGATGGTGAGAGTTAGAACGGTCCAATCAAAGTCCAGACCAAAATTCAGTTGAGAATTTGTCTCTGTCCTTTCTGAGTTTGAGCTATTTTGCAAAAAATAAATAAATAATTATCTAGATTCCCAAAACTGGTAAAATGATTCCCACTGAAGACTTGCAGCTGTAACCGAAGCAAAATTGTTGACTTTAATTCAAAGTCCCGATAAATACACAGAAGTTTTCCGAAGGTAATGTGAGAAAAATGTGAAAACGTTCAAGGAGTATGCAGGCATTTTTGGAGATAGAAAGTAAAACCGAACTACAACATTTACTCTAGGCCTTTCACAACAGACAATAAATTTGTTTCACGATAAATTCAAAGAGTTCAATAATTTTTTTCCATCCACAATCATTTCTATTTGCATGCTTGTTTGTTTTCCCTGTTTATAACAAAGAGACTGGATGAAAAAAAAAATGTATGTTTAGTTTTTTTATTTCAACCACACAATGAAAAACTGTACAACATGTACAATGTAAGACAATAATCGAAAGAACACTGATGGTCAAACAAAGAAAATTCACCGCTGCTTGAAAAGGAGTGGGATGAAGTTTAAGACTTATTAATTCCCACCCCCTTTTTTAAATTCTCATTACAATAGTTTACTTCCTTGGTTTTATCCACTTTTTTTTACAAAACCCAACCACATATGTGTTCATACATTTATAAAACAGGCTAGCAACAACATTTCCAGCTAAACCAATAATAAAGTATAAATAATAATGTTTGGTTCAACTAAAATGGGATGTCTTTTTCTTTTTATTCAAAACTGAGTGTTTTTGTTGTTAATTTGCTGTTTTTGTTTACAAAACTCCTTACTGGTACTTTTTCCTGTTTTTATTGTCAGAGCCAAGTGATTAATATTTTTTTGAAGGGCAGTTTTATTTTTTTATTGTCTCGGTTGTTTAGTTAATTTATATTGGATATTAAAAATGTCTCCTTAAGTTGCAGTGGTAAATTTTTATTTTTTTTAATTAAAGTTTATTTATCGTTTAGAGGTTGCACATGCATTAATATTACATTAGTTGGAAATGGTCTCAAAACGATATCGTTCATCGCAATGATTTCTTGGGGACGATTTATCGTGTTATCGCGACAGGCCTGATTTACTCTCTTTGTCTTTTTCTCGAGTTAATCAGTTGGTGAGGAAAAATCTCGATTTTAGTCTTGCCGGGGATTTCCTTCATGATGCACACTTCTTTCACCTTCGTGAGTCCTAATTGTCTTTGTTCTGTCCCACTCGTTTGCAGCCTTGTTGCTCTGACAGCCCGATCGGCCCTGGGAGACGCGAGTCCGGCTGACGGAGGGGTCAGAAGACGGCGTCACGAAGCATCGGTGCGGAAGGAAACGAAACCCTCATTACCTTCGCTGTTGTCAGCGGTGACAGCGCGACGTGTAACCTCCTTGTTGCTCTAGTTTTGCTCAGAGGCTCTCAGAGACATTTCTTTTTTTCTCTTTTCTATTTATTAAAGACTCTCAGAGGAAACCGCTAAGATGTGAGATGAAAAAGATCAGCTGATTAGGGTTTTTAAAAGGGACAATAACGTCAGCTATTTCACCATGCAGAGAGCACTTTGTCTGAATTATTGTCCTGTTGCTTTAGAGCTGCCGTGCTCTGAATCAAGAATAGATTCCTGAGAGCGGCGGCGTCTCTTCTCAACAAATGAGAATTCAACTCGAGCTGACAGGCTGCATTTTAATAAAGCGTGGGCGAAGAAGCAGCCTCAAAACTTAGATGAGGCCGACAACAGGCGCCATGCTCCAGCAGAACAACAACAACAACCACCCCTGCCTGAGCACGTCGGCCTGCCCCCAGGAGATGCTCCAGAGGTGCTCCAGAGCCTCGCTGCCCTTCCCCAGCCGAGTGGAGCTGGGCCTGGGAGACCTGCCGCTGATCCGCGGCCTCCGAGCCTGGGCCCTGTGCTCCAGGAACCGTCGCAAGGCCGGCAGTACGCTGGGGGCAGGCAAAGCCCCCGCGGCTCCTCCGCTGGGTAGGGGGACCTCGACGTCCTGCCCCAGGCCTGCGGACGTGTACCTGAGCGGATATGGGCTGCCCCTGGGGCTCGACGCCAGGCAGGCCGGGATCGGCGCTTTGGTCACGGTCGCCACCCTGAAGACCCCGGAGGGCGGCGGGAAGACGCAGACTCAGTGCCTCTTCCTGCGGACGGAGAAAGGGAGCTGCCTGTACTCGACTGCCAGGCCCGGTTCCGGCGCGTCTCCCGGCGTGGTCGGGGAGTGGCTGAGGGGAAAGAGGGGAGGCGGGGACGAGGGAGGCACGAGGACTCTGCCCGCAGAGGCCGGAGCAAACCGGGTCCGGGTGCGGTCGGGCAGGAGGTGGCGGAGGTCTGGGGTCGCGGCGGGCCGGGAGAGGAAGGCCGTGAGCAGAGAGCGGCAGCAGAGGAGCTGCAGGAGGGCTGGATCCGGGGTGGGGGAGCGAGACAAAGGAGGTGCAGAGACTCAACAGTCCCCCGGCGAAACCTGCGTTCGAAGGAACAGCCGGACTGAGCGGGAGCAGGAGGGAGCTGAAAGTCCAGCAAGAGGAGCTGCTAACCCTGAGGAGAAGGAAGCAAGTGGGGGGAAGCAAAGGAACGGGGAGGAGGGGAGAGTTTCTGATGCTGTTTCGGATGCACCGGACTGCGCTCACGGAAACCCAGATGGCAGCTCTGGTGTCGACGGAGATCAAGAGAAAAAACGAGCCGAAAGACTCGAGGAGCCGCAGACTCCTCAGGAGCAGGACGGCTTTATGAGGAGAGGCGAGGATGCAAACACAGAGGAGCTGAGGAAACCTGAACATGAATCAAAACAAGACACAGAAACAGAGAAAGAGGTCAAGTCCTCCCCTCCTGTAGAGGGCGCCGTCGGTAGCGCCGATCAGGACACTCTCTGGGTTTATCCCGAGCAGGAAGGCAACCAGCTTGAAGTTGAACTCGGCCCGGGAGCCGAACATAAGGGTGTGATCGGAGAGGAACCGGATGTCAGCGGCCCTCAGCCGCAAGAGCCGAACTCTGCCAATGAGGAACCTCTTATTTTCCCGCAGCAAGAAGAAAACAACATCCTGCAGGAGGAGAAAGGAGCTTTGTGTTGGCCTGTCAGACGGAGAGATCTCTCCGCCTCTGAGAACTCGGAGGGGAGGATCGGGAAACGAGGGGACGGGCCCACCTGCACCAAGCGGGATGATGAAGAGGAGCGGAGGAGCTCAACGTCCGGGGAGAAAGAGGGAGACACCTCAACAGGCTCATGGAAAAGCGCCCCGGCCTTTAATCCTGCCCCCTCTCTGCCGCCCCTGGAATCCATGGGAACCGGCCTGCCGTGTCAGGAGGTGGAGGGGGAGAAAGGGGAGCCGGTGGGAGTGGCGCCGGGGCACGAAAGAGGCAGAAAGCAGACAAGGAGTCCAGGGGGAGAGCCGGAGGACAAAGCTGAGGAGGCGAGGGGCTCCACCGTGGCCACTGAGGAAGGGAGGAAAGAGGAGGAGGAGGAGGATGAGTTCGGAGTCTTCATGCAGGCGGAGGGAGAGGCGGCCCGGAGCGAGGGGGTTAACATGTCTGCCTCCGTGCCTTGTGGGAGCATTGGTGAGTACCAACTTTTCATTCTTCTCTTGTGTCTTTCATCCTTTTAGATGCTTCCTTTCAACCTTGCCTTCCAAACCACAAAGCGTCAAAGTCGCCAGGCTCCAAACTCCACAAAACCTTCTTACCAGAAGGCGAACGGCAACACTTGTTCAGAGTATTAAGAGTCATGTTAACCTTTTCTGATCTCTCAGGAATGCAGTAGCCTTCAGTTTCCAGGCAAACTGTGCCGGTGATTTGGTTGGCTGTCCTCATGCTCGTGCACTTTACACACTTTTAAAAAAAGAAAATACAACACGGGACTTGTCATGTCATTGTTTAACAAGCAAACCGAGGCGATTTTATTTATATAGCACACTTTCTACAACAAGGCAATTAAAAGGGCTTTACATGATTAGGGGATAGAGTAAAAAACAACATTAAAGCATAAAACTCACAAAAAACTGACGGTTTTTAGCCTTTTGGTTTTAGCCATTTAAAACAACTCAGGGTTTCAGCAGCTTTGCAGTCATCTGGACGTTTGTTCCAGATAAGGGGAGCATAGAAACTGAAAGCTGCTTCTCCATGTTTAGTTCTGATTCTAGGGATGTTGAGTAGACTGGAATTAGAGGACCTGAGTGGTCTTGGTGGGTTGGTACCGTGACAACGGTGTAAACATATTTTGGTGCTAAACCATTCAATGATTTATAAACCAGTAGGAGTATTTAGAAGTCTATTCTCTGAGCTACAGGGAGCCAGTGTAAGGACTTTAGAACTGGGGTGATGTGCTCTACTTTCCTGGTTCTAGTGAGGAACACGAGCAGCAGCGTTCTGGATCAGCTGCAGCTGTCTGATTGACTTTTTAGGCAGACCTGTGAAGACGCTGTTGCAGTAATCAATCCGACTAAAGATAAACGCATGGATGAGTTTTTCGAGGTCCTTTTGCGACATCAGTCCTTTAATCCTAGAAATGTTTTATAATCAAATCTTACCACCCAAATCGTAATCGAATCGAAATCGTTAGGCAACCAAGATGACACACCTCTACTTTCCACCCTGGCGTTGTGTAACCTGGTAAACAGGCTGTTACGTTCCCTCTTTAAATCCTCTGTAAGCAGCCACGGTGTACCTCCACTCTGGGATTTTCCATTTTGTCCTCATCTTTGTTTAATAAATAATGATGATGTGCATTCTGTTGTCTGTTTTTGTACACAAGGTTGAATCTGAACAACGCCATGCTCATACAGTATGTCATCAGATCACAGTGGAGATATTTCTCACTCACTGTCTGTTTCCCATCTGACAATCTGAAGCAGCTGTATATTTAACAATAACTGTAATAAACGATGATCAACCCAATTAAGTTAGAGGCTGATTACTAATCTTGAAATGAAGACGTCTCAACTCAAGCTGTTGCAGACAAACAGGAGTATGCCGGATGTTTTTCTCAGATGCTTTCTAGGTGTTTCTCAGTCAGCATGATCCCCTTTTCCGCTCTGATTAGCTAATCACATAAGTCACCTTAAACCCAGCTTTCAACTTGAGGTCCTTTTTCTATCCTAACTAGCTTTCTAAAGAATAGCAGCTTTATCCCACAACCCGAGAGCCACGCTTCTGTAACCTAGGTGTTTTTTGGGGGGGTTTGTTTGTTTATTTAGTTTTTTGAGGTTTTTTTGTGACACTTGTGGCCTTTATTTGCAGAAGTCAGACAGGAAACAGGCAGGGGAGACAAGGGTTGCGTCGAGGACTAATAACCTATGAATGAGGGGCGGCCGCCCTAGGAAGGCCTCGGTGAACCACATCCAAGCAAGGGAACACTGTTTCCATTTTCTGTTGCACATCATCAGGGGTCTTTAGGCTGCGCTGCGTCTGATCACTCACACAGGACCAGTTTGCTATAGGTGACGCAACTAGGGGCATAAAGCCCCAACAACTTAGCTCCTTTTTTTTTTACTTTATCTATTTGATCAGGGACAATGCACAAACAGGATTAGTCTAAAAAAGAGATGTCATGTGCCAGGTTATAGCAAAAAGGCTAATTTCCACCCTCAGTCCCTGGACAGGTTGATGTTATACTTACAAAAGTTTATAAAATATATACAGAATAATACATAGAGGCTCACATCATAAAAGCACTTTCTATCGTTCATTCACTCACTCACAGTTTACAGCGTTCATATCACAGTCATTCAGTGCATACAGGTTTGCTTTGATAATAACCACTGTTTGGTCAGGCGTGTAAATGTACAATAGTTTGTGCATGAAATAATTTCGTCTGGAAGAGGGTTCCAAAGGCTCGCTGCTTTATAAGAGAAGGATTGCTGACCATATGCAGTTTTGCGTCTTGGAACGCCGCACTCTCCTCTGACTGTCGACCGTGTGGTTCTGGAGATTCTCCTAGAATCATTGGGACACTCAAACCCCTACCCCACGATAAGGGGCAGCAAGATTGCACCCACCCACACACACGCACTGACCTTTTTTTTTCTATACTTCTCCGTTGTTGCAAAGCAATTCTCCCCCAGGACAGCAGGGGGCGCAGACCTTTTCTGGCGTGTCTGCCTGCCATTGCAGTGACGTCTCTGGTCGACAACAGTTTATTTTATTTCAGCTTGTAAACGCACATCCACTCAAGGAGCGATGGCCGACAGAGAGCGAGTTTTGATTGAGCTTTAAAGCTTTTTACTAGAAGTGAAGCTCATAGAATCCTCTAAAAACACATGTAAACAAACAAAAACAGCGTCTGTTTTGTTGTTCTCTACACATCTTGGTGTTCAAAATCACCAAAAGACCAGATTAGATAAACTGGCCTTGCAACATAAAACATCTAGACCCCAAAAGCTGCAATGACTACCAATTACATCGACTATTGAGCACCGTTCTGGTGAAATGATCTTGGGCTGACCAATCACAGACGTGCGCTCTCCGTTGCGCTCGACGGATAGTCTAAACATTGGCCATCGGAGAGCCCTTGCGTCGACGGATAATGGCGCTGCGTGTTTTTGCACCTCCGCCGACGGAGAACCATAAATTAGGCTTTAAGCGTGCTTTCCACCGGACGCGTAACGTAATAGACGCCTTTTTCTCTCACGCGCTCAGCAGCGCGTCCCACCGGGAGCGTTTTTGACGCACATCACCTGCACATGCGTTCCACGCGGCTGGTCTCACAGGAGATCACAGGAAAATCACAGTTGCGTAACTGGATGTGTTATTATTTAGGGAAAATAATGAATTCTATCTTAATAAGTAGGGATGTGTATTGGTAAAAATCTGGCGATACGATATCTATCACGATACAGGGGAGACGAAACAATATATCGCGATACTATGAGTAAGACTATATATTGTGATTTTTAAAACTGAATTTAACTGTAGAAAAACTGTCCCAGCATTCCAAACACTCCAACCTGTTTCATACTTTAACACGTCCAGTTTTATCACTAGATCTAGTTGATCCACTGGAACCAAGACGATGAAAACAGCCACTAACTACCAGTTATACTTTTAATTTTACTACAAAAATTACTGTCATCATTAATGGTTCCATTCAAATTCTAAAAAATGAAAAAATGTAAAAAATCAATACATTGCTTTTGAATAATGATTTCGGGACATAAACTATAGCTATATATAGGTGTTTCGATATTTTCTTACATCCCTATTAATACTAATTAAAGTATCATAAACTCACCATCCACTCCCAAAACCTTCTCCTTTTTCATGTTGTCCTTGCAAAGATAATCCCTGGTATCATAAACTGGGTGATTCTCCACTTCAACGATTAACTTCTCGTTGTCCATTAAGTAAACCAACAAACCTTCAAACCTGGTGTTCCTTTTTTTTTTTTTTTTTTTTGTTTGTTTTTTTCATAGTTAAACAATCTGAAATCTTCACATTTATCTTTTATTTTGAAATTTGCCGGCTGATTTACGCTGCTCCCGTGTCTGATTTCCTTTCTGGTCCGATCTAAGATTTTGAGCTTGACGTGTTCTGGAAGCATAACGTATAAAAAAAAAAAAAAAAAAAGAAAATAGACCTGAGGTGTAAATCTAGGAGAGGGGCCGCGACACAATGCTTCTGAGACGCGTCCGATTCACGCCGCTTTTGCAACCGGTGGAAACGGACCCGTCGACTCTGTTGCTATCAGCTGCGTATTAAGCTGATAGCGATAGAGTCCGTTTGGAAAGCAGACTTTAGAGATAGGTCGGAGAAGCTCGGTCATCCGGGAGGGGCTCCGAGTAAAACCGCTGCTCCATAGCTACAAAATAGCTCCGATTCACAACAAATATCAACTCAAGGCACTTTACCAAAAAAGGAAATTGACCTGTCGCTCAGTCCTGCTAAGTCCCGCCCACCCGAATGCAAACCAACCAATAGCATTCAACTACCAGTTTCCCGGATCAAACAGACTCAAACATTCTCGCCGTCTCGCTCCATAGAGAAGCATTTGGACACTTTTGTGGTTTTTCTGGGCTTTACTTGTATTTTTAAGGCACCGATGTGTTTGAACGATGTGCATGGGGCACTTGAAAAAAGTGATACACATTATCCCGAGAGGATACGCATCGGGGTTTGTTTTATCGCATTTCCAAACTGAAACAAAACATGGACAAACGTCTCTGTTGCCGGTCCGCACAGTCAACTCAAAGTGACAACTATAAACAAGAATGTACGTTTCTAGACATTCTTAGTAAGACAAGGGAATTGTATAATCTTAGCAATCAGGTCATTTAAGTTAATATCAATCACATAAAGCCTAGCGGTAATTAGCTTTATTAAGCTAGCTACTTAGCAGGCAGTTGTTATTTCAACTTTTGATGAATAGAACTCGATATTCTACCTAAAATATAAGTAGTCTTTCTTTAGAAAGCACATGCAGAGCAGATATATGACTCTAGTCTGTGCTGACCTGGATTTTTGGCCGACTAGTCCCTCTCACTAGATGTTATTAATCTTTCAGAGTCGGGCTGACGGAGGGAGGGGGGAGGAGAAGAAGTGAGCTGAGGACTCTAAGCTCCTGTTAGCCTCAGGTTATTGGGCAGTGAGAGAAGGAGAGACATTCTCACAGATGAAGTGTCAGGTGGATTTTCTTCATGCATCGTCTGAGCCAGGGAGGAAAGTCAGCGCAGCAGGAGTCGCAGGAAAAACTGAATTCAGCCGAATTTGACTTTGAGGTGGAAAGGAAATAAAAGTTAAGACCACAATAAGACAACGACGAGGCTGACTTATACAGAACCGGTTTCAGCTCTGTTTTTAAATGTAAAAAATTTGACTTCCAAAACCCTTTGTCTGTCTGCGTCTTCAGCGGCACCTGGAAGCTACGCCATTACCGGAGACGACACCTGGACGGCCTTCCCTCAGGACCCGTCCGATGAAAGTCGAGACGCCGCAGAGCAGTGGTGGCCGGCCGGCGCCGTGGAGGCGAGGAGAGACGGACCTCCGACCAATCACAGTCTGGTACGGTTCTGGCTTTGGTTAGGTCTTTGCTTGGACGATTGCTTTCCTTTTGGACGCGTTCCTTTACACAGTCAGGACTGATTTTTTTTTTTCTCCATTTTCTCCAACATCGAAATAGTGTTGGGTAAAAATCTTAACAACCCTTTAAACATCTTAGCTAAACAGGCCCACGCTAGCAGACATCTAAATTGAATTTCAGGTCGGTGCATCAGACCCGACGCCAGAGGAATTTAGCTGGGGGGGCCAGTAAACAGTCTTTTAGCTTTTTTTTTTTTTTTTTTACATCCCGTTGGTGGTACATTACATACTTCTGGGTCAAATCTGCCTTGTTTTCCGACACCCTTTCCATGTACATATACATATTATACATCATTTGAACGCCGAGACTCTTTTGAGTCCAATGATGTATGCCAGTCGAGGATACAATCATAACCGTAGACGCAGTAAATGCTTTTTTTTCAAACCACTCAGCAAACAAGATAACGTGGCACTCACGATTCGAAGCATTCATATAATTGACAGAACAGAGCAATCTCAAACAAAAACTTGTCATTTCACGTCTACAATAGCCCAGTTAATGCCCTCCAATAAAATAGCTAGTCCACAACAAGTCTTGCGTCCGCAATCCAACATAATTTGCCGCTCAAAACCTTCGTAATTTCCCTCCTTCCATGTTTTCTTACAAAGTTTTCATCATAGCTACAGTTAGCATGCTCATATTAGCCTAAAGATTAAGCAGAGCCCTTCTTCTTCTTTGTGATGTTTATTGGCGGCAGGAAAACAACAAAGTTGTGTGCGATCGCCACCGTCTGGTATGGAGTGTGGATCAGAAAGTCACCAAAGGTTTCACTTATCTATCTAGAACTGATGATGTATTAGCATCGTCCCTGTTTGTCCTATTCAATTCAATTCAATTCAGTTTATTTATATAGCGCCAATTCACAACAGATGTCATCTCAAGGCACTTAACAAGAAGTCATTTCAATACATTTATACAAACATTCCAATCAGTTAAAAAGTTTCCTATTTAAGGAATCCCAGCAGATTGCGTCAGTCATTGGCGTGAGGTTGGGCAGATTTCCAACCACAGCAATCCTTCAGCAATCCCTCATACTGAGCAAGCATGTAGCGACAGTGGAGAGGAAAAACTCCCCTTTAACAGGAAGAAACCTCCAACAGAACCAGGCTCAGTAGGAGCGGCCATCTGCCACGACCGTCTGGGGGTTTGAGAAGACAGAGCAGAACACAGAAGGAACAGAAGATCCGATATAAGAGAACTTTCTATGTTACAGAAAGGAAAAAGTTGATAACAGGACACAGTGGATCTTCAGTTACTGAGAGGATCATTCCAGTCGATGACCCCCGTCCAACAGGGCATTGCAGCCAAGCAGGATACCAGACCAGGTGTATCTTCGATGGGGAGAAAAACACTGAGAGAAAACAAAGTTAACAGTCGAAATAACAGAATGTACTGTAATACAACTGGAGAGTCGTAGGAGAAAAGGAAGTAGCAGAGTGAAGAAAATTGGTAAGTCTGTCCTCCAGCAGTCTAAGCCTATAGCAGCATAACTACAGAGATAGCTCAGGATGACCTAAGCCACTCTAACTATAAGCTTTATCAAAAAGGAAAGTTTTAAGCCTGGCCTTAAAAGTAAACAGAGTGTCTGCCTCACGGACTAAAGCTGGGAGCTGGTTCCACAGGAGAGGAGCCTGAAAACTAAAAGATCTGCCTCCCATTCTACTTTTAGAGATCCTAGGAACTACAAGTAAACCTGCAGTCTGAGAGCGAAGTGCTCTTTTAGGAACATATGGAACAATTAGATCTCTGATGTATGATGGAGCTTGATTATTAAGGGCTTTGTATGTAAGAAGAAGGATCTTAAATTCTATTCTGGATTTAACAGGGAGCCAATGAAGGGAAGCTAAAACAGGAGAAATGTGATCTCTCTTTTTAATATTCATCAGAACTCTTGCTGCCGCATTTTGGATCAACTGAAGGCTTTTAATGGCATTTTGTGGACTTCCTGATAGTAAAGAATTACAGTAGTCCAGCCTTGAGGTAACAAATGCATGGACTAGTTTCTCAGCATCACTCCTGGACAGGATGTTTCTAATTTTAGCAATATTCCTGAGGTGAAAGAAGGAAATCCTAGAAACCTGTTTAATATGGGATTTAAATGTCAAGTCTTGGTCAAAAATAACGCCGAGGTTCTTTACGTTATTACTGGGGGCCAATTTAATGCCATCCAGATGAAGTGATTGACTAATCAGTTTCTGTTTAAGAACTTCTGGTCCAAAGACAGCAACTTCTGTCTTGTCAGAATTTAAAAGCAAAAAGTTTAGGGTCATCCATGCTTTTATGTCTTCCAGACATGCCTGTAATCTACCTAACTGACTGGGTTCATCAGGATTTATGGATAAATATAGTTGTGTATCATCGGCATAGCTGTGGAAATTTATCCCATGCTGTCTAATGATTCTACCAATTGGAAGCATATATATGGTGAAAAGAATTGGTCCAAGGACAGAACCCTGTGGAACTCCACAAGTAACCCTTGAGAGTGAAGATGATTTATCATTTAGATGAACAAACTGGAATCTATCAGACAAATATGATTTAAACCAGCCTAGTGCTGTTCCTTTGATCCCTGCAACATGTTCAAGCCTTTCTAAGAGAATATTATGATCGACTGTGTCAAAAGCAGCACTGAGATCTAACAAAACCAGAACAGACACCAGTCCATTATCTGAGGCCATGAGAATATCATTAGTAACCTTCACCAGTGCTGTTTCAGTGCTATGATGAGCTCTAAAACCTGACTGAAACTCTTCAAACAGCTCGTTACTGTTTAGATGTTCACAGACTTGATTAGCAACTATTTTCTCAAGGACTTTGGATAAGAAAGGAAGGTTAGATATAGGTCTGTAATTCACTAAGTCATCTTGATCAAGGGAAGGTTTCTTGAGTAAAGGTTTAATTACAGCTATTTTAAATTCCTGTGGTACGTATCCGTTTACTAAGGATAGATTCATCATATCCAAAATGGGGCCAGGAACCAAATGGAACACTTCTTTAAATAATTTGGTTGAGATTGGGTCCAAAATACAAGTTGAAGATTTAGATGAGGCTAATATTTTTGATAATTCTGAAAGCTCGACTGAATCAAAACAGCCTAAGCAATACTGAGGTTCTACAGTTCTTTCCGATACTGACTCATTTACTGAGGAAGAAGTAATCATGTTTGGGAGGGTGCCAATGATTTTATTTTTAATAAAATTTATTTTATTTATGAAGAATCTCATAAAATCATCACTGCTAAGAGCCGGGGGAATAGTTTGCTCAACAGAGCTATGACTCTGTGTAAGTTTGGCAACTGTACTAAAAAGAAACCTAGGATTGTTTTTATTCGCCTCTATTAATGATGAAAAATATGCTGTTCTAGCTTGTCGAAGGGTCTTTTTATACAGCAGTAGACTGTTATTCCAGGTTAAATAGGAATCCTCTAGATGTGTAAAGCGCCATTTTCTCTCCAACTTCCTAGTATTCTGCTTTAAAGTACGCAACTCTGCGTTAAACCAAGGAGTCAGCCTCCTATGGCTAGCCACTTTCTTTTTTAATGGAGCTACACTATCTAATGCCAAACGCAATGAGGACGTAACGCTGTGAACCAGACCATCAATTTCTGAAGGGTTAGAGATAGAATTGCTGCCATCCACTGTGTTACTCTGAGACACTGAGGAAAGTAAGAATGGTACAGATTCTTTAAAAATTGTTACAGCATTGTCTGATAAAGTTCTACTATAATGAAATTTTCTTTCAGATTTAAGATGGTCAGTTAAAGTAAATTCAAAAGTTATCAAGAAGTGGTCAGACAGGACCGGGTTATGTGGGTGGACTGTTATTTCCTCACACTCAATACGGTATGTCAGTACAAGGTCCAAAGTGTGTTTACCTGAGTGGGTCGATCCCTGTACTTTTTGAGTAAAGCCAATTGAGTCTAAAATAGCATTAAAGGCTGCATTTAGGCTATCACTTTCAGTATCCACATGAATATTGAAGTCCCCCACTATAATAACCCTATCAGTATTTAATACTATATCAGATAAAAAATGTGAGATCTGATCCAAGAATTGAGAGTAAGGGCCTGGTGGACGATACAAAACCACAAACAAAAATGGTCTTAATGTTTTGCAACTTGGATGAGGAAAATTAAGGGTTAGATGCTCAAAAGAACTGTAGCTATCAATTGGTCTGGGACTAATTAGTAAATCAGAACGGAAAATGGCTGCAACTCCTCCTCCTCGCCCAGTATTTCTAGGAATGTGAAAATTTAAATGACTGGAAGGAGTTGACTCATTTATACTGACATAATCCTCCTGCTGCAACCAGGTTTCTGTGAGACAAAGGAAATCAATGTGATTATCACAAATCAAGTCATTTACTAACAAAGTCTTTGAGGAGAGAGATCTTATGTTTAATAAACCACATTTAATAGATTTATTTTCAGTCAAAGTTGTATTTATTTTTATGAGATTTCCATAATTTGCTTTTGTTGGCTTAACTTTTAATCCATTTAATTTTGGCCGTGGGCAAGACACTGTTTCTATAGGGTAATGGGTGGGTAACAGTACAGAAGCAGCAGAGAGGTGAGTTAAACTACGACTCTGCTTCCTGGTCTGGACCCTGGGTTGTCAGTGTTTTGGAGGATTAATAAATTCGGCCATATTCCTAGAAAGAAGAGCTGCTCCATCCAAAGTGGGATGGATGCCGTCTCTCCGGATCAGACCAGGTTTTCCCCAAAAAGTTCTCCAGTTATCAATGTAGCCCACATCGTTTGCAGGACACCACCTAGACAACCATTGATGGAATGACAGCATGCGGCTAAACATGTCGTCACTGGTCCGATCAGGCAGGGGACCAGAAAAGATTACCGAGTCTGACATTGTTTTGGCAAACTTACACACCGAAGCAACACTAATTTTAGTGACCTCCGATTGGCGTAACCGGGTGTCATTACCGCCAGCGTGAATAACAATCTTACTGTATTTACGCTTATCTTTAACCAGCAGTTTCAGGTAGGATTTGATGTCGCCCGTTCTGGCCCCTGACAAGCATTTGACTATGGTCAATGGTGTCTCTAATGCCACGTTTCTGACTATGGAGCTGCCAATTACCAGGGCCGGCTTCTCAGCGGGTGTGTCGCTGAGCGGGGAAAATCTGTTAGAAACGCGGACCGGTTGGTGGTGGCCCGGGGGCTGGGTCCTAGAACTATGCTTCCTACGTACAGTCACCCAGCCGCCTAGAGGTCCCGGCTGCGCGGGCTCTACCGGAGGACAGCTAGGGGGTTCTATTCTTGTTGGCTCCACGCTGGCTAATGGGCTTCGGCTATCTGCTGGTTTTTCAACAGCGCGGAGCCGTGCTTCTAATTCTGATACCCTCGCCTCCAAAGCTACAAAAATATTACATTTATTACAGTTACCATTATCACTAAAGGAGGCAGGGAAGTAACTAAACATCTGACAGAGAGAGCAAGAGAAAAGAGAAGAGTTAGAGACAGGAGAAAGAAGAGTAGCCATAGCCGCAATGAAGCTAAGCTAACTGAGCTAGCGAGACCTTCCACCCAAAGAAAAACTGTGTGAAACACGAGGAGTTCCCAAAACGTAAAGTACACCACCACAAAATGTGTGTTTTAGTGTGATTGTGTGTTAAAATAACTTAGAAAAGCCTCAGCACAGAGAAAATAAGATCAATTCAAGAGCGTTTGAACACCAAAACAGCTCCACGGACCACAGCAGTGACAACAGGAGTATTATCTGAGCTTATCCTAGCTTTGCTTTTGTTTTTGCTTTTATAAAGCCAAGCTCTAATGTTCATTTTGGCATATCAAAGTATCTTCTGCCTCCAAAAGTCCCAGTTAATAGCCTACAGCACCCTCTGCTGGTTGTCTTGGGTCAATGCGTTCCATGGATTAAACTTAAACAGGTCTTGGGCGGTTCTGATTATAATTCAGTCTGAACGGTTTCTTCCCACATTCAAGCCCGTCCATCATGATGTCCAGGAGGTGACTTATTTAAAAAAGTCAGTGACATCTATCAGTCTGGTTACAAAGTCACTATTTACAGTTGAAACCAGATATTAACATACACTTCAGAAAAAACAAAAAACAATTTTTTTTCTTCACTTTTTCTTTAAATCAAAGTAAACTTTTTTTTTTTTTTGTTCAATAAATTTTAACATATTTTTTGGTATTTTTAAAAAGTCACGATAAAAAGAGAGAGAAATGTTATGTATTTTTTACCTCAGCCAAGAAGGTTATGTTTTTGCCAGGCTTTGTTTGTCTGTCTGTCTGTTAGCCACATAACTCAAAAATCAATCGACGGATTTTGATGAAATATTCAGGAAATGTCCGCAGTGGGATCAGGAAGAAGTGATTGGATCTTCGGGGTGATTCAGATCACCGCCTTGGCGGAGGTCAGCGCTCTCCGATTGCTCTTCTAGTGTATTACTTTAATCAAAGTCAGAAGTATTCATACAGTAGGTTTATTGTGTATTTAAACAAAAAAGAAAACTCCAGAAGATTCCATTCTAAACTTAAGGAGCTTCTGATTGGTTAATTGAGTTTATCTGAGTTAATTGGTAGCACCCCTGTGGATGTGTATAAATGCTCTCCTCAAACACTGAGCCTCTTTTTTTGTCATGGGAAAATCAGGAGAAATCAACAAAGACATCAGGAGAAGAATTGTGGACCTCCACAAGTGGCCGCATCCTTAGGTGTACTTTCCAGATGCCTGAAGGACCCACGTTCTGTTCAGACAATAATACCCAAGTATAAATAACATGGGAATGTCCAATCATCATCCCGCTGTGGAAGGAAACGGATACAGAGTCCCAGAGAGGAATGATTTTTTTGGTGCAAAATGTGTGAATCAACCCCAGGACAAAAGTCATAGACCTTGTGAAGATGCTGGCGGAAACTGGTCAGACAGTGGTCTCCATCCCCAGTAAAACCAGTCCTATACCACCATGAGCTGAAAGGTCACTGTGGGGTGAGGAAGCCATTACTTTAGAACTACTATATTAAAAAAAAGCAAGATTACAGTTTGCATGGACACAAAAATAAGAATTTCTCGAGACATGTACTGTGGTCTCATGAAACAAAAACTGAACTGTTCAACCATTAACCAACAGTTTATTCGGAGGAAAAAAAGTCGAAAGCTTAGAAGCCTCAGAACACCACCCCAAGTGGAAAGTATGGAGGTGGCAGCATCATGCTGTGGGGCTGTTTAGCTGCACTTCACAAAATAGACGGCATCATGAGAAAAGAAAATGATGGTGGACACATTGAAGCGACATCTGAAGACATCAACCAGGAAGTAGAAGCTTGGGGTTAAAATGGGTCTTCCAGACGGACGATGACCCCAAGCTGACCTCCAGATTAGTTACAAAGTGGCTTCAGGACAAGAAAGTCAAGGTGTTGGAGCGGCCATCACCAATCCCTGATCTCAGTCACATAGAAAATTAGAAAATGAAAAGGCCTCCAAACCTGACCCAGTTCTACCAGTTCTGTCCAGAGTGGGCCAAGAATCCAGCAAACTGTTGTAGAAAGCTCCTGGAAGGAGAACCGAAACGTTTGGGCCGAGTGAAACAGTTTCTGGGCAGTTCTACCAAACACTGAGGACGTGTATGTATACTTGTGACTTTGATGAAAGTAATAAATCCATAACAATTCTCTCTCTCTCTCTGTATACTGACTTTTCACAAATACAAAATATGTTAATATCTATTGATTTAAAACAAAAAAGTTTACTCTGATTTGATGTTTCACAGTAAATATCTGGTTTCAACTAGATAGATAGATAGATAGATAGATAGATAGATAGATAGATAGATAGATAGATAGATAGATAGATAGATAGATAGATAGATAGATAGATAGATAGATAGATAGATAGATAGATAGATAGATAGATAGAAAATGTTTTCCGCCAGAGCGATGTCGTCTTGAGGTTAGAAACGAATCTGGATTTTGTACAGGGTTCTTTTATTTGTGGTTCTTTTATTCATTACATAGGAAGTGTTTCTTTCACTGCATTATTTTCCCGATTTTTCTCTCAGCGCTGAGGTTTTTCTCTGTCTCTCCTGCAGGTGGCGGTGTTTGCTGAAGCTTTCCCCCCGCTGCCCGGTTATCCAATGGGTGACTCCTACAACCTGGAAGCCGTTCCCACGCTGACTCAGCTCCTTCGGGGCAAAACCAGACAGGATCAGGGGTAGGTTGATCCGTCCCAACTTGCAAGAGATGCTTAAACCGGCAGCTGAGCTGTCTCACAGAGTTTCCTGAAGACGAAAGAGAATCAGTCAAACCAGCTTCTTGCTTTGACGTCGAATGTAGGGATCCACCGATATTAATATTTAACCTAATATTGACAGCTTCTCCGCTTCACTTAAACCCCCCACAGCACAAATTCAATTCAAATTCAAAAATACTTTATTGATCCCAGAGGGAAATTAAGTGTTAGCTCATGCAATAAATTTTTTAATGAGTTGTTGTAGATCATGATGATCACTATCACTGTCACATGACCAAACAGAAACAACATGGCCAACCCCCTCTCATACCTTTCCTGAAACATAAACATGATCTAAACAAACATTGGTTATTAATATCAGACCGGTTTTACTCATCGGACCGATACCGATGCTAACAGAGATATATCGTGCATCCCGAGTCAAACACGAAGAAGAATAATGAATCCATTTCTCTGTTGCAAAAATATGGAATTATTTACTATTGAGGATTAATTTCGTTTTTTATACATGTCCAATAAATGAATTAAATTGATATAAATATTGGATTATATCCTTTTAATAGTAAAATTCCTTCCAGATTAAAATTTGATCCTTTTTGTTTAGTTTTTTTTAAACAAATTTTCCATATCAAATATTAGGGGTCTAACGATAGATGTATTCAGATTTTTCAAAACAGCCCTGTCGGTTCAGTATCCATGAGTACCAAATGAATCCAGCTGTTTTCTTCCTGAACGCATGCAGAATATCTATGTGCAGAACTCAGAGCGCAGCGCATGTTTCTGCAGGGAAACTTTAAAAAGTGACACCAAAACAAAACAGAAATGACTCCCAGCTGTCACTAAACTCTGCTATTTGGGAACATTCATGGTTTCTCATGCAGCTACAGTAGAAAAAGAAAGATGGACTGAACCAGAACTTTGTCAGCGAACGCATCTTTCAACAGCAATAAGGTCCATAACACGCTCTGCTCTGAACTGAATGACTCACCTGAAACAATGTCAAGCTGAATAAATATATATATATATATATCTTCTATAATGGAACAGACCTTGTCTTCCTCTAACAAAATGCAATTAAACATTTTGACTTTTTAATGTGCAATGCTTTCTACTGCTCACAGGGGGCAATATATATATATATATATATATATATATATATATATATATATATATATATATATATATATATATATGTATGTGTGTATATAAAGAAAATCATTTTTACAGTGAAATATAAATCAAGCCGAGTTGTATTATGTGGAAAAGGAAGCACAATGTGGCCCCCAAGTGGTTAATTAAATGAACTGCAGGTTTTTTTGAAATTGTCTATTTAATACCTTTTATGTCATAAGACTCATTGATAATTTATTCTCATATGATAGAGTGTTTGTAACATTCGTTTTTATGGTAGAATAATCAATGAACTGATTAATTTGGGCATTATTTGCTTGTTATTGTCACAGTAAAACATATTTTAGGTTATTTTTCAAGCAAACAGTCTTAATCCCTTGTGATTCTGTAGACGGCGTTTCATTCTGTCCGTTTCCTCTGCGTTTGTCTCTGGAAGGCTTTTGGACTCTTTCCACGACTTGAACAAAATGATCGGCCAGAGCCACAAGAGATCCAACAGTGCGTCTCAGAACCTGCTTCTGAAGACTCTGCAGCTGCAGCCGCCGCTTCCTGTGAGTAAAGGCCGCCGCTGTTCACACAGACAGATATGGAAGACGTCATCGTGCGTCCACGTTTCAGCGCTCATCGGTTTCCTAGGAAATCCTCCTATGTCTGTCTGGCTTTGCTCCCTGCAATAAAAAGCACAGAAAACATTCTGCTGCTTGGCCTTTGACTGGATGTCAACTCCAGCTGCACTACTGATAAAATTACTGACAGTAAAATTACTGAAGCTACACCAAATCTATGGGGTGTCGTTTGTATAGTTACACAGTCAAAAACTAACTGCGATAATCTCGATTATTTAGCCTGTCATAAAAGAAAAAAATGCGAGGGTCATTTTTCAAAGTCAAATTAGCGTCCATGTTATTTATTCATTTATAAATGTCACAGTTTTAAATAAATGTTTAGTTAGGAATCTAAATAATTAACTCCAAACTAAGTATTTAGCTAACCAGCTAAACATTTGGTTTACAACTAAATATGTAGATTCTAACTAAAAATTTAGCTCTGAGCTAAATGTTTAGCTAATATGCAGATTTATTTGCTGATAAGCGGAAGTGGACTACCAAATTAAAGGCTCGGTTATTCAAACCTCAATATAAACTGCTGGCAAGACTCAAACTCACCTCTTCATCATTGTTTATTTTCCTCCCGACGTGTCCAACATTTCAGTTTAAAACTTAGGGTGAGCCATTTTAACGGCAATGCAGATGTTTACCGATGGATTTACAGCAAAGGTGATGCACCACCAGCAGCAGTTTAAATATTTAGTTCAAAGCTAAATATTTAGTTTGGAGCTAAGTATTTATTTTGTAAACTAAATATTTAGCTTGTTAACTAAATATTTAATTGGAACTGTGACATTTATAAATGAATAAATAACAAATATGGACGTAAATATGAACGAACCCCCTTTTTTTCCCCTTACGACAGACTAAATAACCCAAATTATTGCTGTTAATTTTGTGTAATTTGCTATAAAGTATTATAGTATCTTTTATTTGATTATATAAAATATATATAATTGTATTATTATCATTATTATTATTATTATTATTATTATTGTATTATTATTATTTTGTATTTTTAAGTTATTTATACAGTTTATTTAACTAAAGAAAATAAACAAATAAAAAAATTATTTTTATTATTATTTATTTATTATCTCCTCTCCTGCATAGGTTAGTGTTAGGGGTTAATTAGGAATCATTAGCCAGCTATGGATGTACAGCGACATGTTTATAGGGTACATTTAGGTAGTCTTATTTTTTAAAGAAAGAAATTGATAGCAGGTGGATAAAATACGTTTTTTTGTTTTTTTTAAATCTTTAAATTTTTTTCATTTTAATACTTCACTAAAATGATTGGTGAAGTGCTCTACATGGAACTATTTAAATAAATAAATGTTTTCATCCGTTAAACTGAAAGTAAAAACAAATATTTGTTGTTTTAGTTTGGTATATTAGTCTGTTTTTTTAATATTACTCTAGTAGTAATAATGTAATTGAACCAGTAAAGTATCCGAATTGTTTGATGTAAATTGAGAATAAGCTAAACCTTATTTGTTTATTTCGCCATCTTTGCAGGAGAGCAGACCCACTTCCTGGACAACCAACCGCCGCCTGTCCCCTGGCCTCTCATCGGCCAATCAGCACGCTGCTGCCAAGCGACGCCTGTCGTACGACCACAACCGAAACATCGTGGAGTGACGCCGCAGCTTCGGCTGAGCTCAGACCGCTAGCAGCCAGGGTTCACCTGCAGGTCTGCAGGTTCCTGAAGAACGCGCGAAGCATCTGCTGATTTTTCTTTCCCACTCTTTGCACACTCTCCGGTTAATTTTGCCTCCAGCGGATTGAGATGCACTCGCCGTAAAACGGAGCGGCCGACGTCGATGTAGACAGACGGAGTGCTTTGGTTTCCTTCATCCACCATCTTGTTCCTCACCACCCACCATCCTGAGGTGACCACAGCAGATCCAAGGCACTCGCCACCATGTTGAAAAACAGACTTTCTAGCAGGTGTTGCTACTGGACTGGTATAAATGACCCACATGTTGTCCTGCGCACGTTTCTGAATTGATTTCTCACAGTCTGGAGGCTGTAATCTGCTAAACTCTAATAAATTAATGTAATCTGTCAAGGCTCAGCCAGACCTGCTTTGGATTTTAGTTCTGCTCGTTTTGACCATTTAACCTTTTTGCCTGTTCCATTTCGTTTGGGCAGCACAAGGTTTCAGACGAATTAGAAATTGTCAAACTCCCAGTTTCCAGAAACGGTTCATGGCAGACTTGAGCCTTGGTGATTCCTGGGTTCCTCCTGAACACCATGAAGCAGTTTTCTTTCAACTGACAGGGACAGCTTGAGTCTTTTTGCAGATTTTGGTCAACTGAGTTCCTTGTGCTTCCCCAACTCTGTGAGTGCTGGTCAGTCGAGCTGACTCTGTCAAACAAATCCGTTTCAAGCTGCAAAGAGAAACCACCAGCTACACACAATCATGATCACCGACAGGAAATCAACGTAGGACCTTCTGGAAGCTTCTGCACCATTTATTAAAAGATTCAAATGATTTTCACTTCTAATTGAAAGCTGTTAACCAAATCCTTATTTTTAGAAGACATTGAAGTTGGATAATACTTTTAAAAAGGGAGAAAAAAAGAGAGGGATTAAATAGATCCTTAAAAATCAAAAACATATCATATTGAAATCATAATGAGTGGATGCAAACATCTTACTGCAGCTGTGTGCACATTTTCAACCCTCACTAATGTTTTATTCTGGGCTGCCTGTAGCTCATTTGGGGCCATCAGCAGTATTTGCAATCACAGATATTTGATTGATATTTTTACAAAATTGTATAGGGTGCCGCTTTTAAGGTTACACAGTCAAAAATTAACACCAGAAATGACCCTTTCATGATGTCATATTTGCGCACATGTTATTCATTAATATACAAATGTCACGGTTTATACGTAAGTAATTAGTTTTTTTTTAACTACATATTTAGTTTGGGAACTAAATATTTTTGCTTCTTAACTAAATATTTAGAATCTAAACAAAATATTTAGTTTGAAACCAAATACTTACAAGCTAAACATTTAGTTTGTAAACTAAGTATTTAACTTGGAGCTAATTATTTAGTTCACAAACTAAATATTTAGCTCCAAACTAAACATTTAGCTTTAGTTTGGAGCTAAATATTTAGCTTAGAAGCTAAATGTTTGTGAACTAAACTAAACAGAGAACTAAATATTTAGCTCCAAGTTAAATACTTAGTTTACTAAATATTTAGCTTGTAAATATTTAATTCCAAGCTAAATGTTTAGTTTGAAACTGTGACATTTATAAATGAATAAATAACATGGACGTAAATATGACTTTGAAAAATGAACCTCCATTATTTCTTTTATGAGCGGGTAAATGATCCAATTTATTGGTGTTAACTGTTGACTCTGTAGCTTGATAAACAGTCCCCCATAAATTATTCAATAATTTATAATTAAACTGTGGCTTTTGTTCAAATTCAAGGATTCTTTCGGTAGCCCCCTGATGGTTTGGGGGCTGTACAGCACGATGCAGGGAATAATCGTCCAGTACTGCCAATGGGAATATGACTAAAATGGTTCCATCTGTGTTGTTTTTGTTTGACTCTCTGTGTTAAGATGGTGGCTTGAGCCTTTGTGGAAGCTGGTAATACTTATGCAAACATGCACTCATTGGATTGACAACTTCCCCCTGTTCTTCATTGTTCCTTAAAGGCAGCAGGAACCTGCGGTGGAACGTCACCGCGCTGATCTCCGACTTCTTCTGCATTCATGCACATTTGAAAAGTTGTCCCACAAAAGAGAGCCGAGCATCATTTTGTGGCATTCAGTGTATGAAAACAAATTTTTAAACTCTTGTTTTATTTATTTTGTCCTTCAAATGCATGTGATTCTATTGCCTTTTTTACCTGCAGACGATGACACTAATGGATCCGGAAATTGTTGGCGTTCTTGAAAGAAGCGGGTTTGTCTTCCAGTTAGTGCCATCAGGACCACCAGTGAAAAGTGCCAATGTTCACCAGGTTTCACGGGCAACGCAGACCCTTTTTTTTTAGGAGGGGATGCAGGTTTCTCTCGAACCCTGAAGTGGGCTTAAAAACGGCATGATGTCTTTGTCTTTCTGCTGCTCTTTAGTCTCCTTTCAGGTCACCACATCGCGTGCAAAACCCCAATCCAGCTGCCAGTCGAAGCTAAAACGTCCACCTTCTCTATGACTCTGCACGTGTTTCTTAGTTTTGACATTCAGATACTTTCTTCTCTCTGTCGTATGCTCTCATTTATCGGCTCGATCGTCTGTGATGAAACTCCCAAACAATCCACGCTTCTGTGTGCCATTTATACAGCCTCTAAAGTCCGGAAAAAGATTAATATTTTCTGATCTGTTTCAGTCGGTAACACGATGTAATAAAAGGATACTGTGTGTCTGCTCTTCGTATTCATTTAGTGAAAGGGTCGCCGACAGCTGAGAAGTAACAATGTGAGACCTCTGTCTAAATATTTATAAGTAAATATTGACCAGACTTTGTCGCGATCGAGGTTTAGCTGCACTTTCTGATTTTTCACTCGCAGCACAAATTAAATAAATTCACTTTTTAGCCACAGGTTTTGGATCCGATTTCAGATTTCAGACACAGAACACAAGATGGTTGTGTGAAACGTCCTGGGATTTCAAATAAATTATAAAACAAGGTTCCCACAGCATCACACAGCCTTTACCATACCTAACAGTGGGCATGAGGAGCTTTTCCAACTGAACCAAAACCGTCTGGATTGTTTGTTACAGGAAAGCTCAATCTTACTTTGATCCAACCACAGCACTATGAGGTGCCGTTTGTAAAGTTAAACATTCAAAAATGAACACCAATAACTTAAATTATTTAGTCTGTCATAAGGGAAAAAATGGGGCTTCGTTTTGAGGGGTTTATTTTTTCTTGAGTCATATTTTCACCATGTTATTCATTTACATATGTCACAGTTTATAACTAGATATTTAGTTGACTATCAAAATATTTAATCTGAAACTGACATTTAGAAATGAATTAACACATATTTGACTTTGAAAAATGAACCCCCATTTTTTTTCTCTTATGACAGGCTAAATAATGTAAAATATGGAGATGATAATGCAAAGAAGGATTCTTCATAAAATCCCCCAAAAATATGGACAACCCTGAGCATCCTCTTCAAGAGACTATTCTGCAACAACAGAGCGTCTTCAGTCGGAGGCTTCTTCAGTTTCGCTGCAACACAGACCGCTACAGGAAATCGTTCCTGCCCACAGCCATCATCATCTACAACAACTCCTGAAAGAATTAATTATATGAACTACAACAACACTTAATTTCACTGTGGGATCAATAAAGTATTTCTGAATTTGAATAACCCAAGTTATTGCTGTTAACTTTTGACTGTGTAACAATAACAAATGACATCATTGGACTGGTGCAGCGATGCGGGCGCTGTCTGTCGTGGTGTCGATTTATCTGTCGATAGACGTTCCTACCCTCATCTATGGTCCCGAGGCTCTGGGTAGTGACCGAAAGATCGAGATCACGGATACAAGCGGCTGAAATGAGGGTGTCTGCTGGGCTCTCCCTTAGAGGTAGGCTGAGAAGCTCAGTCATCCGGAGAGGTGCTCAGGGTAGAGCCGCTGCTTCTCCACATCGAGAGGAGCCAGTTGAGGTGGCTCGGCATCTGGTTAGGACACCTCCCTGGTGAGGTGTTCCAGGCACGTCTCACCAGGAGCAAGACCCAGAGGAGGACACGTTGGAGGGACCGTGTTTCTCTGCTGGCACTGGGAGCGCCTCTGGATTCCCTCAGATGAGCTGGACCAAGAGGCTGGGGAGAGGGAGGTCTGGGTCTCTCTGCTCTAGCTGCTGCCCCCGCGACCCGACCCCGAATAAGGCGGAAGATAATGGATAATAATGTTTTATAACAGTCTCTTTAAAATTAAATAGTTAAATGTTTGTGAGTCGATTTTAAGTTAAAGATATAAAAAGAAAACAGTTCATGTTTGGAGTTCTTTCTTTAAGCGGAGTAAAAGGCGTAAAAGGAACATAATTTTTCAGTTTGTTAGAAGAAACAACTTGTGAACGTCTCCGCTTTAAAGATCCAACAGTGAACTCACTGCCTGTTTTTATGCAGCAACATTCAAATTACACAGAACAAACCGTACCAGTTTATTTATATGTAGCACATTTAACAACGGCGTGAGAGCCGACCAAAGCGCTGCACAAAAGACAGACCAAAGTAACAGATCAAATATACATTAAAGCATAAGGCAATGATAAAACAGTAATGAAAGCTAAAATAAATTTAAATAGAATCAAAAGCCAAGGAATAAAAGTGAGCTTTTAAACGAGAGTTAAAAATAGAGAGAGATGGGGACATGGGCGGTTCTAGACAGGGGCCAACGGGGGCCAGTGCCCCTGTAGAACTGATCCTGGCCCCTCTTATGGCCCCAGAAATAATACTAAATCAGTTTTTTAAGATGATTTAAGACAGAAACCATAACTAAACTGTCTCTTGGAACGATTTCATTTCTTACCTTTAAAGTTTTATTTTTTAACAATGAGTAAAAAATTTATGTGTTGAACTTTTAGTTTCAGCCATATTGAGTTTCATCTGCTGGATCCGGAGCCACAAGAGTCCCTTTGGCTCATTTAATGTATTAAACGATGACATGTTGAAATATTGTTTCATTCTTTTGTTTTCAATTCAATTCAGTTTATTTATATAGCGCCAATTCACAACAGATGTCATCTCAAGGTACTTAACAAGAAGTCATACATTTATACAAACATTCCAATCAGTTAAAAAAGTTTCCTATGTAAGGAATCCCAGCAGATTGCGTCAGTCATTGGCGTGAGGTTGGGCCCCGTTGATGCAGACTTTCCAACCACAGCAATCCTTCAGCAATCCCTCATACTGAGCAAGCATGTAGCGACGGTGGAGAGGAAAAACTCCCCTTTAACAGGAAGAAACCTCCAACAGAACCAGGCTCAGTAGGAGCGGCCATCTGCCACGACCGTCTGGGGGTTTGAGAAGACAGAGCAGAGACACAGAAGGAACAGAAGATCTGATATAAGAGAACTTTCTATGTTACAGAAAGTAAAAAGTTGATAACAGGACACAGTGGATGTTCAGTTACTGGGAGGATCATCCCAGTCGATGCCCCCCGTCCAACAGGGCATTGCAGCCAAGCAGGATACCAGACCAGGTATATCTTCTATGGAGAGAAAAACACTGAGAGAAAACAAAGTTAACAGTCGAAATAACAGAATGTACTGTAATACAACTGGAGAGTAGTAGGAGAAAAGGAAGTAGCAGAGTTAAGAAAAGTGGTAAGTTTGTCCTCCAGCAGTCTAAGCCCTATAGCAGCATAACTACAGAGATAGCTCAGGATGACCTAAGCCACTCTAACTATAAGCTTTATCAAAAAGGAAAGTTTTAAGCCTGGCCTTAAAAGTAAACAGAGTGTCTGCCTCACAGACTAAAGCTGGGAGCTGGTTCCACAGGAGAGGAGCCTGATAACTAAAAGATCTGCCTCCCATTCTACTTTTAGAAATCCTAGGAACTACAAGTAAAACTGCAGTCTGAGAGCGAAGTGCTCTGTTGGGAACATATGGACCAATTAGATCTCTGATGTATGATGGAGCTGATTATTAAGGGCTTTGTATGTAAGAAGAAGGATCTTAAATTCTATTCTGGATTTAACAGGGAGCCAATGAAGGGAAGCTAAAACAGGAGAAATGTGATCTCTCTTTTTAATATTCATCAGAACTCTTGCTGCCCGCATTTTGGATCAACTGAAGGCTTTTAATGGCATTTTGTGGACTACCTGATAGTAAAGAATTACAGTAGTCCAGCCTTGAGGTAACAAATGCATGGACTAGTTTCTCAGCATCACTCCTGGACAGGATGTTTCTAATTTTAGCAATATTCCAGAGGTGAAAGAAAGAAATCCTAGAAACCTGTTAAATATGGGATTTAAATGTCAAGTCTCGGTCAAAAATAACGCCGAGGTTCTTTACGTTATTACTGGGGGCCAATTTAATGCCATCCAGATGAAGTGATTGACTAATCAGTTTCTGTTTAAGAACTTCTGGTCCAAAGACAGCAGCTTCTGTTTTGTCAGAATTTAAGAGCAAAAAGTTTAGATTCATCCATGTTTTATATGTCTTTCAGACATGCCTGTAATCTACCTGACTGGGTTCATCAGGATTTATGGATAAATATAGTTGTGTATCATCTGCATAGCTGTGGAAATTTATCCCATGCTGTCTAATGATTCTACCAATTGGAAGCATATATATGGTGAACAGAATTGGTCCAAGCACAGAACCCTGTGGAACTCCACAAGTAACCCTTGAGAGTGAAGAAGATTGATCATTTAGATGAACAAACTGGAATCTATCAGACTAATATGATTTAAACCAGCCTAGTGCTGTTCCTTTGATCCCTGCAACATGTTCAAGCTTTTCTAAGAGAATATTATGATCGACTGTGTCAAAAGCAGCACTGAGATCTAACAAAACCAGAACAGACACAAGTCCATTATCTGAGGCCATGAGAATATCATTAGTAACCTTCACCAGTGCTGTTTCAGTGCTATGATGAGCTCTAAAACCTGACTGAAACTCTTCAAACAGCTCGTTACTGTTTAGATGCTCACAGACCTGATTAGCAACAATTTTCTCAAGGACTTTGGATAAGAAAGGAAGGTTAGATATAGGTCTGTAATTCACTAAGTCATCTTGATCAAGGGAAGGTTTCTTGTTACGTTTTCTGCCCCCATGAACAAACTCTGGCCCCCCTGGTAAATTTGGTCTAGAACCGCCACTGGATGGGAACAGTCTGATTGGGAGAGTTAATCTTCTGACTGGCCGGTCTGTGCAGGATGATGATGGGGATGTCTGAGTGTTGCCACCAGAACCAGCATTTGCGAGATGAAAGCATTAAAACTGTCCAATTATATGTTGCAAAAAAAAAAGTTACAATTAAATTTGTTTTGTGTAAGAAATGGAGAACCTGGAGGAATTGTGGATGAAATGTGACTAAACACATTGTTTTAAAGTGTAAAAATAGCTTGAAATTCCCATGTCACAAGATTAAAGTTTTATCCTGTAAACAAACTGCAATGTCGGCCTGATTTTCCGAAACCTGGAGGCAAATAAACAAAACAAAAAAACCTAAAAAATGCAGCCGAATACAGTGTGACATTTTTAACTGGGTCATCGTAGCCTTCCAAACAACATGTTGACACGTCTCTCTTTTCTATCAGTTTCTGCTTCTTTTTTCTTTTTTTTTTACAATGCAAAAATAATCTGCTGTACTTAGACTGACTGTCTGGCATGACTTAAAGTGATTTATTTATCAGCAGCATTTGTCAGTAGCATCTCTGAGCGCAGGGATCAATGAAGACCTTTGTGGCCCGAGGGGAAAGTTAAAAAGTTGATATGCTCAGTTGGATCAGCCGTCCTGATAAAGGAGTCTTTGCTTGCCTGTGTAGAAAACTAGCCAATCAGCAGCAGGCTGGCCTGACCTCCCTGTTTACTTACACATGAATCAGTCCGCTTTTCTTTTCTTTTTTTACAGAGATTTCTAGCCGGAGAAAAACAGCAGAGCGTGGACAGTATGTTTTGTTTCGCTTAGCAACCTCTGTGTAGGGAAAACTCGCTCCAGGCTTATGGGATGTCGTTTGTAAAGATACACAGTCAAAAGCTTGATTCGGGTCATAAGATAATTCAGTGGCGTTGCCAAGAAATCGTTTTTGTTAGGTGGGCCTAACAAAAAAATGGGTGGGGCATATAAATATTAATAAAACTAAGTTTATTTGTAAGTTTCACTGTTGCTTCAACATATATGTGTCTCTATACATCAGAAACTGTTTTAAACAGAAACAGCTTAGAACAAAGCATCCAGCTCAAATAAAACATTTGGTCAGCTTTTCCCAAGGGACTATGAGAAATGTAGTAACTATGTGTTTAAAAAGAAAAAAACACCCTTTACTAACCTTTTTTTTTTTTTTTCATGTACATTCATACATATAAGTGTTTGTCTAAAAACTACAATCTTAAACTTGGTTACACACTTAGCCTAGCTTTTCTGGAGACATGGCAAGGCATGTTATTCAAAACAGCAAGTCTTGCAAAGATGGAAATGTCTCCTCACATTTTATTCTGGATTTTATTCCGACTTTAGGTGACACTCCTCAAAAGTAAAACCGAATTATATTTATACAATTTCTTTTAATTTCTTTTAAGAAAGCCATTTATTTGGGTGGGCCCTGGTCCAGCCAGGCCCGCCCATAGCTACGCTCCTGAGATAAAAACAAGGGGGTTCATTTTTTAAAGTCATACTTGCATCTATGGTTTTTATCCCAGTTTCAAACTAAATATGTAGCTTGTTAACCAAATATTTAGTTCACAAATTAAATATTTAGCTAGCAAACCAAACTGGCTAGCTAAATATGTAGCCTTGAAGTAAATTTTTAAGAGGTTAAAGAGCAACTCAATCCTAAATCAACTGTATAAATGAGTGTCTAATTGTGCTTTCTACATGTCTGGTTATTTTTTTGGTATTTTAGTGCATCTTAGTCAAAGGTGTCAAGTAACGAAGTACAAATACTTCGTTACCTTACTTAGGTAGAAATTTTGGGTATTTATACTTTACTGAAGTAACTATCTATGGGCCTACTTTTTACTTCTACTTCTTACATATTCACGCAATTATCTGTACTTTGTACTCCTTACATTTTAAAAACAGCCTCGTTACTCCTGCTTCATTAAGTCTTTTATTAAGAAGACGCACAAAAAAACGATCTAAAAATGCGCCAACTGGATAGAATTTGACAGCGGTTTGATCATAATTGTAAACATCTACCATTCGGACACCCCGCTTGTATGCCATCCACTGTGCACACTGGGGTCCCGATAACCGAATATTTTCCACATTAGTCCGTTTTTTGTTTTTTTGTTATTTACAACCACTTGTCATTTTGACAGATTATAATTCACACCCCTGACCATTTGGTGCAGACGCGCAGACATTTTTAGGTTTGAGTTAAAGTGCGGAGTACAAGTAACTCAATCAATGAATTTATAATGAGAAGATTTCCATGAAGCCATCTGAGCATCATGTCAGACCGGGAGGCTTTGGAACGTGACTGTTACCGGAGCGGCTGGTTAATAACCCGGTGTTGTGCCAAACACCCGAGCGAAAGAACGCATGCTCCAACATTTTCTGCTGCTGAAGCGATATGAAGCTGGGTTCAGAGAGTCTTTCCGACTTCTGATCACTCGAATCAGAGAAATGTTCCCTGATTTCAAAACTTTGGCTGAAGTGGAGCTTTTAGCTCCAGTCTCCAGTGCGTCAGCGCGGATCCAGCCTCTAGAACACAGTGGTTCCCAACATGAGGTTCGTGAGCCACAAGGGGGTCATTAGAGATTGCAGGGGTCTGCACAATCTTGTCTTTTGGTGATACTATTCTAAATTTATATATAAATATATATATATATATATATATATATATATATATATATATATATACTTATTAATGCTCAGTAGTCCACATATGGTTCTGTGATGTAATTGCATTGCACTAAAATGAATACATTTTAATGGGCATATATGCAGCTGAAACAGGTAGCCTAGTGTGTCCCGAATGTTTCAAAATTAACATTTTTATATAACATTATAATCATTATGGCCTTTCTTTGGGGGGGGCTTAAGCTTTACTCTTTAATGTCATTTTTTAAAATACATTACTTTTACTTTTATACTTTAAGTAGTTTTAAATTAAGTACTTTTTTACTTTTACTTGAGTAAAAAACTTGACTTGATACTTCAAGTCAAGTTTTTAAACCCTAGTATCTATACTTCTACTTGAGTATTGAATGTGAATACTTTTGACACCTCTGATCTTAGTACAAATAAACATTTTCTGCTTAGAATCGTCAGTGTGGCGCCCTCTTCAGGTAAAAACTATATACTGCACGTGAATTTGAATCGGGCATTGCTATTCGCTCTGCCATGCTGCCGCTTGTGAGGTATAAAACAAGCCGAGTCTCCGCCCACGCCTCCTCCACATAACCTCCCTCCCTTTCCTCTCTTTCCTCTGATGAAGGAAGGAGGTGGAGAGAAATCCTCCACCTCAAAAGATCGCTCCGAGACAAAGGAGTTTACGTTGCTCTCCATCTTTCTCGCTGTGTCTGAGCAACTGCAGCAGTGCTGTTGTCAACATGCAAATCACAGCGCAGACCACGCCCAGACAAAATAAAATAACGTTCCACAGTCTAAAGTCACATTTCCCTGTAGCATGTTTCCCCTGTTTAAGTATTTCCTCCTTTCTGTTTCACTCCTTTTCCTCATTATACCAACTTTCCTTTGAATATATAAGCCACCTACCAGTTATTTCTTCTTCTCAATGTTTCCGCCATCTTTCCTTGACCTTATGAGGCAGCCCTTTTCTGTTCTGTTGGTTCTTTCATTACACAGGTTTTGCTAACAGTTTTAATTGCAAACTGGTTTTGTTCGTATTGGATGTTCAAGTAAAAAAATGAATGACGACGCGATGACGTCATCGGTATGCAAAATTAGCATGTGGCGTCATCTGATGACATCTAGCTACTTTCTGTCGGAGACAGTTGGCAACACTGCTCGGGTAGGGGGGTGAGTTGCTCTTTAATATTTAGCTTAAATGCAAAATTCACTTGCAGAGAAATGGAAGTGGACTATCTAAAATCAAAGCTGGGTCTTGCAAACTTCTATGTAAATTCCTGTTTGTTGCTGCAGTCGCTGTTGCTGTAAATCCATCGGTAAACGTCTGTTTTGCTGTTAAAATGGCTCATGCTATGTTTTCAGCTGAATTGTTGGAGATGTTGACATGAAAGTAAATATATACAGTGGCTTGCAAAAGTATTCGCCCCCCTTGAACTTTTCCTCATTTTGTCACATTACAGCCACAAACATGAATCAATTTTATTGGAATTCCAGGTGAAAGACCAATACAAAGTGGTGTACACGTGAGAAGTGGAACGAAAATCATACATGATTCCAAACATTTTTTACAAATAAATAACTGAAAAGTGGGGTGTGCGTAATTATTCAGCCCCCTTTGGTCTGAGTGCAGTCAGTTGCCCATAGACATTGTCTGATGAGTGCTAATGACTAAATAGAGTGCACCTGTGTGTAATCTAATGTCAGTACAAATACAGCTGCCCTGTGACGGCCTCAGAGGTTGTCTAAGAGAATGTTGGGAGCAACAACACCATGAAGTCCAAAGAACACACCAGACAGGTCAGGGATAAAGTTATTGAGAAATTTAAAGCAGGCTTGGGCTACAAAAAGATTTCCCAAGCCTTGAACATCCCACGGAGCGCTGTTCAAGTGATCATTCAGAAATGGAAGGAGTATGGCACAACTGTAAACCTACCAAGACAAGGCCGTCCACCTAAACTCACAGACCGAACAAGGAGAGCGCTGATCAGAAATGCAGCCAAGAGGCCCATGGTGACTCTGGAGGAGCTGCAGAGATCTACAGCTCAGGTGGTGGAATCTGTCCATAGGACAACTATTAGTGGTGCACTGCACAAAGTTGGCCTTTATGGAAGAGTGGCAAGAAGAAAGCCATTGTTAAAAGAAAACCTTAAGAAGTCCTGTTTGCAGTTTGCCACAAGCCATGTGGGGGACACAGCAAACATGTGGAAGAAGGTGCTCTGGTCAGATGAGACCAAAATGCAAAACGCTATGTGTGGCGGAAAACTAACACTGCACATCACTCTGAACACACCATCCCCACTGTCAAATATGGTGGTGGCAGCATCATGCTCTGGGGGTGCTTCTCTTCAGCAGGGACAGGGAAGCTGGTCAGAGTTGATGGGAAGATGGATGGAGCCAAATACAGGGCAATCTTGGAAGAAAACCTCTTGGATTCTGCAAAAGACTTGAGACTGGGGCGGAGGTTCACCTTCCAGCAGGACAACGACCCTAAACATAAAGCCAGGGCAACAATGGAATGGTTTAAAACAAAACATATCCATGTGTTAGAATGGCCCAGTCAAAGTCCAGATCTAAATCCAATCGAGAATCTGTAGCAAGATCTGAAAACTGCTGTTCACAAACGCTGTCCATCTAATCTGACTGAGCTGGAGCTGTTTTGCAAAGAAGAATGGGCAAGAATTTCAGTCTCTAGATGTGCAAAGCTGGTAGAGACATACCCTAAAGACTGGCAGCTGGAATTGCAGCAAAAGGTGGTTCTGCAAAGTATTCACTCAGGGGGCAGAATAATTACACACACCCCACTTTTCAGTTATTTATTTGTAAAAAATGTTTGGAATCATGTATGATGTTCGTTCCACTTCTCACGTGTACACCACTTTGTATTGGTCTTTCACCTGGAATTCCATTAAAATTGATTCATGTTTGTGGCTGTAATGTGACAAAATGTGGAAAAGTTCAAGGGGGCCGAATACTTTTGCAAGCCACTGTATATAAAGAGGTGACAAGAGCAACAACCAGCAGTTTTTATAGAGGTTCCCAATGCCCAGGTTTGTTTGGTGGTCCACACTCCCACACTCATCAGCAAGTAAATGTGCATATTAGCTAAATATTTAGCTCTGAGCTAAATGTTTTGTTTGAAGTTGAAATTGTAGCTTGTCAGTTTAACTTGCGAGCTAAATATTTAGCTTCCAACTAAATATTTGGTTGGAAGCTAGATATTTAATTTGCAAACTAAATATTTAGCACGTCATTTAAACATTTAGTTTGAAGCAGTGATGTTTATAAATGAAAAGGCTAAATAACATGGATGCAAAAATGAATTTGAAAACCGAAGCTCAATTTTATTTTTATTTTATGACAGGCCAAATAAGCCAAATTACTGCTCTTAATTTTTGACTGTGTAACTTTAGGCTACCTGATGAAACCATGTAAACCACAGACCGGGATTATAATAGGATCATGATTAGGGGTCAAACGTAAATGGTTGCACAGGAAGTAAATGGTAAAATGGCCTGTGGTTGTATAGCGCTTTATCTAGTCCTGAGGAACCAAAACCTCTTTAACACCACATTCTGTCATTCACACACAGTATAGCACACACCCAAAAAAAAGACTTAATAGAATAATCACTGAGTTCTGTTAATAAGTGGTCGTTGCTTTGTGGGAAACACTAAATAAGACATATGTAGTGTGTCCTGTCATCAGGAGTCAGGGTGCACCTGTAGGGCTCAGATGATGCCACACCCTCATGTTTGCACGGTGGGAGGAGGAGGAGGAGGAGGAGGATGCAGGAGGAGGTGTTGAAGTTCAATTAGGACGGCCCCCAGAAGGTCTCCCTCCACACACAGAGAGGAGCAGAGAGGGGAAGCAGACCGAGGAGGAGACGACACCGGGGCGCCATGCATTCTGTCGGCAAGTCATGGCTGCTGCTCACCGGCTTCGTCCTCTTCTACGTCATCTACCTGCTGTTCGGAGCGCTGGTGTTCTCCAGCATCGAGCGGCCGGCGGAGGACCAGCTGCGCCGCGACATGGAGCGGCTGAGAGAGGAGTTCCTGAACCAGAGCTGCGTCAGCGCCGCGTCGCTCGAACTCTTCCTCAACAAAGTTCTGACGGCCAACAAGTACGGCGTGTCCGTCCTCCGGAACTCCTCCGGGAGGTCCAACTGGGACCTGGCGTCCTCCATGTTCTTCGCAAACACTCTGGTCACGACTGTAGGTGAGTCCCAACAGCTGCGCACCGGAGTTTGGGCGAGGGAAAAGCTGCGCAGCGGGCATCTTTGCGCACGACGCAAAAAAAAAAAAAAAAAAAAGGAAAACTTTCACGGAAAAACAGGCTGATGCTTCAATTTTATTAACTTATAAAACAATAATCAATCAGAATTACGATTTTTTTTTATTTTCCCAAAGTGTTTAATTGCATTTAGGTTGATGTGGTTTGCCACGTGTCCTGGTCCTGGATGTTTATGACGAAATGCAGCTGCGAAATTTTCAGGGGCGCATCTAGAAAGTTTTCTAAGAGGAGGCCCCATTGACAAGGTGACTAAAGCTCGCATTTAAAACTGGTTCCTTGACAAGTTGTGTGTTAGAACCACAATTCTGGTTCATCCCTTTTACTTTAGAAGTGACTTATCCAAATTCATTATCCAGAGGTTCCGGGCTGGGTTTAAAAAAAAAATCCGGCTTAAACGGCAACAAAACATCACGATGAAAACTCGTGGAGTGGCGGAGTGAAAGAGCAGCCATAGTCAAAGTAAAAAAAAACTCAGGAGAAATATTGATTAAGACAACATTAAAATGGTACCTTTTTATAGTAAATTATAAAGAAAGGAGAGTTTTGCACAGTATTTTAGGTCATTTTGTTGTATACTGATGTGTATGAGTGAGAGCGTGTTTTTTCTTAATTTAAAATTATAGTGAAAAAAATTTATTTTATTTTGTTCGCTTTAATCAACAAAAAGAAACTTTTTAAAATGGCCGTCAAGTAGAACAGACCAGGGATTCCTTTTAATTTGTAAATAGGTATAGAAGATGGACGGATTAAATGACAATTTGAAAATAGTAAATATTTAGGATTTTTTTTTATTTAAATAAGTCTTTGCAGACTTCTCAGCTGTGCAAATGGTGGTGTAGCTTTAAAATATGCCTGCTTCATAATAAAACTGCTAAATTACAGCATTTTTCAATGTAATTCGCATATTTTGAACCAGTATTTTTATGTGAACTTTATTTTATTTTCCTAAACATCAGTATTAGTAAACTAAAGTCCAGCATGTTTGGTTTCATCTGGACTTTGGGTCCTTCAGTTTGAACTTTCAATTCATAACCTGGAGCTAGAATTATTTAATATTCTGGGGACTTCAGGTGTGGGATGTGACTTTAATTTGGTTCATTAAGATTCCAGTGTGCAGTATAAACTCCCATTAATCCTTAAATACCTGTGAAAGTTTCCTGAGCATAACACGGATTTAGAAAATGAGCAAAAAGGAAACCTCTATTATTTAAGCTGAGAACATTCGCCCCCTGGTTTTCACTGTGCATTTCCTGTTTGAGCCGGAAGTTGAGGCAGAAAATGTGCTGCTGTTAAGATTGTCTGCAAAATTGTTTGAAATTTAAACTTCAATACTGTCAGGAAGTTTGCAGATTTGCCCAGTAGATTTAAAAACCTGGGTATCAGCTGCATAACCCACTTAAGTAGAAGAAGAAGCTGTGCCTCGGCTTGAAAAGCAACCCCAAACTTTCTTAATCTTTCTTAGCTACCAAAATGTGAGAAAGTAAGCCCTGCTTACTCCAGAAACCCTGAATTGTACGTATGAAATTATTCACCTCTAAACATTTAAGGATTCAACTATGAACCAAACCGAAGACTAATAAATTATACTTAATATGTAGATTTAAGTGGCTGTGATTATATCAAATCTGGTTTAAATAAATACATTAAAAAAAGTTTTGTATGTAGCGCTTTTTTATTTTAAGTCTAAAGTTGAGCTCGGAGGTTTATGAAATGATGCACAACCTTTCAGGAACTCCTGCAGCTCCAATCGGGCCTCCTAGTTAAGTCGCCATATATTTAAAGAAAAAGAAAAATTCCATTAATTTTGGACAACATTTTGGTGAAGAAAAACCAGCTGTAGTAACTCTAACTGAAAGGGAAAAAAACACATTTATTCTCCAATTACTGATTATGGTCTTCAAGGTTTCCCTGCAATATCAAAGGCTGTTGATTTATTAGATTTTTTTTGCAGCCTTCTCCTGACTGACACCTTTTTGCCTAATAAAATCTATTTAATTTCTATCAGACAGCTGGAGATCAAATTTTCTTTTGTTTTTTTGTGCGTCACTTTGACCGATGGGGTCACAAAAATCTAATCTGTTTTTATCTGTAATTATTTTGAAATTATAACATATTCAATAGTTGTTGCTTTTTTTAAAATTGATTTTAAATATTTATTCTGAATAAGCTAAACAGAGAATTACACATAAAAATGAAATTAAACGATTGCATTTAAAATATGAATAGTTAAGCTGCTGGGGCCTGAATGTCTCACATCTTCCTCCTGCTCCACATGGAACTGAAATCCACGCTGCTTGTACGTAATCAAACCTCGGATTGCTGCAGAGGTTTTTGTCATGAGGTTTGGGATTTTTGCCTCGGACAGATGACTTCTCATGTGGGTTTAGATGTTGTTGTGGAGGCTGAATCTGCGCTCCGCTGCCAAACTGGAGACCGGGATTAAAGCGCCACTTCAGGCAAATTTTTGAAATGAAGGACATTTTCTCTAACTGGTTGTGATCAGGAGTCTGAAAGACTCTCTGAACGAGTCGTTTCCTTTCTCTTCAGCGATAGAAAATCCCGCAGCATGCACCAGTGATTGGCATGACACGGGCTCATGGTAACCCTTGAACACTCTGTTAGCTCCCGGTTAGCGAGATGCATTGAGTACGTTGTCCAGGTCATAGATGATGATCAAAAGCTTTTATGGGATATAAAAAAAATATAAATATATTATTGATTTTGATTCAGTTCCGTGCATAGAGTTGAAAATGTCTGCGCATCTGCACAAAGTGGTCAGGGGTGTGAATACTACTCTGTCAAAATGACGAACGGCAGTCAGATTGTTCCATCACCGGTTTAAAGAAAGCCGTCAAATATGGAAAAATTCTGGTTAACGCAACCCTTGCTATCTATTTATCTATATAATAAAATCAGTGTGTTCTGTAGTTCATGGCTGCACAGTGGCACAGTTGTAGAAGGTCCTGGCTTCAAATACCGGCCTGGGGTCTCTCTGCATGGAGTTTGCATGTTCTCCGGGTACTCCGGCTTTTTTTCACAGTCCAAAAACATGACTGTTAGGTTAATTGGTCTCTCTAAATTGCCCTTAGTTATGAGTATGTGTGTGTGCATGGTTGTTTGTCCTGCGTGTCTGTGTTGCCCTGTGATGGACTGGCGACCTGTCCATGGTGTACCCCACCTCTCGCCCCATGACTGCTGGAGATGGCATTCTTGCTCCTTATAGATGAAAGAAGTTAATGTAACGCGACTGTACGTTTTGCTCTTTTCATTGCCAAACTACAGCATTATCTTGGTCAACTGCTGCTAAGATAGTCGCTGTCACAGACATGCTGCTGTAAAATGTTCACATGCCCACTGAGGAAATGCAAATTCATGCATGAAGCAGAACAGAGATGATCTTTGTGTTTCGCAGCCCGGTTTGGTGTACTCGTTTTTATTTCATCCATTTGAAACGAAAGCGAGAACAAAAGCAGTCCGTTATGCGAGTCATGGCAATCCAAAGTGATTACACAGACTGCGGCCCCGTGACTTTGTCTCCATGTGGGCTCTTGTGTTTCTGATGGTTTGTTTGGAATCTAGCACTGTGAAGACGAATATCTGCAGGAGAAATGTGCAACCAATTTACATTGAAGTGAGAGATCTGTCTCTCAAAGCTATGGCCTAAACATCTCCCACCACAGTTTCACTATCGTTCACACCTCAGCTGTAAGAAAACAAACCCTTTGGGGCGACCTCGGTGACCCGCAAAACTGCTGTTGGTTTTGTCAGTGAAACTCGTGAGCTGTTAATTGTGGCGCAAAGGACTCTGCTGACTTTGAAATGCTTGGAACTTAACACAGATGGGTAAAACAGAGGAGGCTTTTTAAGGCGCAGCCATAATGAAATCCATTTGAACTGAACTGAAGATGGTATTCTGCATCTTCTCCCGCCCCCTCTAAAATGAGTTGTTTTACTTTGCATCTTGATAGTCGGACATCCTCACAGTCTCCTCAACCCTATTTGAAACCTCAACCTGGAAACCAGCCATCATTGATTTTACCGCTAACTTGTAGCAGTGGACGACTCTCCCATTAAATCTAATCTGTCATGTACACGCGTCTTTCTGCAGATCAGGAATATATTTGGAAAGATGGATGGACTATAACTGCTCTTAATGCCCACATCTGATCTAGATTTGTGGTGACTGAGATGCTAAAGCACTAAGTGTTTAGGCGTTGTGTAAAGGAAAGTCTGGAAAACTCAAAATCTTTAGCAATAGTATCGCAAATGCCTGTTTTCTCTTATATTGTGCAGCCCTAATCCTTGCATATCGATGTGCACTTCTATGAGGGATGCTGGTAGGAGTAGGGTGTCTGCAGTTCTCTACAAAATGCAGATTTAGTGCAAGACTTTACACATAAAGGCTTCCTGTAAGTTGTGCTTAAAAGGCTAAACTGGGTTGTTGGGTTTGTATATAAGGAATGTACTTCTCTCTGATTCATCTTTGACTAGTTGAACGGGGGCAACAGTGCTGCCTTACTGTTTGAAGCAGTAGTCTAGCAAACTCCCAAGACCTCCTTTTCCTAAACATAATGGACACTACCTCAATAGATTGGAGTCTTGGTTATACAGGACAAGACACCAATTGAATAGAAGGTAATTGGACCTGTTGCTTTCCAAACTTTTCACAACCGAAGCCTACTTCACTTTTTTGACTCGATAGATGCGTTTCCACTATTGGAACTTCAGGGTAATTTAACGGGATCTTTTTCTGGTGCAGTGAATCAGTAAATCGTCATCTCTCGATACAAAATTGGCCCTTCAGCATATGGCGACCGTTTCAGCAGTGAGTAGCGTCGCTTATCAGCACCAAAAGGCGCCCACAACAGCAGAACAGAAGACATCGACAGTGGAAGAAGCAGGGATGGTTGCCGCGTTTCTGTTTGGCATGTTATAAACTGCTTTGCCAGCAACTGTTCCAATCTTACAAAACCTGCTTGTTTGGTGACGTCTGCTTATTTCGCTCTCTGTTACAACCAATCGGCATGAGTTAACCACAGCTCCACCAAGCCATTTCAGAGTACACACCCCCATATTGGCACTCCGTTGGTTCCTGAAATGGCCCCCGAAAACGGGCCGCCTGGTGTAGTGGGCCATACCGCGATGGTCCGATCGTGGAAACGCACCCGATGACTCTACGGTGGCATCAGCTGGAGCAGCAGCTTATCAACAGCTGAGAGGAAGGGTTAGATTAGCTCATCAGGAAGGCCAGCTCTGTGATAGAACGCCCCCTCGACCCAGTACAGGTGGTTGGAGACAGAAGAACTCTGACAGAAATAACATCACTGTTGGACACAGTCTTCCACCCCACGCATGAAGCTGTTGCAGAACTGGGGAGCTCCTTCAATGACTGACTGTTGCATCCAGGGTTGATAATTGAGAACCGGTCCCAACAGACCGATTCCATCAGAATTGAACACCTCCAATGTTATAGATTCTTCTTAACGCTTCTCTTGATTCTGTTTTCCCCAAGATTTTGCGATGTTAGAATTGCGTCACACTCTCCGCAACAAATTCACCCCTTTTTAGATGAGCAGCATCATGGAGAGGAGGTAGCGATCTTGGCTCCACTTCACAAAACTACATGAGAGTTCTGCCATGTGTAGTCTCTTAAAGGTTGTAATATTATCGGTTTGCTCCTGGTCTGGGCGGGTACGTCAACGAGGTTTGGGCTGCGGGGGCCTCCGATGCGCAGGTGGCGCTGGGGGCCTCCTTTGCTGGCGGGGAGGCTATTGCTAACTAGCGACAGGTGCTCTCCCCCTACGAGGGCACTTGGACGGCGGGTGTGCTGGGGGGGCGAAGTCAACCTCGAGTGTCTTTTGTGTTCTGATACTAGAGCAAATGTCAGGGTGGGTTTAGTTCTTCTGGGATGGGGCTGGGGGGACTGCCTTGGGGTCCGTGGGGCTTGGTGGTGCTGTGGGCGTGAGCCCCGGGTTGAACGTGCCATGGCCTCCCTCCCCTGGTGGATCCCGGTGAACAGCTGTGTCTATTGGGGTTAGTGGGGGAGCTGGCTCTTTGGGAAGACATTTTGTCTCCCAGTCCTTCCCTCCCCATCCCTGGACACCTCTGTCCACCCGCTCCATCACTTTACCACTCATATAGGGTCTTGGGGCATGGGCACATCACTGGGGTGCGAGGAGGGGTTTCCCTCCTCGCTATCCCGTGGCGTCCTGGGTCCAAGTTTTGATATACAACTTAGACACTCCCACTTATAACATTTTCATGCGACACACATGTAGGGACTTTGGGGTGGGCACACTTTTCGGCATCCAGAGGGGGAGCGGTTCAATCAGCTTCACCTCTGGTGCCGGTGCCCACTGTTAAACCACATATAGACACTGAGGGCTCGGGGTGGGGGTTGGGGGGATGTGTGACTGCCTTCCCCACATCCCACCCCTCCGTTTTAAATGCACATTATAGGAACACGCATCAACACCATACTCGAGCGGGAGGATAGAGGCTAGGGGTCTTCGTCCAGGTGCTGGCTGAGCTTGGCCTCGGGGTGCTTTCCATCCGCTGCGGCTATCGTTGGGGCGCCCCGACGTGGGGTGCTAGGATGTTGGCGGTGGGGATTGGCCCAGGTGCCGGGGGCCCCTCGTTGGCCGGTCCCTTATCGGGTCCCTGCTGGGTGGTGGGGTGCCCCTGGGCCCCGGCTCTCCCGGTCCATGGACCGGCCCGCCCTGGTGCGGCTGGTTGCCGACGGGGCCCGTAGGCTCGTCACTGGGTCCCGCCTGGGGCTCTGGGGGTCCTTTGGACGTCTTGGCTCCGATCTCCTTCATGTCTGCATCGATTCCTGGGAGACGGATTGATGCCTGCTCACACCAGCTATCGAACACTCTTATGGAAAAACCTTATATGCACCAGCATGCTCACACACACACACATAGTCCTTTTCAATTGCAAAGAAACGAGAGCCTGTTCGGAGCTGGAGCTGGAGCCAGAGCTTTCACAAAACCTCCTTCGTTATCCATAACAAGGAGCCAACTTGGAGCCACCGTGAGCTACGGCATTGCGTCATCGAAGCGTCACTTCATAAATCATGCGGGAAGCCGCTCGCCGAAAATAAAGCAGACACAAGAAGAAAAACCATAAAAACAAAGATGGATGACCTCGTCAGAGTGCAGATGCTAATCGTCACTTTACAAGCATTTGTTGCAATACAGCGGCAAAAGGCATCGCTGTTGCAGTTACTGTCGACAAGGCAACGTCGTAGTAGGCGACGTAGTCTTGATGCTATCCATGTTTTCAACAACAACAAAAAGAAAACATTACCAGCAGTCTGGATTTAAATATGGCGGTCCTCTATTGTGTAGGCTGTAAATCCCTTCCCCCTTGACGTAGTGAGTGCTTGGATAGCTCCGCTTTGCCCCCACACAAGAGTGGGCCAGAGTAGCACCCGTTTCTGGCTCTGAGCTGGTGTTCGCGGGAATCGAAAACGAAAACACCGGAGCTTAGTCAGCACAGGAGCCACGGGAGCTCCAGCTCCGCCTCAGTGGAAAAGGGCTATTAGATGTGGGGTCTCTGGTGTTTAAGGAAATATTCTTGGGCTGAGGTTATCATTAGTAGATCTTGATTAATCGGTACCATGAGTTTTTCTGTGACATTGTTGTTTTTTTATATCCATTTTTGTGTGATGTGGTTGTTTAGTTCTTAGTTCATGATGTTTGGTTTGTTTTGTCGATGTTCCTTTTTCGTGTTTTGTTTTGTTTTTTCCCCTCTCTCTGCCGTCCTGTGGGAATGGAGGCAGACTTCAATGTTTTCCTGTGTTTTCATCATGGATTGGTCATCAGACTTTAAGTCGCTACTTGGACAATCACATTAAAGGGGTTCAAAAACCTTTACATGGGTCGTTGGATCAACCACTCGTCCGGTTAGCTGTTGGGGTCCTTGTAAAATGTTTCTTCTGTTTTTTTCACACCTTAAGGTCCGTGGTATAGGGTGCTTTTTTTTTTTTAAGGTTACACAGTCAAAATTTACAGGAATAACTTTGGTTATTTAGCTTATCATATGAAATAAATGTGGGTTCATTTTTTCAAAGTCATATGTACTTCCATGTTGTTCACTTATAAATGTCACTGTTTCAAACTAAATATTTACTTAGCAAGCTAAACTGGTTAGCTAAATATGATGGGCTAGATTTAAGGAGCTGTTTTAATGACACTACAGACCTTAACCGATTGATTTACAGCAACAGTGATGCACCGGAAGTGAGTTTATATAGAGGTTAGCAAGACCCAGCTTTTATTTCGATAGTCCACATCCGCTTATCGGCAAGTATATCTGCATATGAGCTAAATATCTACGTTGAAGCTATATTAGGGTGACCAGATTTTTAAAGGCTGACATATCCTCGCTGGTGACTTAGAACAGCTTTTTATTGTAGAAAGTGCAAAAGTAGTAATACTTGAACGTCTATATATAAAATAAGGACTTTTGAGTGCAACATGTTTATCGGAACAATACTGTATTTTTGAAACGCATTTGTTTGGACAATGTTTAAAAGTAGGCCTTTAGTGAACCGTAAAGCAAGAAACAGCTTCACGGACCTCAACTTGTTTTGAAACGAAACAAAATAACAGCATCACTGTTCTCCCCTAACAATAGTGACTCTTACGTGTCGGCGCTTATGTTTGCTAGTTTTAACATGGCTCTTCACGTCCGCGTTCCCACCGTGAACAAACGAAGAATTCACACTTAAATAAAGCACAAAATGCAGAATATTTATTTTCCCGGCACTTTTCTGAGAAAGTGTTTCTTCATTGGTTTATTACCACCATCACTATGATAACTTTGTGACTGACATGCAAAGACAATGAGTTCTGTGCGCAGTGAGCCATTACTGTGGTTACAAAGGCTGGGTGGAATCGGGAAGACATATTGGGTTTGTAACCATCATTGGGGACAAATGGCTCAAAATCAGGACCGTCCCGGGTAAATCTGGACGCCTGGTCACCCTAAGCTATATATTTAGCTAGCCGGTTTACCTTTCTAGCTAAATATTTACTTTGGAGCTAAATATCTCCTTTTTACCTCCTATATATCTTTTACTTTTAATTTCCATTGTTTTGTTTTTTTGTTTTTTAAATCCCCAAATCATGTAAAGCACCTTGAATTGCATTGAAAGTGTGCTGTACAAATAAAATTGCCTTGCCTTTAAATCAAAGGTAAAAACTCAGACTTGGAGCTGCTTTTTAGAAAGCGATTATTAGCTGGAATGTCATATTTTAATGTGCCATATGTTTACTCTAATGTTGTGTTTTATGCTTTAACTGTTTCATGGCTGCTTTTATTTTATCTCCTAATCATGTAAAGCACCTTGAGTTGCATTGAAAGTGTGCTATACAAATAAAGTTGCCTCTAAAAAAAAAAAAAGTTATCCCTCTGTCCCTTTTTTAAAAAGCATCTGGTTCATGAACTGTGCGACTTTGATCAATTATCAAGTGATCTTAGAACCATATCCTTAAATTAGCAAAAATTAGATGCCCTTTTAGGAGTTTAGAGGCAAAGTAATTGGTGCAATCCTTTTTTTAAGTGGTTACTTTTTGCATTTAACCCCAATGTTGTGTTTACTTGCAGGTTATGGCCACCCCACTCCTCTGTCTGACGCTGGGAAAGCCTTCTCCATCGTCTACGCCCTGATAGGCGTTCCCTTCACCATGCTGGTGCTCACCGCCTGCGTGCAGCGGGTCATGCACCCTCTGGTGCTGGCGCCGGTCAGCCTCCTGCAGCGCTCGGGCATGAAGCCTCGGCCGGCCACCGTCGTGCACTTCCTGCTGCTCCTGATCGTGGTGGTTCTGTGCTGCTTCTTGGCGCCGGCGACCGTGTTTAGCGTGGCGGAGGTGTCTTGGTCCTTCTTGGACGGCGTCTACTTCTGCTTCATATCGCTGTGCACCATCGGGCTGGGGGATTTCGTTCCGGCCACGCGGCCAGGGCAACCGTACAGAGCGCTGTATCAGGTTGGGGTCATGGGTGAGTGTAACCGTTCCTTCAACAGAACAAAATGCCTTCTGATCACCGTTTTATGTGCTATAAAATAATTTGTTATAAAATATACCATCTTATTTGGTCTATTTTGGTTTCTAAATTAGTTTAAAATTCCACTGAAACAGAGCAGAAATAAACTTAGCATTTTATTTGTTTTTATACCCACAGTCCATATATCTTCTTTAAAACATTTTTTAGCTTAATTATGATCTATAATTAATTAATCCAATTATTTCTCTTTTTTATCACACCTAATAATTGCTGAGTAAAGCCTTCATCTTGAGGTATTTTTATTTAAATTCATTGTGTGTATAGGGGTTTGTGTGTAATGTATGGAGGACAACGGGGATCATTTGAAAAGCAATACAGCATTTTGACGATGACTGCTTAATTGTGGATAAAAAAATATAGATTGCTGAATATAATTTCAAATTCAACAATTAATCCATACAAAAAAGACTAATTTGAAAAGCATTTTGTAATTACACATTTTAAATTGAAATACTAAAGAGGAATTGCAAATTGTATTTATTATTTGATTATTAAATACTGTGATTTGAAAATGTTTTTCAAATCCTATTTCAAAATGGAGAATTAAATAACACAATTAATAAATGAGATTGTAAATATATTTCCTTTTCATACATTAAAAAAAAAGTTATTTCCTTTTCTACATCCGTTTTCTCTTTCCGGCTCTCATTTTCAAATCCTTTTTGCAATTGCATTTCCTAAATGGTTTTCCCTCTCCTTTTACCATTCCAGTGACCCTCCTGGTCCCTGAGCACACTGAAAACCAAGTTCAACCAATCACAGCTGCTCCTCGAATGTAACCAGCTCTTTCATTGGTTAGACAGCCACATTTGGGTGGACCTTGCTGAGCTGCACAGCTCGTGTCTAACCAATGAGGAAAGATATTTACAATCTCATTTATTAATTGTTATTTAATTCTCCATTTTGAAATAGGATTTGAAAAACATTTTCAAATCACAGTATTTAATAATCAAATAATAAATGCAATTTGCAATTCCTCTTTAGTATTTCAATTTAAAATTTGTAATTACAGAATGCTTTTCAAAATTGTCTTTTTTTGTATGGATTAATTGTTGAATTTGAAATTATATTTAGCAATCTATAATTTTAATTTACAACTAAGCACTCATCATCAAAATGCTGTATTGCTTTTCCAATTACCCCCGTAGTCCTCCATATGTATGTGTGTGTGTACATGTATAGCTATACTTGTGAGGACCAACCTTTGACAGCCCACCATCACTGTGTGGACATCTGTAGTTGTGAGGACATTTTGCCTGGTCCACACAATGTTTAACTAGCTATTAAACTCTACTAGTTAGGTTTAGAGGTATGGTGAGAACTAGGTTTAGATTAGGGTTAGGCATGTATCAGTAATGGTTAGGTTTAGGGAAAGTGTCTGGGTTAGGCATAGTAAAATCAATGGAAGTCAATACAATGTCAACACAAGGATAGTAAGACGTGTATATATATATGTGTGTGTGTGTATATTCAATTCAAAATTCAAAATTACTTTATTAATCCCAAAGGGAAATTAAATGTTGTTGCAACTCATTATGCAAGTTCCTTCAAAGATTTGTTGTAGATGCTGATGGCTGTGGGTAGGGATGATCTCCTGTAGCGCTCTGCAGATCTGAAGAAGCCTCTGACTGAAGACGCTCTGTAGTTGTATGACAGTCTGATGTAGAGGATACTCTGGATCTATGGCGTCTTCTTTTCAACTCATCAGGGTTTTGTGGCTGTAGTTGAGGTATTATTTGAGCTTTTGTGATGTTAATCAGCTGCTGCCAGTTGTAAACCACCTTGTTGCCATGGTTATGCATCATAACAAATGTCCAAAAATAAAAAGTATCAGAAAAAATCCTTCCAGCTGCACAGCATTCAAAACCAGAGAGAACAGTTGTCCACAAAAACAATGTTTCTACCAAAAATGGAAGAATTAAAGTTTTAAAAAAGAAAAAAATATGAACCAAAGTAACAGAGCTACTCCAACATGCTGCCACCTTGAGCGGCGCAATTCCGGAATATGTATGTGTGTATATATATATATATATATATATGTATGTATGTGTATATATGTGTATGTATGTGTATATATGTGTATGTATGTGTATATATGTGTATGTATGTGTATATGTATGTATGTGTATGTATGTGTATGTATGTGTATATATATGTATGTATGTGTATATATATGTGTATGTATGTGTATGTGTATGTATGTGTATATGTATGTGTATGTATGTGTATGTATGTGTATGTATGTGTATATATATGTATGTATGTGTATATATATGTATGTATGTGTATGTGTGTGTATGTATGTGTATGTATGTGTATGTATGTGTATGTATGTGTATGTATGTATGTGTATGTATGTGTATGTATGTGTATATATGTGTATGTATGTGTATATATGTGTATGTATGTGTATATATGTATGTGTATATATGTGTGTGTATATGTATATATGTATATGTATGTGTATATGTATATATGTATGTGTATATGTATATATGTATGTGTATATGTATATATGTATGTGTATATGTATATATGTATGTGTATATGTATATATGTATGTGTATATGTATATATGTATGTGTATATGTATATATGTATGTGTATATGTATATATGTATGTGTATATGTATATATGTATGTGTATATGTATATATGTATGTGTATATGTATATGTATATATGTATGTGTATATGTATATATGTATGTGTATATGTATATATGTATGTGTATGTATGTATGTATATGTATGTGTGTATATATATGTATATATGTGTATGTATGTATGTGTATATATATGTACGTGTATATATGTACATGTATAGCTATACTTGTGAGGACCAACCTTTGACAGCCCACCAGCATTGTGTGGACATTTGTAGTTGTGAGGACATTTTGCCTGGTCCCCACAATGTTTAACTAGCTATTAAACTCTACTAGTTAGGTTTAGAGGTATGGTGTGAATTAGGTTTAGGTTAAGGTTAGGGTTAGGCATGTATCAGTAATGGTTAGGTTTAGGGAAAGTGTCTGGGTTAGGCATAGTAAAATCAATGGAAGTCAATACAATGTCAACACAAGGATAGCAAGACGTGCGTGTGTGTGTATGTATGTGTATATATGTGTATGTATGTGTATATATGTGTATGTATGTGTGTGTGTGTATATATATGTATGTGTGTGTATATATGTGTGTGTATATGTGTGTGTATGTGTATATATGTGTGTATGTGTGTGTATGTATGTGTGTGTGTGTATATGTATGTGTGTGTGTGTGTGTGACTGTGTAACCTTACAATTGGGACCCATATCTTTGACTGAGAAGCTTCGTTTATCAGGTGTTTATTTTGTTTGTGCTTTGGCGTAAAGCTGAAAGTTGTGGCTGAGCAGATGGTCTTCATTCTTACCTCAGATGTGAGAAGTAGCACCTCGCTGCTTCCTTTTTTTTTCTCTCAGATTAAAGTTTCATTAAAGAGGAACTGACCTTACCCCGATGTGCAACTGAGGTTCACTCTTCGTGCAAGTTTCACTGATATTACTTCACTTCTTTTTGTAAATATTGTTTGGAGCTTTAATGTTTTAATGAGAAGCTGTTTAAAATTAAGCTGGTCTAGTTTTAAAATTCATGGGATTTTATTTCTTGCTTGATGCAGAAAAAAAAGAAGTTTTGAACTTGATGCATTTTTCTTTACCATTTAAAAACCAAAGTAAAGTTTAACTCATGAAGGAAAGGTCTAGCTTTTAATAATCAAAATTACAGTAATTAGAGTAATGACTCTGATTTATTGAGTCTATAATGAAAAACAAAAGTATTGAAATGGTTTCTTGTATAAAATGTTTGAGCTGTACTGGTAAAATTAACAACCACTCCGGGCAAGAAGGCTAGAAAAAAACATTTTATATTCTCTCCTTATTTGGTCTTAAATGATATTATAAGAAACTCAAAGTACTGAAAATCGTATTTGCATGTCTACATTTTCAAAAATCCGAGATGGTAAATTGGCCTCAAAATTGTGATCAGTTAAACCGTTTTCTTTTTTCTTTTTTTTTTTACTCAGAGATTTGTTTATTGAATGTCGGTTTTGCAAGAAAAGTTTATGAATGTTGGTGCATCTCTTCTGTTTGACACCCTTCGGTTCTCTCTGTGTGTTCGAGCTCTTTGAACTTTGTATGCACTTTTTTTGTGTGTATTTTCCTACATCAGCTGCTCGGGGACTGATATTTTTCAACTTTCATCTCTTGGAAGGAGACTTCACACGAAGCAGTCGTGTCGTTTCCTACAGTCGGGCAGGGTTATGTAATAACGGAATAGATTAAGCCAGAGTAACTTTTAAAAGTCCCTGCAGGTTGGCAGGGGAGGATTAGAAAGTGCAGAATGTGACCTGCAGCTCTCATCGCATAATGGTTTGACATCTGCAGAGACGATGGGGGGGGGGGTTTCCTTCAGCTGAATTCGTTTGCTAAAAATGTTAGTACGGAAATGTTACCTCTATTAATACCACATTCACAGCTGCAGTGGTTATTTAATTCGGTTAGCTTAAAAAAAAGTTTTAAATCTTCTTACAATACGGAAGAGGATTAGGGCCACTGAAGAAGAAAAAAAAGATTTCTGACTTCTCTGAATTCTGACTTTAATCTCTGAATTCTGACTTTAATCTCAGGCCACGTCCACACGAAGCCGGTGCGTTCCCTATCCGATATTTTTTTTTTCCCCCCCTCGTTCTAAAAAAAGAATCCCGTAAACACGGCTTCGTCTCAAGAAATATCTGCGAAACAACTGAAACCGACTGAAAACGGTGTAGTATATATGCCAGACCACTATGGGGCGCTGTAATTCTGCCACAGAGATACACAGAGAAGAAGACTTTGAGCATGCGCATAACCTTGCTCGCTGTATACGAACCAAGAGGAGTAAATTTATAACAAAGCAATAGATTTTGCTGTAATAAAGCTAGTAGGCTTAGTAGCTTCTGCAGCACGAACAAAATCATGTAGTCCACCATTATTGTTGTTGCAGTTACGTGTGACGCAGCCGACACGTGATGTGATGACATCATCGTTTCACAAAATATACGGATTGGCTGTGCACACGAAACCGCAATTGTGTCGTTTTCAGATTTATCCACTTTGGGACCCGGTTTTAAAAAAATAGCGGTTTCAGTCTCCCAAAACGGCAGATCCGTGTGGACGAAACGCTAATACGATAAAAAATGTATACGTATACACCGAAACGCGTCTCCGTGTGGACGGGCCCTAACTTTCTGGAGGAACATATCGGACCTGAGTGACTTTGTAGGTGGCCAAGGGGCCCCCGAAGATGCCAGCAAACTCACATCTCTGTCATTCCTGGTTGCTCCTTCAGGTGCCCATCTGCATTAAAGTCAGAATTCTGGATTTAAAGTCAGAATTTTGAGAGAGAAAGTCTAATCTTTTTTTTTTTCTTCAGTTGCCCGAATCCTCTTCTGTATGAATTACAACAAACGACCTGATTTTTTTTTTTTTTTTTTTTTTTTTTTGCAGATTATGAATTCTGCAGCACGTTTGCTTCAATTACTGGGAGGAGTTTAAACAATATAAACTGCTGTTTCAGTGTTGCTGCAGGGTAAATATTTTTTAGGAAGGAGCTGTGGAGTTTGAACAGTCAAAGTCCTCCAATTTATCAGCTGCTGGGTTCTTTTTATTCCTGACTGTTTAAATAATCTAAGACCTGCAATCATTTAAAACCAAGATTTGACGACTTAAAAGTTCTAAAGGTTGCAAAGTTGAAGCTTGTACCCAGATCGTTTTATACTGTCATAGTAATTAAGTGATGGCACCCAGAGCCCTGTGTAACCCTGCCGTGTTTTCCATAAAGAGTTGCTTTTATAAGTCACTTTAATGCATTCATGTGATGGAAGAAAATATAACGTGGATTCATTTTTTTTTCTTTATGGAAGGAGAAAGAATCAGAGCAGAAACTGAATATTGTCAGAATTTTTCTTTAAAGCTAAACTATCTGCTTAAAAGGAGTGAAAAGGCCTGATTTTTAGATTTAAAGACTCAAGAATTTGTTTTCTTAAGATCATTGACTTTTGATAGAGAATTTCTAGACTTCAATTTTTCAGGTACACATCTATGGTGAGATATTGAGGACGTTTTAAATTGTAGGGTTGACAGTACATAAATCCGGATTTTTCGGCACGGCCCTGTCGGTGCGGTATGCATGTGTACCGAACGAATCCAGCTGTTTTCTACCTGAACACATGCAGAATGTTTATGAGCAGAACGTTTCCGCAGGGCAACTTTAAAAAGTGACACCAAAACAGAAAGGACTCCCAGCTATCGCTAAACTCTATTTGGGAACATTAATGGTTTCTCATGCAGCTACAGGAGAAAAAGAAAGATGGACCGAACCAGAACTTTGTCAGCGAATGAACCTTTCTACAGCAATAAGGTCCATAACACGCTCTGCACTGAACTGAATGACTCACCTGAAACAATGTCAAGCTGAATGTAAACATCCCTGATACTAGAGAAAAACCAGTTGAGGTCCAACATGGCTACCAGTAGCGTCCAATCAGCCCAAACTCCTTATTTTGGATAAGTCAGAAATCCCAGGGATTTTCCAAACAGTTGCCCATGCTGCATTCAAGTTCAGCTGGGAGACTAGGCTGTCGGAAATTAAAAACAACCCCAACGTGATAAAGTGCAACTTTATTTGCTGATAAACTGTATAAACGAGTGTCTAATAGTGCTGTCTACATGTCAGGTCATTATTTTTTTGTATATTAGTACATTTTAGTAAAAATATTCGTTTTTACCAAAAACCGTTAGTGGAGCGCCCTCTTCAGGTTAAAACGTTACACTGAACTTGAATTTGAATTGGCCAATCGCTACTGGCTCAGCTTGGGTTTCTGACGTCAGCCTTCCTGCCGCTGTGGAGTATAAAAAAAAGCCCATAGGCCGCGCCTCGTTTACAGCGTTTATTATCAGGTTAGTGATTTGTTAGCTTAGCGTTTAGTTAGATTCTTTAGCATAGCCTTTTGAATTTTAGATTAAATTATTTAGTCTTAATTGCCTCGATTGTAGTTGGTGTATTATAGACTTTAGTTGATAGTGTTAGATAAGTTGCGTTTATTCTATATTGTGTGTAATTTTAGTGGTTACCCCCACCTGCTGACATCTATGCATTACCTATGACAAAGGAATGAACTGATTTCAGTAAATGGATAATGAAATCAAGGCTATAAGTTCTTTTCTTTTTTTTGTGCACTTTGATTTATACCTTGGGCACCTCTTTGCAACAGAAAATGTATGTTGCAGACAATGAGGTACAGCCTGTTGAGGCAGAGTCACGATATTACTCGAGATAATCTAAATTTAGCTATGGCTAACAGCAATGTACCACTCAGAGACGGGCTCCATTTTATGCCGCTATAGGCTCGAAACGATACAGCTCAGGGCAGCTCGCCTCCTCCACAGAACCTTCCTCCCTTTCCTCTGGTGAAAGAGGTGGAGAGAAATCCTCAACTTCAAAATTGCCTCCCTCTGAGGCAATGGCGCTGTTGCGCTCCATCTTTCTGGCAGTCTGTGTGCGGCACATAGGTGCTGCAGCAGCTTGGCAACATGTCGATCCCAGCACAGACCACGCCCAGCCCTCCCCCCCTCGCTGGTCCGCCAGACAACGCCTCATTTGGAGGCATTTTTCAAACAGGATATGTGGGCGGAGTTTTAACTCTGATAGGGGATGAGTTGCACTTTAAGCAGGTTTCATTCTCAAATGTGGGCAAAGTTTTATTTAAACATTAACACTGGTTTAAGTAGTTGTATTGTTTATCTACTCTGGCTATGTCTGCTTGTACTCTATCTAGCTATCTATCTATTAAAAAAATCATATTAATTTCAGGGATTGACAGGAAGGAATTAAGGAAGATTTGTTTCATTTCTATTTATTTTTCTTGATTTCAAGTGTCCTGAATGCATACCAAACTTTGCTTTTTGTGTACTGTGACACCCCTATTAAATACGTATTTTAATTGCTAAATTAAATCATCCATATGGGTTTAGAGTGCTATGGCTGCTGCTTTTGACCAAAAGGTCACACAGAAGCTTCACTGGGAAACCAAATGAAAAAGCTTTTGAGAAAAGAGAATGTTTTGGCCAATAAATCTGAGGTTTTCTCAGGTTTTAGACGACAATCCAAACACGAGAACAACTTGTATATTTATTTTTCTTTCTTTCCATGTTTGGTTTTTCCAGTCTACCTGTTCGTGGGCCTGATGATGATGTACCTCCTACTGCGGACCATCCACAAGATGGCCGACGTGCACGGCCTGACCACCTTCTTGCAGCTGCCGCGCTGCGAGTCGTCTTTGCTGGACGACGACACGGAGCCCATCGTCGGCAACGAGCCGACTCCTCCTCGTCTAAAAGACAAGGCTGCCAGCAAACCCCTGGATGCGGGATCCCAGCCGTCGTACAACTCCATCAACAAAGGCTGAGCCGGGCGGAGAACCAGATGGGGACGAAAGGAATTGACCATCTGGAGATCCCTCCCGGATCTGTGGGCTGAATCTGAACTCGTCTTAATTTCACTCAACGGGAGAGGAAATGGAACTGATGGATTGAGATGAGCTTTGAGATTCAGCCTTTTAGAAGATATGAAGTGTTCAAAGCAAACTGCACAGAAAGAAGCTGCTTTTACCTCTTCCACACTGGTGTGACTGGTTTGTTTATGGTCTCTAAACGGGCACATGGGTGGGGATCGGTGAACAGCTTTTTTTTTTTTTTATTATCACTTTGGGCTTTTGTATATTTTTGTTCTCGCGCGCCACATGTTTGTTTCTAATGCAGAACTAATAGGTAATGCCCTTTCTGTTTTAACAGAACTTTTCTTTCTTTTTTTTTTTACTTGAGTTTGTTCAGCCTCGTCCCTGACATCCAGCTCTGCTGGTTGCCAGTAATGGCCGTCCGTTGGCTTTTGGACTATTTAAGTAAATGTCAGATCATTTGAAACCCGAGGGGGCGGTGACGGTTACTGCACAATTTGCCTCCAGTAAATTGTGCGTCCTGTGCTCTGCTGCCCCCTGGTGGCTAATTAAGTGCAATGCGTCATGTTTTCATTACTGGGAATGAAGATGACAAACTGAGAGGATTTATAAGACGTGGAACCAGAAGTTAAACGCAGCCTGGGCCGGGCCGGTGTAATTTCAGTCTGGAGAAATACTTGAAATGCACTTTAATTAGCGAAGTGAATTCAAACATTATAGCTGTAGGGGTTGAAATGATGACCATGTTGCTGTATGTTATAGCTTTGTAATAATTAACTTCTGCTTTCACCTGATAGTCATGTTTAAATAAAAGTTTCTGCTTGTTAAGTCGGCTCCTGTCCTCTCGTCTATATTCTTTTTTTTTTTTTTTTGTTCCCCATTTGGTTTGAGTCTCGGACGAAGGTTCGTCAGCTTGGGTCGGTAGGCATGTTTCTGCTATAGGACCTTCATCTGACTGGACTCGGCCGAAAAGGGAGAGAGGGAGGAGATCAGTCATTGGGGGAGAGGTCAAAGTAGAGCCGCTGCTTCTCTGCATCGAAAGGGATTGTTTCCCCGTCTGGCCTGGGAACACTTTGGGATCCCAGATTTAGCTACTTTCCTCCGCTTGTTAAGTCGGCTCCTGTCCTCTCGTCTATATTCTTTTTTTTTTTTTTTTTTTTTCCCCATTTGGTTTGAGTCTCGGACGAAGGTTCGTCAGCTTGGGTCGGTAGGCATGTTTCTGCTATAGGACCTTCATCTGACTGGACTCGGCCGAAAAGGGAGAGAGGGAGGAGATCAGTCATTGGGGGAGAGGTCAAAGTAGAGCCGCTGCTTCTCTGCATCGAAAGGGATTGTTTCCCCGTCTGGCCTGGGAACACTTTGGGATCCCAGATTTAGCTGGAGGGTGTCACTAGAGAGGGGGATTTCTGGTTTTTACCTCCTTGACCTTTTGGCCCAATTACTAAAATCTGAAAAGCGGAAGACGATGAATGAATTAGTTTTTTTTGTCGAGCTAGAAAACTGACTTTCCTCCCCTTTTTTTTCGTATTTTTCATATTGTTGTTGTAGAAGGTCATTTTAAAACTTAAAAATAGAAATAAAATGGTGACTCTTTAAAAATGACATTTCATACACTCACTTATCCAAAATTAAAAGTCCATTTCATTTGCGTCTCCAGATGAGTTTTTCTTTATCTGGACTGAGGGGAAGAAACGTCTCTTTGGATTGTACACGTTGCAAACTCTTTGATTAAACCCTTGTGGCTTTGGCGAATGTCATTACTGAACCGTGAAACTGGGTCAAACACAAGAACCGCTAATTTTCACGCACTAGTCATCTCTTGATCTTCAGAGAACAAAGCTTGGTTTACTGAAATAAGAGGTGAAGCTCAACCTCTGCCCTGCTCCATTATTTGATGCACAGCCCCCATATCATTGGTGTGTGTGTGGAAATGTGCTGCTGTTAGAGGATAGGCTAAACAAACCCACAACTTTTCTGACCAAGCCCCAGTTTTTTGGCATCTTTTGGGTATTGGCCTGCTTCAGTATGAGGTACCATTTCCAATAATGTAATTAATAGTCGTAGGAGGAAAAATGGGGGTATATTTTTAAATTTCATATTCACAAAGTAATTCATTTGTAAATGTCAGTTTACAGTAAATATTTAGCTGTGAACTAAATTAGTTTAAAGCTCATTATTTAGCTTGTCTGGTGTTTGAAAAGCCATAAAATCCTGCCGTTTGTATCGGCAATAATGTGGGTTATTTAGCCCGTCATAAAATCAGTAAACTGGATCCTATTTGCGTTCATGTTAATCCATTCATTTAAAAATGTCAGTTTCAAATAAATACTTGGTAAACTAAACTGGCTCCCTAAATATTTACCTTTAAAGCTATATATTTAGCTAACATTTACTTGCCGATAAGCAGATGTGAACTACAAAAGTTAAAGCGGGGTTTTGCAAACCTCTACAGGGAGCCTGTTGCCCCTTTTGCCCCCGGTTGAGCCCGTATTCACCGCGCTCCCGCTACCTTTGTCTGGGCCGAGCCGACCCCCTTTTTATCCGACTGCTATGAGAGTCAATGGAGCAAGACGGTATTTTCTGATCCCGTTTGAAATGTGCCAATGATTTAACATATGATGTCCGTGAATTTTAAAGACGCGTTTTGACGCCGAGAAAGCAAATTTTCCAACAGGTGGCTTCTGGGAAGATGGCGGAGGGAGCGGTTTAACTTTTGTGAGCTCTGATGTTCAACTCCAAAATGATCTTATCATGCTTAGACCTGTCGAGTTAACTGGATACATATGGGGGAATTTTACTGCCATTATTCAAGAGCATACATTTACAGTTTAAATGGTGGGGTATGTCTCTTTGCTCTCAAAAACACAGCTTGTGTTTGCACTCAGATTTTCTCCTCCCGCGCAAACCGTCTCTGCACGGATCAAAACTCCGCTTGCGAACCTCTCTTCTCTGCTTGGGGATGTTTCTTCTTCTAGTAAATGGAAATGGTTCAGGCTTAACATCAGAAAAATTGCTATTGAAAAAGAAAAATTTATGGCTAATGCAAGGAAACAGAAACGGGGCTGAAATTGATCCTCCCAGTAACTGAACATCCGCTGTGTCCTGTTATCAACTTTTTACTTTCTGTAACATAGAAAGTTCTCTTATATCAGATCTTCTGTTCCTTCTGTGTTTCTGCTCTGTCTTCTCAAACCCCCAGACGGTCGTGGCAGATGGCCGCTCCTACTGAGCCTGGTTCTGTTGGAGGTTTCTTCCTGTTAAAGGGGAGTTTTTCCTCTCCACCGTCGCTACATGCTTGCTCAGTATGAGGGATTGCTGAAGGATTGCTGTGGTTGGAAAGTCTGCATCAACGGGGCCCAACCTCACGCCAATGACTGACGCAATCTGCTGGGATTCCTTAAATAGGAAACTTTTTAACTGATTGGAATGTTTGTATAAATGTATTGAAATGACTTCTTGTTAAGGGCCTTGAGATGACATCTGTTGTGAATTGTTGCTATATAAATAAGCTGAATTGAATTGAAATTATCTAGAAAAAATAAATGAAATCGTGCAGCTCAACACAACTAACGGAGGAAAATTCCCTAGAACTAAACCAGCTGCAGTGCAAATTAGATCAACTTCATACAGAGAAAGCAAAAGGTTAATTCGCTCAAAAGCCAAGTGGATTACGGATGTGGAAAATATCTATTTTTTGGGGGAAAAAAGACAAATTAAAAAACTGTAACGAAGCTAAACATTGCTACTATAAAGAATAATATTACTGACTTTTATTCAGCCCTTTACACTACTAATCACTCCATATTAGAAATCACCTCCTTTTTATGGTTTTATTCAAGATAAAATCCCCAAAATAGACACATTTTAAAGATCTCAATGAATCTGGAATCACTGTGGCTGAACTGGATGCAGCCGTTTCTCAAACGGCCACAGCCAAATCACCAGGTCCAGATGTTTCTGGAATGATGTGAAAGAATTGTTCCTGGAAGTATTTAATGAATGTATTGATAAACCGATGTTGTTCGCAACAATTAAAGGATTCATTTCTTTGCTACCAGAACCAAACAAGGATTCTTTATTACTGGATAACTGGGGAGAAATCACACTTATTTGTTGTTATTTATAAGTTATTAAGCTCACGACTGAAAACGGGAATAGGTCAAATAATAGATGAGACGCAAACAGCTTTCATAAAAGGAAGACCGTCTTATTCTGTTTCTAGATTTTACTTTTTAAGAAGTTTTTGAGTCTTTAGAACATAGTTTTTTATTTAAGGCTCTGGAAACTGTTGGTTTTGGACCGAGATTTTGTAACGTAATGAGAATAATGTAGAGATATAACGAGTAGTATTGCACTCAATCAAGGTTTTTCTAACCGTTTCAATATTAATCGTGAAATTCGACAAAGTTGCCCAATGTTGTTGTTTATTATTGCAGCTGTACTGCTAGCCATCTCCATTAATTTCACTCCAAATCTTGAAGGAACAAACATTCAGGACAGGAAATTTAAATTAGCCAATTTGCTGATGACACACCCTTATTTCTATAAAAAATAATTTAAAAAAAGTCTCTATTGCAATGAATAAAATCCTTTCCTTCCGGAAGGCATTGGGTTTAACGTTAAAGCCTAGCAGTACACAGCGGTAATCAAACAAACATCAATAATATTCGAGTGAAGAATAAAGGTAAAACACCTCTGTCTGGTAATAAATAAAAATGTTAATGATCGAGAGAAACCCAACATAACTCCCAGATTGAATGCGGCTCAGAAGGTATTCAGTCACTGGCTAATACGTCATTTATCTAGAATAGGTTATATAAAATTAAAAATTATTCAATTTCCACCTCTTCGAAGATTATCAGATTTGTCCAATTTTATTATATTCAATTTTATTTAGAAGACTAAAACATACGTAAATCAGAATTGGTAAAGGAGTATGAAAATGGAGGCTTAAAAGCGTTAAGATTTTAGATTTTGAATCCATTAAATTAACACTTCGTTAAATTTAAAACTTTATTTTTTTTAAATTACGTTTAATTTGCAATTATATTTTAATTCCATTTAAGTTTTAATTCCATTTTAATCCATTAAATATCCTGACCACCCAGAGAAGCAGCGGCAGTGAAACGTTGATCTCTCAGGACTGAGAGGTTCAGGAGATCGTTTGTCAACATGTTTCTTAAATAATTAGTTATTGTTTTGTTTAATCCAATATATATAATATAATATATATTGTTATAACTGTTCAAATCTGACTGGTATGACAATGGTGTGTTTTATTTATGACCTGATGCATACAGATGGAATTTGTTGAGCAATACAAGATAAAGGTTTCATGTAATGCTTATAACAAGATCAATAAAGCAATCCCCACACCTTTGCTAAATTTTATTCAAAATACTATCAAAATTTCAACGATCAGAACACGCTTGCCCTCACTGACAATAGGTAATATCTCAATAGGGGATAAAAAATAAAATAAGTTAATGTATTAAAAAATATTTAGTTGACAAGCTAAATGTATTTAGCTTGTCAACTAAATATTTAGATTGAAGCTAAATATTTAGTTGACAATAACAATAATAAATGTGACTTTGAAAAATTGAACCCCCGTGTATTTTTCTTATGACAAGCTAAATAACCCAAATTATTACTGTGTAACTTTACAAACGGCGCCTCATAATCTGCCCCCATCTAGGATACCTGCAATAAAACACGTTGGGTTTGCTTCCAGCTGCTAAACGTTTTAAAAACCACCATCAAACCACATGATTTCCATCCTCAGCTTTTATTAAGAACATTCTCAGGTTAGCGTTAGTTTCTAAAACAGAAACAAAAAAATGGACTAAATGCACAGTATTAAAACAAAATGAAAGTACATAACACAACTGCCACGGCGGATTGTTAATACATCAATACTGATTTGCTCATTTGGTACGGCTTTAAATAAAATGTCATGTTTACAACATAAAACTGTTTATAAATAGTCTGAGGCTGCTCAGCACAGAAGCACCAAACCTCAAACCATTTATCTCCAACAACGCTGGGTTTAAATGCTCAGCTATTAAAGTTACAATTAAATAGGGAAGATATGAAATGTTTAATTACGCAATAAAAACAAAACTGCAACGGAAAGGACCTCCTGTCGTATTTGTCACTGGCTAATAAAAAAATTTTTTTTTAAATACCAACTTGGTCGAGGCAAATGCATATTATTGACAAAAGTGCAAAAAGTTTAAAGTAAACCATATAAAAACATGTCAGAGATCAAATGAACGAAGGAATGTAGCACCGCTGGGATTCTTAAAGAGCCAATATGGCTGAAACGGCGACGTTAAACGCCGACCGATCAATCCATCGAGGTCCCTGCCGCGACGTCCCAACCTCGTGAGGAAGCTGTGTATTTAAATAACAGTGCTGTGATGGTTCTTTGTATAAAAACCTGTTTAAAAAAAAGAAATGCATTATTTTTTTTTTTAAAGGCAGAAACACGTGCACGGAGCCCTGAGGGACGCCCGGTACAACTTCAAGTCGAACACCTTCCACGTCGACGGCTAAAACGTGCCTCCCACAATGTTAGCGTTTCAACTGACCTCTGACCCCTTTTGCATCCTCAATCCTCTAGCGCCGTCTTCTGGTCTGTTCCCGGTACTCCTTAATAAACCCTTTAAAAAAAGTATTTATTTTTTTTAAGTTCCAGTCATCTGAGTCACGCTTTAAGCACATAAAACCGCTGCTTCATGATTCACCGACTCGAACACCTTCGACCGTGACTCGACTTTCTTCTTCTTTTTTCAAACCAAAAGCTGCCGGAGTTTCTCCAGCTCGTCCTCCTTGCGTCTCGGCCGTCCGCCCGTTTCTACATTTCGACAGCATTCCTACAACTTTCTAAACGCCATAATGCACTATTCTTTGAGTTGAAATATAAAATTGTTGTTATTTTTTTGACCTTATCTCTTTTGAAATCAGTCCTCTAAGTTTTATTAACGATGGATCAGGTTTTGTTTTTAATTTTAGATAAACCTGTCAAGACTCCACCAGAATCTCCATCAGATGCTCCAGCTCAAAGCCTTCCCTGGCTTGATTCTGACCGGAGAAGGAAGCGGATTCGGTCGGACCGAAGGAGGAGAACGACGGCAGACACTTCAAGTTGGAGTTGAAAGAAACGGAGAACGAGTGGGAGGAGGAAGAGGAGGAGGAAGCAGAGAAAGGAGGAAAACAGCAGACGAGTTCCTCCTCGGACGGGCGCCCGGCTCCGCTGCCTCGGATCCCGAGTCCCCCCATGTCCCTCTCCAGCAGGGACGTCTCCACATCCTGGAACAGATCCTCCATGGCGACGTCGTTCAGGCAGCCGGGCTCCGGGTCGCCTCCGCCGCCGGCTCTGGTTCCGTGTTTTACCCACGCTTGGCCTCTCTCGGAGAGGCCTGGGAGGTTCTCCAAGGACCTGAGGGGCGTCCGCGGAGCCGCCTGAGGGCCGCCGTCGATGGTGGAGTCCAGCGCGGTCAGGATGGAGGTAATGGCGGCCGAGAGGGAGAAGTCGGAATCCGTGGACATGGACCCCCAATCCTCGTCTTGATCCTCGGTGTCGCCCGAACGGCGGTGGCTTGCAGGTGGATCGGCTGACGCAGGGCGAGGCCTTGATTCCCGCTCTTTTGCCTGGAGTCTGAACGAGCCGCCGGGAGGAGAGGGCGGCGGCGGCGGAGGCTCCTCCTCATCCACAGGGGGCGCGCCGCACCTCTCCAGGGCGACCTGCCGCAGAGTGTTGGCTATCAGAACCGAGCGGCGCAGGCTGGGCTCGGCCAGCTCCTGGCCCCGCTGGTACTTGTTCAGGGACACGGAGAAGACGAACTGGCGCTGGCTCTCCCACAGCGGGCTGTCGCGGTCCGACACCTCCGCGTCCTCCGGGTCCAGTCTCCGCTTCTGGCCTTTCAGAATCATCCTCGAGCTGCGGAGAGAAAAGCGGAAACGGGAGTCAAAAAAAAAGGAGCCCCAATCAGACGAGACAGGAGCTTTTCTTTTTTTGAAAAAACTTAATATTTTCCATAAATATACATTTTAATGTGGACGAGCCCTTAAATTTATTCACAAGACTGATTCATGAGACTATTATTGAGCTATTAGGCCCACGTCACATTGAGACGAGCCTAAAAGCAGCAATAAATAGACAGTTGTTGAGCCTGGACGTTTCTGTACTAATCCAGTCCAACGGGGCCGGTCCACGCCGGACTTTTAAATCATACAATATGTGAGAGAGAGATTATTTATATATATATATATTTATTTAGGGCCCACAACTTAAATGATTTCAACTATTTAGTTGTTAATTTGTACATAATTTGATCTTCCAACTCATAAAACCCACGAAAACAGGAATTCGAAAAAATTAGAAGACAGTGAAGAAATCACCATTTCCTTCTCAGTTTGCTTCTGAAGCACCGTTTTGGTTTTTCCTGTTTGTTTGTTTTTTTTGACACATGCGGCGGAGCTTCAACCTTAAAAGCACCACGGCTAGTTTTTCTTACTTTTCCAGACTTAATATTTTCACATTTTTCCATCAGTTTTTGTGATGTTTTCTTTTAAACATTTGAGTGCAATTATTTTTGATCTAGATAGCTTTTATTAATTTATTTTTCTCCACAAATCCTGAAACAGCAGATTCTGCAGGTTTTCTTTTTCTTTTGCTATAGGGAAAACTTTAATTAATCTACTTTTTCTAAAGGAAAAGGGATAGAAAAGTTATTAATTTACAATTTGAGATCAATAATATTTTGGTTTCACAAAATGTAAAAATCCAGATATTTTGGGGGTTTTTTTGCATCCTAACAGAACTCTGTTCAAGAACCTTGGATCTTATTTAAGACCCAGAGGTAGAACTCTGAACGAGTTGGTAGTAGGAGTGGATCGTTACTAGGGATGTAACGGTGCACAAAAATCACGCTCCACTACGTTTTTGTATACTTTAAACAAGAAAACTACAAATGTATTTGTTGTTTTTTTTACAATAACCTTTTTTCCTGAATTCCTCCCTTTCAATTCCTGTAATTAATTCGATTTTATTATGTTCTATAACTTAAAAAAGTTGAAAGTACATAAATAAAATAGTATAAGCAGACACAGCCAGAGTAGAAAACATTACAACCACTTGAAAATAGTGTTAACGTTTAGAGATGTTTGAATAATACTTTGCCCATATTTGAGAGTAAAACATGTTGAAATCACTTTGGAGTTGTTTTGATATTTCGACATAGGGCTGGGCGATAATGAAAATAAAATAATCGCGATTATTTTCACTATATTGAACGATCTCGATTTTCGATTTGGTCTTAGTCTAATCAAGACAATAATGAAAACAATTAAATATAGTCTTAACTATTAATGTCGCATACAGATCGTGCGTCCTTGTTCTGACCTGGTTCTGATCTGACCTGGTTCTAGTTCTAAAACTGGTTCTAGTTCTAAACCTGGTTCTGATCTGACCTGGTTCGGATTTGACCTGGTTCTGACCTTGCTAACAACACCGATCCCTTCAAAACTGCGTGACACGCGTCAAAGAGTTTCTGCATCGCGAAAACGCATTTCTGCCTCATTCGCGTAAATGAAGCGTTCGACGCGCGTCATTTTATGTGGTGCATTTTGTGCATTCGCGACTTTTTGCGTCTGCCGCCGAAGTTTGAAAAATCTGAACTTCGACGTCAATTCGCGCCGCGTCGAACAAATCAGGAGCCTGGTGACGTGGTGTCATGGGATGCTGTGACCCAGTTCACCGGATCGAGTCCGGCAAAATTAATTAATTCAACATGGAGGAAAGATTCATCAACGCTGTGGCTAATCACCCCGAGCTAATTGTGTAAATTGTCTAAAAATTGCATCTGGGTTCCAATTATTCAATCCTGCAATGATATTCTCTCCCTCGTTCCACGTAGTTCTGTGACGTTGCGCCGGTTGTGAGAACGGACCCTTTTCACGGTGACGTCACATAACTTAATATTAAGTTAAAAGCACCAAGCTTACTTACTTTAAATATAGACACTAGGCGATCTCTGGTCAAGTCTGTGCTGGATATGGATGAGCGTTTCACCTGTCGGTGAGTGCTGAATGTTTTTGGATCTATGTAGTCAACTTCTAAAACATCGTCCATTTTTGTAACTAACTGTCTGGCTGCTGGACTGAGGGTGGGAGAGGGAGATGGAGAATAATAATTGAGTAATTGAAGCCCAGATGCAATTTTGCAATTTTCTAAATTTCTGATCCTCTGAATGAAAACAGAAAATTGGAAAAACAGTTTAAAAATACCATTTTTTTTATTTGTCGAGATGAAAAAAAATGAAAAATTGGATATTTGAATCCATTTTTCTGTCCGTTTGTGTTTAGAAAATTGAACTGATAAGCGTTACACGGACCCTTGTACAGCATACAGTTATCTAAAGAAGACTGAGGAAAAAAGGTTTTTTTCATCCCATATTTGATTTTTTTTTTTAAACAGCATTAATTTCATAGCTTTACAAGAACCTAACGTGATCACTTTATACGGATGACCTTGATGTGATAAACTAGAACGAAGGTCGTCATTAATGAGATAAATCATATGAATATAGATCAATTGTTTATAAATTCTGTTTTTTCTTTTACACAATGGAATAAATTTTAAAGAACAAATTTTAAATTTTCTTCTGTATTAATAGAAAATTATCAAAGAAATTTTCTTTTTTCCTAAGACTGGGCAGGAATCCTGTCGTAACCAAAGAAAATAGTACAATATCTGCTCACAGGTCAGATGAACTGACTTTATTGTGGAAAATACAATTAGCCGAGAATATTATCATGTCCTTATTATTATTATTTTTTTTATTTTATCATTTGACTTCTGCGTTATTACTCAAGACTTCACTTTTTTTCGTGAAAGTTTCTTACACATTTTAACTCGGCTGGACTTGTACGTTTCAGAAGAAGAAAAATATCAAGGGAGTTAAAAAATATTTGAATGGTTCTGATAAAGAGTAAAAAAGGCGATTTATATGATTTTTCTTATTAAAGTGTCCCAGAGATCCCAGCATAAGTAGATATATGATTTATGATTTACACCTGGAGTTTAAAAAAAAAGGGGTCAAGATGGCTGTTTAGATTATATATTTAAATTGTATTTAGAAAAGATCGGTGATGTTTTCCTCCGGATTTCTAAGTTTCACTCCTGAACACCCGGGAAGCTGATTTTTTTTTTTTTTAAACAAGATGAGGAAGAAGAGGAGGAGGGGATTTTTCTTTGCTGCTGCAAAGTTAGTTTCATCGTGTGGGAGGGAAAATATTTCTTTTTTTTAACCCCGCGATACAGACTACACGTTATAAAATGACTTACCTAATACAACTCGATCATTTTACGAACATTTACCACTTGATTTAACCCGAAAAGCCAGGGTGTAGACTCGTAAAACAGTTTAAATAAAGTCATTTAAACCAACCTGTTGAGTAGTTCACTCTTCCTCGGCGAGTTTAAAGTCGTCGCAATTCTTCGACTTCTCCTCCCCCCCACCTAAAAAAAAGACCTTTTAAAACTTAACCTTCTCGTCAAAGAAACAAAAATGATTCAGAGTGAATAAACTGTGGTTTTGAAAAACACACAAAAAAAAACAGAAGACCGTAGAAATATACCGGAGCTCGGAATCTGTGAAGCCCAAAAAAACGACAAGCTCCCGCCTGGGGTTTTGAGTTTTCACGCCAGTCGGGTTACAGTTGGAGGCTGGATTTCGAACGGCATTCTGGGTAATGGAGTTTAACTAACTTTCCAGCAGACCGCTTAACCCCCTCGGAATAACGAAAACAAACGATTCAAAACACTATACTAACAACATATCAGTGTTATTTTATTATTGGGGCTTATAAACTCGTTAAATACCCCACCTGGGGTTTTGAGTTTTCACACCAGTCGGGTTACAGTTGGAGGCTGGATTTCGAACGGCATTCTGGGTAATGGAGTTTAACTGCGTAACATTCCAGCAGACCGCTTGTTTCACCCACGACAAAAACAAACGACTTAAAACACTTCATAAACCTATACTAACAACATATCAGCGTTTTTTATTATTGGGGCTTATAAACTCGTTAAATACCCCACCTGGGGTTTTGAGTTTTCACACCAGTCAGGTTATAGTTGGAGGCTGGATTTCGAACGGCATTCTGGGTAATGGAGTTTAACTGCGTAACATTCCAGCAGACCGCTTGTTTCACCCACGACAAAAACAAACGACTTAAAACACTTCATAAACCTATACTAACAACATATCAGCGTTTTTTATTATTGGGGCTTATAAACTCGTTAAATATGCGTTGTTCTGGTTATTATGTAATTTGCATAACACTAATTCCTTAATGATTACATCACCTCACAACAAAAAAAGGGATTTCCGTCTGAGTTCAGTATAAAACTACCGCAAATGCGACCTCATGAGGTTAGTCAACATATTTAACTCAGGAAATTAAATAATTTATTGGTATAAAGATGTGATTTAAATATTTTATTTGAATAAATTTAGCTCGTTTTTACCCAATTTGGGTGATATTGTAGAAAGAAAGGCAAGAGAGGAGGTGTCCACGTCCACAGCGTCATTAGAAATTAAGGGCACAGGAGGAAAAGTTACCTGAAAGCTGTGGCCCATATGATGGAAAACAGTCAGATCAGTTTGAACCCCACGGAAACGACATGGGGAAAAAATAATAATAATAATAATAATAATAATCCTGGTTTTGGTTTTATTCCCTTAAACTTCCAGCTTCATGAAGTTCCAGCGAGGTCAGAACCAGCCAGTGGCTCCTCCTCCATCCTTCCCAGCCTGTAACATTGGCCAGAACAGGAAAAGAGTCAACACAGTTACTTCAGTTTAACTTTGTCAACTTAAAGGTTTGCACAAACAAACCCGTCTCAATGTTTAGTTAAAAGGCGGGGATTTCTGTTTGAGCTGTCATCGTGACTTTAAATAGTTTTGAACTCAGCGTCTCTAGAAATAATTACCACCCATCTTTGAGATAATAAACCCGTTAAAATATGAGTTTTATTTTATTTTCCCACGGTCGAATGCAAATGAGTTTATATTAGCAGCTTTTTTTTTTTTTTTTCCAAAGCTGGCTTTTATTTTGAAAGCTACTGCTGTAGCTTATCAATTTGAATAGTTCTACGGTATCTCGGAGGTTTGCCCACCATGTCGGCGAAATGCTGCACTGTTAAACACACTTTAAAGAAAGTCACATAAATAGGCTACAAGATGCAGAGTTTTTGCTTGTTTGTTTACAACAAATTAAGATTAATTGTTGATTACCTGAACTGAAATCTAAAATAGGGCTGATTTTCTGTTCCCCCCCCCACACACACACAGTTGTTCCTGTAATTGTTGATTATTTCATTTCAGTTCAGTTTATTTATATAGCGCCAATCATCTCAAGGCACTTTACAAGAAAATCAATACCGTTATTTGTCCCCCAGTGGGGCAATTAGTTTCGCAGCAGTAGGGGCACACAAACGTACAAAAAACTATGTAAATACACATAATATAATAAATAACATAATGCACATTCTGATCAAATCAATAATGTGTAAGCTACCTTTTCCTCCTGGCATTTAAAAGAGAGACCTCTGTTTGTTTGAGCAAATGGGAGTCTGAGCAGTGAACCTGATGGTGGAAACTGAAACTGTTGATATAAGGGATGAGAACAGTCAGACGAGATGAAGTTAGCTTTCTTAAACAGCGGTTTGTTGTAGAGATCCTGTAAAGTTTCTTGTGGAAGCCCAATAATTTTACTAACACCAACAAACCTTGTTCAGTAAGTTCCTCTCTCTTACCCTCAAGGTTTGAAACCAACAAACAAAGGAGTAATTTCAATTCAATCGCACAAACGTTGCAGTTAATCCTTCGGTTCTTTATTACATTTGGTTTTAAAAGTTTTTCTCTATAAGGAAGCCCAGCCGATTGCATCAAGTAGACTTGCAGCATTCACTCATCCTGGAGGAACGTGTAGCGACAGCAGACGGTCGGCCTGCGTTGTGTCGTTGACTTCACAGCAATCCCTCATACTGAGCAAGCATGTAGCGACAGTGGAGAGGAAAAACTCCCCTTTAACAAGAAGAAACCTCCAGCAGAACCAGAACCTGGCTCGGTACGAGCGGCCATATTAAGTACACCTTGCTAATACCGGGTTGGACCCCCTTTTGCCTTCAGAACTGCCTTAATCCTTCGTGGCATAGATTCAACAAGGTACCGGAAACATTCCTCAGAGATTTTGGTCCATATTGACATGATAGCGTCACGCAGATGCTGCAGATTTGTCGGCTGCACATCCATGATGCGGATCTCCCGTTCCCCCACATCCCAAAGGTGAATCTACTGGACTGAGATCTGGTGACTGTGGAGGCCGTTTGAGTCCAGTGAACTCATTGTCATGTTCATGAAACCAGTCTAAAATGATTGGAGCTTTATGAGATGGCGCATTATCCTGCTGGAAGTAGCCATCAGAATATGAGCACACTGTGGTCATTAAGGGATAAACATGGTCAGCAATAATACTCAGGTAGGCTGTGGCGTTGCAACGATGCTCAATTGGCACTAAGGGGCCCGAAGAAAATGTCCCCCACACCATTACACCACCAGCACCAGCCTGAACCGTTGATACAAGGCAGGATGGATCCATGCTTTCATGTTGTTGACGCCAAATTCTGACCCTACCATCCGAATGTCGCAGCAGAAATCGAGACTCATCAGACCAGGCAACATTTTTCTAATCTTCTATTGTCCAATTTTGGTGAGCCTGTGCGAATTGTAGCCTCAGTTTCCTGTTCTTAGTTGACAGGAGTGGCACCCGGTGTGGTCATCTGCTGCTGTAGCCCATCTGCCTCAAGGTTCGACGTGTTGTACGTTCAGAGATGAACCAGAAAGCAGCTTGTTCCAGGTGTGGCCTTAAAATGGATTCACAGATGAGCCTCCAATTAACTAAAATCTTATCATCTGGGCTTTCCCCTTGTTTCCTGAAGAGACCCTAATCATTCTGAATGTAAACTTCTGATTCAGTCGTCATTAATAAATAAATCTCTGACATCTTCTCTCATTATTGTTTAATTTAGCAAATAAAAATAATTTTGGTAATTCTAACCGACCTAAAACAAGAGAAACTTGGTCGGATTTAAGTTCAGACCGTGAGATAAAATGTGTACACTTCTGGTTTTAATTGTGTATATATAGTGAAATGCTAAGATCTTGCACGTTTTCTAAGTCGCTTATGTGATTTACTAATTACCTTTTGTTTTTTGCCATTTCTACTATTGTCTATAATTTTAAAAATATATATATATAAATTTTAGTGTTAAAATCTGTTGCTCTGGCTCTTCCGGTTATGATGTTTGTGGCCCTTTGGCCCAAACATTAATCATTATTATATTAAATTATTAATATAAAGTTATATTTACTTAATTGCATATTTATATATAAAATTTTATCATTGTATTAAAATATATACAATATTTACTATATTTTAAATGTTAATATCTCCACAGATACATTCATATATTTACTATTAATATATATATATTTTTTATTTCAGCCATTCTTTTCCTAAGATTTAACATATTACTTCATTGGAAAACTTATGATTAAAACAGCAATTCTGTGCACAAATTTGAATTTGAGGATTTTTTTTCTTACCCACACAAAGATGAGATTCTATGCTCAAACACCTCACAATCCTTGCAAATTGCACATCACCACACACTATTTATAGCCGTCCACAGTTTCTGACACAGAATTTTGGGCTTTTGTTTTCTCTTAAGCTTTAATCAACAAAATTTCAATAAAAAAAAAGGCTTCACATATTTCACTCTCTAATGAATCTGTTTCACTTTCACTTTTTATGTTAGTGAGACAATGAATGAAACTTTTTCACGATATTCACATTTTTTCGATGTACCTGTATAGTTTCAGAGTTTAAATCTTGTGAATCACCTTTCTTCTTTTTAGGAATCAGTGGAGCTGTTTGTTGCATAATCATTCTACCCTGGAAGAAGAACGGTTTAAATAAATCATTAAAACCCTAAAATATAACATTCATGCACATTACGATTAGGATGTAAACTTCTCCTGCAAGATGAAGCAAATCTTTTTTTTACTATCACAAGCTGTAAACTGGATCCAGAGCAGGAGAAACAGTAAAAAAATAAGAAAGCATCACATGTAGTAAAGTTAGGTGGCGGGATAAAATCTACTGAGAGGTATAAAAGGAACAGGGTAAAAGAAATAGCTCTGCTTTATAAATGTCCTGCATGTTGAAAACAAGAAAACAAAGAATTCAAGCATGTTTGGCTTATTCACCAAAAAATGGTTTAATCAGTTTAAAAAAGCAAACGTTTCGTTATGTTTTTAGAGGAAACAGAAGAAAATGGAAGCGTCTGCAGCAAGTTTGTTGGGATTATTTGTACTCTCCCCAGACTCCCACAGTCTTTCCGTCCCACTCTGATGTGGACAGACACTTGACAAAGAAATGTCCCAGATCGTGCTTGGAGATGGCTCGTCCTTTAAGCATATTTTCTGTCGCCATGTAGCGCTCCGTGAGGGGGAGGTCGCCTGCAGAGAGGGGAAAAACCCAAAACGAGACGTTTAATTTGAAGAAAAAGAAGAAAATCCGAGCAAGTTTAAAGTGTCTACGTTACTTTTTCGGCCCCACTCTTCTACTGACCGGCAATGTGAGGAGGCATGACGGCCACGTAGTCGAGGCCGCACGTTTTCAGCACCGTGTACATCCGGTCGTGATCCTCCGTCACGGGAATCAGACGAGGCGGGACTTTGGAGCGATCCCACAGAAGGAAAGCTGGGAGGAACATGGAGGGGTTGAGATTAGGGCTGGCAATTTATCGATTAATAGATTTATCAATATATTTATGAAGATTGAATTTTTGGAATATTGAGAGAAAATAAAATGTTATCAATGCACCTCTTTGGTTTCCACAGTTCAAAGTGATGTCCGCCCACCCAAGGCCTTCCATCTTGTTTAAAACATGTATTTATTTAGACTTTGAATTCGGGTCAACTCCAAGAATGGATGATTGAAATAAAGGCAAGCTGTAAAAAGTCTTTTTCTGTCATTTGTAAAAAAAAAAAAAAGAATAGAAAAGGAGAAATTTTTTTTTGATTTTGAGTCCAAAAATCGAATTTGGTATGAAAAAAAGATTTTCCTTTTAATCCACATCGCCCACCTCTAACCTCCTTTAATTTTTCCAAAACAGTTGTATAATGTCCGACGACGTTTTTTGAAAATAAATCTTTAATTCTGATATCTTCAAATAGTACCAGGGAATGTTAAATATTGACAAAAGTAGTGATTTGTTTTATATCGTGATATATATTGATATCGGCTTATATGACAAATATTATTGTGATATAATTTTCTTTTCTATAATCGCCCAGCCCTAGTTGAGATGATGAACAGAAAAAAGCAGCATGTTTCAATGTTTGGATTTCTGGGAAATAAGCTGAATCATTTGCATTTTCTTGTCTTATCTGGCTGTCCTTATTGGGGGGAAAGTAAGTTATCGGCAGAAAAATATTTAATATGAAAGATCCACCATATAATCTAGTTGTTGTTTTTTTTAATTCATCCACATCAGCAGGATAATGGCGTCTTTATGCCTCGTGTCGTCATACCTGACATGCAGCCAATCACTTTGCGTATCCCTCGTGCCTTCATGGCCTCCACGATGTTCTTGGTGCCTTCAGACATCATGGTGGTCGGGCCTAATTAGCAAAAACACAATCAGTTTAAAAATACCGCAAAATTACACATTAATCAAGTATTTTTCCACTAGCTGGCATTAGAGGAGAGCGAGGGAGGAAGACACTATATAGCAGTAAAAAGTTCGACTAAAGATAAACGTATGGATTAGTTTCCCTAAATTAATCCTGCGAATTGTTCTTCAGGTGACAGAAGTCTGACCTTGTTATTGTCCTTATGTGTCTCTGAAGGTTCAGGTCTGAGTCCATTACTACACCTAGACATCAGGCCTGATCACTATCCTCTAGGAGTGTAACGGTGCGGTACGTTTTTTTGGTACACTTTAATCAAGAACAATAAATACAAATGTGCTTATGACCTTCTTTTTTTTTTTTTACTTTGATCCGCATTAAACAAATAACCTTTTACCTGAATTCCTTCCTCTCAGTTCCTGAAATTAATTGGATTTTATTATGTTCTATAACTTGAAAAAGTTGAATGTACAGAACTGACTGGAGATTTGATTGTTTTCTTTTCTTTTTAAATAAATAAAATAGTACAAGCGGACATAGCCAGAGTAGAAAACAATATATCCACTTGAACACAGTTTTGTTAATGTTTAGAAATATTTAAATAATACTTTGACAGCTGTACTTGAATGCAGCATGGGTAGCAGTTGGGAAAACCCTTTCTCATCAACGGGGATTCTGCCAACGTTTTATCCAAAATAAGGAGTTTGGGCTGATTGGATGCTACTTGTAGCCATGTGGACGTAAGCTGTTTTTTTTTATCTACTATCTGATGTTTACATTCAGCTTGACAATGACTACGTTTACATGCAGCCATTATTCGGGTTATGGTCGGGTTAAGGTCACTATTCGGGTTTCTGAAACATTCAGAATAACCCGTTTACATGCGTGAGCAGAGAGAGTTACTCCTGTATACATGGAACTTGTAATCAATTGGCTTATCGCGATGTAAACAGAGACGCAGTGTTAGTGTCAGGACGTAGGGACAACCTTAAGATGCAATATGCGTCATTTTTGATTCTTCTTCCTGTGTCCAAAGACGACAACAACAACAACAACAACAGCAGCACGCGGATAATGAATAGTTCGGGGCAGATAGCGATCGCCTTAATTTGCGCTTTGGTGCTGGTACTGACCCACCAGCAGCAGTGTAGTGCTGTGCTACGTCTCGCCATGTTTACCTCCACTTCTTGTTTACTTTGTTCTATGCATCTGCTCAACGCTTGAATGGTTTCATGGTCACCTGGAAACAATGAAATGTAGATGCTGTGCATCATCTGGATAGTTATGGTAACTAATTTTATTATGTGTTATAATCTGGACTAGCGGGAGCATGTAGATATTAAATAGGAGGGGTCCCAAAATGGAGTCTTGTGATACCCCGCATGTGATTTTTTTCTCAGCTCTGATGAAAAGTTACCTGTTCACACAAAGAAGTCCCTGTTCTTTAGGGAAGACTGAAACCAGGTACTGTATTAGTAAATGTCACGCAGATAGAATATTAGTTAGTTACAAAAACCAAAAGCACGAAGGTGACCCCTAGTGACTAACAGTACACCCTGAAAATGTCTTCCTGTGCAAACAGAGGGATCCTGTGTCAGACTGAACTCGTTGCAGGAAAGAATTGCACAATGTGAAGGAAAAAATGCACATTGACCATTTAATGGAGGAAAAAAACTGAGAATAAGCCTCAGCAGGAAATTTTTAGGCTTAACAATCAAAAAAAGCAACATTTCTCATGACATTATTTCATCATTTGCATTAAAAATGTTCTGACTTTTCACCAAATTTATTCTCCTTATGTCTTTTAAAACATTTAATCTGTTTTTTGCATTTTATTTGACAAACTAACAATAACTCAGATCAAGATAAGTCTGAAAATGTGTAAATAATTCATATTGCTAAAAAATGTTGATTGTTTTAATATTTCAAGAGGAACTTATTAGTCCTAATACTAGATTTAAAGTAAATCTTAAAAGTGAAATTTAAACACAGGTTTCTCCATACCTTACTCTCGTTTATGGAAAAAAAAATATTTAGGATTTATTATGAGAGAACTGAAGCCCTACTGAGGTCACTCCTGGTTCCCAGGATGATGATCACTGCATCCTGGCCTTCCAGAGTCTTCCTCACGTCGTCTTTATTCAGGACGTCGCCCACCACCACCCTGGCCGCCTTGTGGTCAGCGGGCAGCTTGGAGGCGTCCCGCACCAGAACAGTCACGTTGTATCCTGGAGAAGGCAATTCAAACTAGAATCCATCATTACGAAACCTTAAAATCATTCAGAACGTTGAGACACCGAGGAACGCAACGGACGGGTCAGGGAAAACAATGTGGAGTTAGGTTTTAAAACATTTGAACGTCTCATGAAGCACTGTTCAGTCCGTCTTCTGAAAATAGAGGATGTTAGTCAGAGAAGCAGCCAAGAGACCCATGGTTGCTCTGGAGGAGCTGCAGAGATCCACAACTTCCTGCCTTTATGGAAGAGTGGCTGAAAGCCAGCTGTAATTCGTGTAAAAAAGAACCTTTACTGGTATCATCCCCCCCAAGGAATCCCACCCTCAGTGTGCGGCCAAGATAGACGACAGCTTTCTACTATCAGCTCATTATGACTCAGCAAAACGCCGCCGGCCAGTAACGGCTAACGTGACTCCGCAGATTTCATGGCGGGCAGAAGGAAGTGAAAATGCTGCTGAGTGGCACCATTCACACGACGCGGCATGTTTGTTCGTGATTTTTACGGCATCCAGTGAAAAGCTCCTAGACGTTTTAGGTCACGCATTTGTTTGGTGAAAAAAAAAAAGGGCTCATAAAATATGTGCAACCTGATTGGTTCATCTCCCTACCTTGTAACTTTTTAATAAATGCTCAATCTAATGTGGAATATGGAGGAAGTGAATGATAGTCTATGACATCTAAAATTTTAGACAATACATAAATCAGATCTTAACTTATCAACAATGATTAGTTCAGTGTCTAAACTTTATTAAATCGGATTAAATCTGCAAAAGAAATATCAAAAAGTGTGTCGTGCACACAGAACCTGCCATTACAGAGTGAGCACATTTTTGATTTTACCTATTTCTCTAAAGTTAGGCCATTCAAAATTTACACTGTCATTTCTGAAGTAACATGTAAATATTTTTTAAAGAGAAGAAATAATAATAATAAAAAATACAGATAACAATGAAACAGGCTAGTACACAAAAAGATCCTGAAAAGATTGGCTACAAAAACAGTTGGACAGGAATCAATGCAACCACCATTTATAGCTATAAATGGTACAAATAGTATTGTAAGGAAAAGAAGCCCCTTTTCAGAGGATTTAAAAAAATATATATTATTATTTTAAAGACGCAACATTCTTAGCCCATTATCTTCAGTGAGGTAAAAAAAAAAAAAAAACTTTAAGCAATAAATTGAACTTTTGTATGTCATTAAAACCTTTTTCCGTGAGTTTTTCCAGATACCTTTTTTTTTTTTACCTTATTGAATTATTTTAATAAATTCAGCTTTAGAGGAATAGAAAATAAAATATTATGCAATCAATGCAGTTATGATTTGTAAGATTTTCACGAACTGCAAAAAATTTTGAGAGCTCAAAATAAACAACCTTTTTCTCTTATATTGACGCACTTTTAAGTGGATAAGTAAAATTAAATATTAAATAAACACCCCCCCCCCCCCGGCCCCCCCGCCCCCCTAGACTCACCTGCAGCCACCGCTTGCGGCAGCGTCGCCAGCCCGGTCATTCCCGTGGCTCCAAATATCGCGACGTTCTTTATGGACTCCGACATTATTTGAACAAAGCGAGACGAGACCCCTCGACACAACAGCGCCGTTTCGTCCGCAACTTTTAATGTCAAAGCAACCACCCCATGACTAAACGTGTTTTATAAAGTCCTTCCGCAGCGCAGACTCCTCCTTGTGGCAGATTTAAAGGAGCCGCGCCGCTTTGTTCCGCTTCTTCTGTTTTATTTCACCGATATGATGATGTCTTACACCGCCCCTCTCTGTGAAACCGTACAAAACATTTCATTTACAAACCGAGAGCTGACGGTTCTTTTATTTTTCTTCCGAAGTCATCATTGCAGAGGAGACATATTTCTGAGACAAAGCCAGCCCAAAGCACAAGGGAACTAATGGTGCCTAGAAGCAGGGTTTGACATAGACATATATAAAGAATGGACCCCGCATTAGCTGCTCTGAGGCAAGAAATGCGGCCGCCATCTTGGGCCGGTATTCCCACTTGCAGACTTCCACCATAACAGCAGCAGTTATTACAAATGTTCAAATCAGCGGACTGTTGAGATTAGGGCTCGGGGGATAACTTTTCATAAGAAACACTGAATATTTGTTTGTATTTTGTAAATATAATATTACTGTACTGTACGTATGTCCACCAGCGAAATCTTAGCTAACTAACGTTAGATACGGTAAGAAGGCTGAGACTTTATAAATCGTATATATTTTTAAACCACTGACTTAGATTACATCTGACACAAGAATGCTGCTGTAGAAATAAATATTTTTATTATTCACCCATCCGACCGTGGAATAGATTGCAAACGAGCTTACTGATTATTTTGGCAGCTTTGCGTCATCAACAGAAATGCCTTCTTTCTTTTTTTTAAAGAAATGTTCTAAGAAATCTGATGGAAGTAAGTAGGAAAATATGAATAAATGGCAAAATAGTAATAGAATTAAAGAATGTCATGATATAGTTACATATATAATGTAAAATAATATGTATATATATATATATCTATCTATCTATATATATATATATATAAATAATCTGTATATTAGATATTACCTATATATCTTTATTTTATATATTTATAATCTATATATTAGCTTATATATCATCTATACCTATTATATTATCTATATTATACACATGTATATTACTCATCAATTATATTGTATATATTATTAAAATGGCTAGTAGTACTTCTGCTTCTCTATCTTATAGCATTGTGTGTTTTGCAGACATTTCATGAGTAAATCAGAATATTCTAACGCCACAGGTTTTGTGATTTTGGCTAAAAACGGCATAATCATAATTTAAAGACCACTGAGAACACTTTAAAATAGCTCAAAAAAGATGATCGGAGTGGGTCTTTAAGCCAATGAATATAGAAACAGGCCGAACCATCTCTCCTGTATCATAGCTAAATGTCTCCAGTTAGCAGACAAAAAAACGCATTAAAATCGTATTATTTAACGAGTTATGATTTAATAAACGCGCTGACGCTTCATTGCGTCTGCCGAACAGATTACAAAGTGGAGCGGGGGATGGCGGCCCCACGGCTCATCAGCGCCAATAGGCAGGAGCGGTCTATGCGGTGTCCAATCTTCATATATGTCCATAGGGTTTGACGTCGCACTTGAGTAAAAGTCATTTCAATATGGCGACGTCCAGCTGGCCGTTGTTGGTAGTACCTCTTATAAACATCGTTATACTTTCCTTATGTAAACACCACTTTTGTTTTAAGTTTAGAGTTGTAGTTTCTATTAGTGGCATTGATTTTAGTCGCACTCTTAATAGCGTGTCTTGTAAAATAAACATATTTCCACCACAACTTACTGGGTGTTTCTCAGTGCCAAGGAACCTCGCCTTGATGCCTTGGTCCCGCCCCGGTTGCCTAGGAGATACGTCATCAAGGACCGCCAAGGCGTGTTCCAATGTTCATGTGCTACCGAGGCGTCTCTCCTCCGTTTGTCTGCCGTTTAGCTAACTGACCGAGGATACATGGGAGGTTCCTTGATGCCTTCCCAAGGTCAAAAAATTAACCAGAATAAAGTACGGTATTTTTGAAGTTGCTGCTGCTGGCAGCAGCAACTTCGGGAGTGAATTTCCAATTTAAATGTTAGTCAAGCAATTGTAGCTATCGGAAAATGTTTTTTAGATCCAAAGCAGTTATCTATGGTTGGTTAGTTGCTTAGTAGTTGCAGCTTCGGTTGCTAGCAGGTACTAACTCGCTTTCACATGTGATTTAACCAATATATACAATATTAAAAAAGTAAAACTCTCGTTATACATCTGCATTGAAACTTATGCATATATAACGATGGGCGGGACGTAAACAGAGCGCGTAAGCAAAAGGCGTGCCGTGGGCAGCCGCGGTCACGGGATGTAAGTCTGTTCCATTTAACTGTTTTCTTTGACCAAGGAAGGACAGTGTCGTCGTAAACACCCACTGTTGTCTGTATTGAAAGGCAAAGACGGACCAAGAAAATTTGTAGTCGAAACTCGGAACATTCCGACTTCCGAGTGGGGAAAAAGCAACTGGAACGCCCCTCGAAGTCGGACTTCCCACTCGAAAAGTCTGGGGTTTTCTTTTGCTCCGAGTTTGACTTCCAATATGGCCGCTCATTGCATCAACAACAGTTTATGTCATAAAGACACAATGTGAGTGCGCGTCTAAAAAAATCTATGTTACCTGTAGAGCCTGCAACTCTAAACTTAACAAGACAAAAGCGGCGTGTGCACATGGAAAGTAAAGCTTACAACGATGTTTGTAAGAGGTGCTACCAACGGTGGCTAACTATAAAAAGTGCCTCGCCAGACATCCGGTGCATTGCACAACTGCACCTTCAGTAAACCAACCTGGCTTCCCCCACCTACGTCCGTCACCTCAGCCATCATCTCTTCAACTTCCCTTCATGGCTTTTTGGCCCCACCTCCTTTGGAGGAATTTATCAGACAAAAAGATAGAACTCTTAGAACCAGAGCAGCTGGTAGAGGAGACTGTGAGATTCCACTTAGAAGAACCACTATGGGACAAAATACCATCGATGTGAAAGGGTGTAAAATTTGGAACAATATTCCAATTTTAATTCGGGAGTCCTCCACGTTTACTGTTTTTAAAGAGTAACTAAACCTCAAAACAACTTTTTTTTGCTTCTGAACTGTATAAATGGGTCTTTACCAATGCAGTCTTTCAGTTTCTGGGATTTTTTTTAACATTTTGGTGTAAATTTGTTTAATTCTACACTTTTTGGTCTAAAAACGTCTTAGTGCTGCCCTCTTAGGGTTGAAGGGTGGCTACTGCATTTGAATTTTGTGATTGGTGGAGAGCGGTACATCTTTACATCACAGGCATCGACTGTGTCACAGCAGCCATGGTCTCACAGACACGCCCCTCCGTTCTTCCTGGCAACGCCCACTTTGTAGAATTTTCAAATGTTGTCTGGGGGCGGGATTATGATTTTTCAGGGGGTTCAGTTACACTTTAAAACCGAACTTTAACAAATGGTTAAAAGCTAATCAATCTTGTGAACATTTGTAAAACTGTTTCTGGGGATATTGATCAAATGCAGGGTTGGCTGGATATATGGTAGCCTGTATGTTTTTATGTTAATGTTTTACCTTTTGTTTGTAAACTTATTCTGCCTTAAATGAATGAGGACAACAGACGGAAAGTAGCCTATGGCTAAATCTGGCACATTTACACAAAGTAATTGTGGATATGACGTAAACCCACACCCCTCCAGTTTATCCGGAAAATTACCTGATAATCTGAACGCAAACACCATACCGCGAAAAGTCTACTCTTGTTACTAGGTCCATCCATCCATTTTCTTCCGCTTATCCGGGGTCGGGTCGCGGGGGCAGCAGCCTAAGCAAAGAGACCCAGACTTCCCTCTCCCCAGCCACTTGTTCCAGCTCCTCGGGAGGAACCCCAAGGCGCTCCCAGGCCAGCCGATAAACATAGTCCCTCCAGCGTGTCCTGGGCCTTCCCCTGGGCCTTCTACCGGTGAGACGTGCCTGAAACACCTCACCAGGGAGGCGTCCAGGAGGCATCCTGACCAGATGCCCGAGCCACCTCAACTGACTCCTCTCGATGTGGAGAAGCAGCGGCTCTACTCTGAGCCCCCTCCGGATGACTGAGCTTCTCACCCTATCTCTAAGGGAGAGCCCAGACACTCTGCGGAGGAAACTCATTTCAGCCGCTTGTATCCGTGATCTCGTTCTTTCGGTCACCACCCAGAGTTCGTGACCATAGATGAGGGTAGGAACGTAGATCGACCGGTAAATCGAGAGCTTTGCCTTTTGGCTCAGCTCTCTCTTCACCACGACAGACCGGTACAGCGCCCGCATAACTGCAGACGCCCCACCAATCCGTCTATCGATCTCCTGCTCCATTTTTCCCTCATTCGTGAACATTCGTGTTACTAGGTCTTCATCCTTGAAATGACCGGTAAAGGGTATCCGGACAAAGTCCGGAAGATTGCTTTCAGACTCAAAAGCAAAGCAGACGAAGTCCGGAAAATTACCGTTTTTCATGGCCTGTTTGAAAGGGGCTTTGTTGTTGTCAGTTTACAATATGATAATTGGGGTCACCGAGAATAACTAGGATCATTATTGAATCATTTTCTATGACTTTTGCACACAAAAATGCTAGCTGTTACCATTCACTTACATTGTTTTTGCTAAGCTAAAGCAAACGGACTGCTGCCAGATTAGGAGAATGACTGGGCTGGTTACCAAATGCTTTTTTCCTCACTTATCTAACTCTGGGGAAAGATGGTAACAGACTAAATATCCCTTAGGGGCGGAATTTCCCTTTAATACAGTGTAACTGGGAAAGAGGATTGCATGTGAAGCGCGACCCCTAGCGGCTGCTTGTATATATATTTTTTTATTATAGGCTCTCTCTCTCTCTCTCTCTCTCTCCGCACTGATGCTGATATTTCTCTCCAGCATCACCAGCGGAGAGGAGGAGGAGGAGGAGGAAGAAGAGGAGGAGGAGGACGGAGAGGCTGTGTCAGGTGGAAGCGGAGGACCTTCTATGGATATCACCATCGCCCTCCACCGACTCTCCACCTCAGCACCGACTGCACCTCCCCGGTCGGCCGGCGGCGTCTCCCGCTGCTGCTGCTGCTGCGGCCGCACGCTCCTGCGTTTTGTCCCGACGAGGAAGCGTTTCCTGCCGTAGCGGCCACCGATCGAGGTGAGGGGACGACCCGGCAGGAGGAGAAGCGGAGCGCCAGCCTCCCCCCCCCCCCGCTGCCGCTCATCGATCCGACCGGCCGCGTCTTTATCGGAGGACGGATCCAAGCAGCAACCTGAGAGCGGACCTAAAGGGGTAAGGCCCTAAAATCACAGCGGACCCCTTTTTTTTTAAATTTTTTTATTTCATTTGATTTCTTTCTGTGTCTTTCCTTGCGTGACAGCAAGGACTCCAGGTTGGTTTGGCTATAAGCCTTTTTTTTTTTTTTTTTACATTTAGTTATTTCTTGTTGCGGGGAAGCCGGGCTGCATTTGGGTGCAGGTTACCGCAGTGATGAGGGGGGATGCGCTTGTTTGACGTGTTCACCCCACGTGCGTTACGTGATGCACGCGTGGAAATAATGCACACGTTGGGCTGATTATTGTTGATCGTCTTATTTGTGAAGGGGAATGGGTTGAGAAGGAGAATAGCGGCCTAGTAAAGGGACTTTTTGTCATGTTGCTGCATCTTTTTTTTTTTCTTTCTTTTTTTGTGGCTTCTCCAAGGCCTTTCTACTACAACTTGCAAATCTCTCTGCAGAGCAAGTAAACCCACACAGCAGTGCAGTGCTTCAACTCTTTCCAGATTCTGAGGAGATATGTCTGTCTAGAAAGGGACAATCAAAGCAAGTCTTTGTCTTAGAGGGGAGTCCAAAGTGCGGTACGGGGGCCATTTGCAGCCCATGGACTGATTTTGCGCACCTGGATAACAATTCAAGGCGAGGCAATTTTATTTGTCTAGCACATTTTCAACAACAAGGTAATTCAAGGTGCTTTACATGATTAGGGGATAAAGTAAAAACAGCAATAAAGCATTAAAACACACACAAAACATGTGATATATGGAAACATCACTCAAAGGCAGCTCTAAACAGATGGGATTTTAAAGGAGCTCAGGGTTTCAGCAGCTTTGCAAGGTGATACAGCACAGGTGGTCGGTGGAGATGGATAGCCTACTTTGTATATTTTTCAATTTAGTTAACTGAGTTAATTAAGATTGACAAATAAACTTTTCTCATGGGTGAATATATACAACGCAATTTTTTTAAAATTTAATTATGGGGTCCTGTTTGTTACACGGTCAAAAGTTAATAATTTGGATTATTTAGCCCAACATGAGGGGAAAAAAATTAGGGTTCATTTTTCAAAGTCATGTTTTCACCATGTTATTTATTTATATATAAAATTCTTAGTTTAGCTAGCAAGCTAAACTGGCTAGCTAAATATTTAGTTTGGAACTAACTTTTAATTAGTGAGTTTACATACTAAATATTTAGTTTAGAACTAACTTTTAATTAGTGAGTTTACATACTAAATATTTAGTTTGGAACTAACTTTTAATTAGTGAGTTTACATACTAAATATTTAGTTGCTAATTAAATCTGTATTTGAAACTATGACATTTGTAAATGAATAAATAACATGAACGCAATTATGACTTTGAAAAATGAATCCCTATTTATTTATCTTATGACATGCTAAATAATCGAAATTATTGTTGTTGATTTTTGACTGTGTAACTGTACAAACAGCTCCCCATATTTAATAACCACTTTTTATATTCAACTATCCAGTGACTTTTACTCAACAGCTTTGGTCACCCAAATCTGCTTTTAATGAATTTTATTAAACTTGGTTAAATAGAGTAAATGTTCTTATCGCCATTTTTTATTTTTATTTCAATTGAGCCCAAAAGAATTTGAAAGCTGCCTTTTAATAAGGCAAATGTGCAAAAACCCTTTTTAAGTTTGGGAGCTATGATTTAGACACCCCTTTCCAACAAAAAACCACAATCTCATTTTTTTTTTTATCAGATTTTTAATTTTTGATGATTTTGGCCCACGTTACAAAAAACTGACCACTGAGTGTCTGCGGCATAACAAAAATTAGAGATTTTTCTGAGCATGGATCTAAAGGAAAGCTGCATCAATGTTCAAGAAAAACTTCTCTCCCAGCCTCTTATTCAAGTCCCAAGCGAAAAGTAATTCATACCCTTTCCACATTTGTGCCGTACTGTTTCCGTTTTCAGATGACGGTCGGAACCGAGCTCAGCTAGATGTTCAGTGTTATGTTTTGACCAATGGGACTCATTTAATTTGGCCAATCTCTCTTTCCTACCCATGAACGGAGGCAGTGAGGCCTGCAGAGCTTTAGATGTTGCTCCGGATTCTTCTGTGACCTCCTGGGTGACTTGTTTATGAGCTCTTCGGGGTAATTCTGGTACTTTGAGCACTCGTGGAAAGATTCCCAACTGTTCCAGGTTTTTCCTCCAGTTTTGGAAAGTGGTTCTCATTGGGCCTTTTTCCACTGAGCTGGTTGCAAGAGCTAGTTTGGTGACTTGGAACCGGTTCTTTGGTTTCCCCCCCACTACAGCACTGTAAAAAATGACGAACTGTTAAGTTTATATTCAGCTACACTGATTGTACATAGAGACTGAACAGTTAAGAAAAAGGGTTTTGGTTGAGTTTATTTGGATTTGGTGTTTGTCTTTGTTTGCAGGTCCCATCTTTATCATTCCTGCAAAGGCAATTAGATCGCTGTTAATTTTCAGTACTATTCTACATAATTGGGAAAACATGCTTTTAAAAGAATTATGATTTACTTGGTAAATTATTCTTTCCAGACACTTTTGTGCACACCTTTAGTATAGTTCTAGGACTGCTCCATGTTGGGAAAAGGATTTAAGGGGGGTGCTTTGGAATTATGTTTTCTGTTTACATTTGCAGTAATTATTGTTTAACATATTCTCAGTTTGGTAAAATATAATTGGTATAGTTGGTAAATGCATCGTTTGCACTTTAACGTAAATATGTTTCTGCTTCCATTTCAGAGTGCATCAGTTTTGACCCATGAATGGTTTTTCGCCAATTTAGGTCACCTGTATATAAACTATCTGTCTCTCATTCTTCTGTTGTTGGTATGGGTTGGTTTGGTTTATATCACAGTTGGAAAATAAAATAAGAAGAAGCTTCCCCTGATGTCCTTCTCAGCTCGTTTTTGTGCTACTGTTTGGGTCCCACCTCCATAACCGCTCGACATCCATGACAAGCTCCTTTTCTTATTTCCAGACCGGTGCTTAATCTAGCGCCAACTCCTCGCTAATGAACGGCTTTCTCCCCCTGTCCGCATGTTGGCGTAATCAAGGTGTTGGAGGTGGGATTACAAAAGGTTAGCGTAGCGAGGCGAGACACACAACAGCTGTTTTATTCGTAGCCACAGACAATGGACGGTGCTCCAAGAACATGTTATGGACACATCTTCGCAAATCCAGTGTGGAAAGCACAACAGCAACACTTGTAAAGGCAGGATGAACTCCTCTGTTGTTAAAATCTCTCTCTCTCTCTTCGCACGCTTCCTGTTTTCGTCTCCCCATGTGGGTGTATACAGTTGCATTGAAACGCTTTAGATAATGTCATGACGCAGCACCGACTGGTGCCACAACATTCAGTACGTCTACATGCACATCTAAATCGAGCTTCTGGCAAAAATCGGACTACTAGTTTACCCAGAATGGGAGCCTTTATCCCAGTTTACATGTCTCCCAGAAAATCGTATTTTTGAAAGAAGTGGGTTTGTCACCGCATTGGATTCCTCTGGCTTGCCTAGATGGTCACACAGATGGTAAACAAATGCTGACACGAGTAAGGCAGACGGGGTGAAAGCAGGATATGAACAACGAGCGAAGAAATGTACGACGGCAAACGCTGCGACACATTTCATTTTGTAAGTACTCTACTGTTTGATTGGGTTACACACGTTGCTGTGTACCGGTGTTGTTGTTCCCGCGTCCGCGATCTCTTCACTTCCCGCTCGGGCTGGGCAACTGATCGAATTTTAATCGCGATATTAAAAAAGCTCAACGACGATAATCGCTTGGTGTGTTTTAATCGTTATGCTAACTGACCAATCCAGTCGAAGCGCCGCCTTGTTGTCAAGCTAGCTGGCCAATAAAGTCGCGGAAAAAACACGCGGCTCATCTTTCGCTGCTTTTACGCCGCATGAGAGAAATCCCAGACGGGCAAAAACTATAACAAATGTCGTTACTTATTGCCCGGCAAAAGAGATGATGCCAATACACTCAGCGGAAAAGGTCGGATTCAGAAAATTAATTAGCGTTTTGGAGAGCAGGTACACACTCCCCAACCGAAACTATTTTTCAAGTACGGCATTACCTCAGTTATGTGATAGTTGCCAAGCAGAAGTCGAAAGCAACTTTTAAAAACAGTTACTTACTATGTTGCTACAACGGATATCTGGTCCAGCAGAACCTCACAGCCATATTTAACCCCTGTTCTAGTTAACAACTGTTGGTAAACTGCATTGTAACGCTTAACGTTGTGCTAGTGTGCCAGCTAGCCGTTGTAACTTTTTTAGCGATCCCTGCATATGTGATTCGCGTTGTGTCTGCCTGGCCATGTGAGAGGAGTGGTGTCGGTGTAGCAACTGTGTGGTTGGGGAGGTGCCCGTCTCCGTTTCTGTGGAACGGATGTTCCGCCGTAGAAAGTTAGCGGTTAGCGTTAGCACGCAGTTTTGAAGTGATGCGATGTTGTTAGCAATACAACAGGAGCGGGACGCACGATCTGTGTTCGACATTAATAGTTAAAGCAACACTAGTTTTTCAACTTTCATAATATATTTCCAAGACCCTTGTGATGGTACATCGACTTACGATAGGTTGAATGACGCGCATGCCATAGCCTGACGGGATCTGTATCACTTTTACTGGCACTACGTAACATCGGGGTGCGGGTAGTAACCTGTGCACGAAAAGAACTACAAAATTCGACTGCTGCTTCACGGCATACCTCACTTCCGCCCCCCTATCCACTGTTAAATAAAGGCCTCTGTGGCTACAAAACCTTTAAAAACAAAGTATTAGCCAATAGGCTGCTATAATGACGCTGGCTTGTAAACATGAGCTACACGATCTTTTGGCGTTTGAAGAAGAAAAAAAAAAAGAAATTGTATTCATATGTACGCCAGCGTAGAGCTGTCAGCCATATAAAAAAGAAATTAGACCGTATCACGTTATAACGTGATAGTTTATTGTAAAAATGTGAAAATTATCACGTTATAACATTGTAAAAACGTGAAAACAACGTGAAACTATCACGTTATAACGTGATACGGTCTAATTTCTTTATTATATGGCTGACAGCTCTACGCCGCCGTACATATGACATGCTGAAATATAGAAAATGTACCTGGGATGAAGACATTTGACACGGAACGAAGGCTGACCAAGACGTAAATGTGAATCCCCTGGTGTAACCATAACAGATTTTATGACAGTAGTAGAAAACAATACCTTTTTCCCAACTGTAGGGGGACCCAGAGAGCAAAACGTACATACAAGCTATATGTAATTGTTTTTATTATTATCGTTTTGATTAGACAAAATCGCAAATCGAGATCGTTCAATATAGTGAAAATAATTGCAATTATTATATTTTCTTAATCGCCCAGCCCTACTTCCCGTGAAAAGTTCAGCTGAGCTGAGTTGGAGTTACATGCAGAGAAATTATTAGATTTTCTAATCGCATTATCTGGGTGCCTTAGCTCGACTATGAAAACTCTAGTTTGGTTAGACTTCAGTCGGACTAAGGTGTATGCATGCATTTCAAAAGTCTGATTTCCGTTGGACTAAAGCAATTATTTGGCTTTCTCTTGCTGCATGTAAACGCACTGAGTGAAGAACCAGCCGGTTCTTTGAAAGAACCGACTGAGCACCGGTTCTGGCACCAGCATCGAACTAGCATCGGCTCTTTTTAGTTAGTTAGTCTTTTTAGAAAAGCCCTAAATGTGGTTCCCTGGAGTCCCAAGGTCTTAAAAATCAGACATATGGATATCAATGACTTTTCTCTTTTTTTCTGATCCGTTCTTAAATTTCTTTAGCTTGTAGCAGGGCGTGTTGCTTTTTTACACTTTTTAGTCCACTTCATGTTGTCACACACTTCCTATTTAATTAATGTCTTGCTTTTACGGGTCTGTCCTGTTTTTATCTCCGAAAATGTCTAGTCAATCATCTTTAAAATGAAAATGTTATGATCTGAAACATTTAAGTGAAGAGGAAGAAATCTGCAAGGGTGTCAACACTTTCCCTTTGACACTGTATGTGTTTAAGGTCGTCCACGTGTTTAGATCAGATTCTATCTGGCTCTCTTGAAGCTCACCGTTCTCTGTGGTGTTGCCGACAGATTGGTTTAACTTTGCAGTCTCGCCGGGTCAGAACTGGGCGTGGGCTGCTGCTCTTGTTCTGTTTTTTCACTCTCTGCTGAGGTGAAGTGAGAGAAAGTGACTCAGTGCGGTGTGTAAAATGCGTCCCAAGTGACGTCAAAGTAAAACGATCTGGTGCTTGTCTGCTTGAGAGAAGCGGACAGAAAGCTTGCAGCTTTCTAAGAATGACGATGCAGGGATTGTTTGGGTTTTTGATTAGGAAAGGACATTTTTAAAATAAGTTTTATTGTTCACATCCACTCCGCTGTGCCGTTATTTTTTTCATGTATTGATATAAACCACAAAGGATGGATTGAGGGTTTTAGATTTGCAGATTTTCCTCTGGACTATAACTTCTAATTATTCATGCAAAATTCAGATATTTTTTTTCATACAGGTTATCCTAAATATCCAAAAGAAAATGCAGCTTGGGAAACTAATTTTTTAGAGTAGATGTAATGCTATTTTAAATGCTATTGGCTGCCATTTCGAAGCAGCCAACAAAGCAGTTGGGCTGTATTCAGACCAGGAAGGTTCGTTAGTTCACTTGCTTTGGTCCGGACCAAATGTTATTGTATTTTATTGTGCTGCGGTTCCTATTCACACTCCTAGTAAATGCAACAGGACCAGAGTTTCTCAACAAAAAGACACCTGTGCTAAGGTCTTTCAGTCATTGGACGTGTAGGCGGGCTAAAAAGCCATGTGGAGAGTGCTGTTCTTATCTTTCTGGCGTTACTGTTAACGCACAGGGTTTTTTTTTTTTTAAATGGTTACCAAAAAATCTGAAGGGTGTCGGTCATTAGTATTCAAACCCCTGACCACTTGGTACAAAATACGCAGACTTTACGCATGGAGTACTGGTAACTAAATCAATCAAAGAAAGATTCCCATGAGAGCATCTGAGCACCATCTCAAATCTGGACACCGCACTCGATGCATCTCGCTATCCGCAAACTGAAAACATGTAGGAAGAGTTACTGAAGCTCCGGAGCGCATCTGTGGCTGCACGGGACACAGACTGGCGCTGCTGCAGCAAAAAAGAGCGCATCCACTGAACCGCCTTATTCTGATCGCTTCAATTGGATAAATGTTCACTGGTTTCAAAACTGCTAACAATCCGTTACGCAGCGTGGAGCGTTCAGGCCACTGCAGGCGAAATGTTCATAAAACATGTAGCTTATTAATTTTGCTCGATCAGTTTGTTCAGATTTAATATAAACTAAAATGAAGGGAAATGAACTACTGAATTTGTTATTATTTAAAAAATTGTCGGATAAATTATTATTATTTTTTTTCATCCAGTCAGTCAAAATGACCGACAACAAAAGACTTGCAGTGCGACCTCTGCTTAACAGAAATGTTTGAGCGTCAGGACCGTTTGATGCAACATGAGCTGTACAATAGAATGCAGATCAATGCATTGTGTAGAATTAGCATAACTTTATAAATATGAATAGAAGTGGGGAAAGAAGAAAAGAAAGAATAATAATGACTTTTCATAACGCACCACAAAGACGGTTCCCCGCCGAGACTAAAAACGAGACTAAAAACGAAGGTTTTTTTGTTTTGTTTACTGGGTGGGATAAAGTTCGGTCCTTTGGAACTATTCTGAGAACACTTTTTCAGCCGGGTCTTGGTTCGCTTGTTTGGTACCCAGCAGAATTCGCTGGGTTGCATTCATACCGGCCCAATAGGACCCCGGACCAAGGGAGGAAACGAATCTGAGTTCGTTTTTAGCGAACTAAACAAGGCTGGTGTGAACACGCCCTCAGCTTCTGCAGTAGAGCTAAGACGGTGTCCACTGTGCGTATTAATGCATATTAAGGTATATTTGGGGTTTAAATGGTTAAAATAGGCAGCTCTAAGCATTTTAGAGGGAGTCTTGGCAAAGGCCTCTGTTAGTAACCTTTTATATAACCTTGGATTTTGTTTTACTTTGGAGTAGGGATGTGTATTGGCAAAAATCTGGTGATACGATATGTATCGCGATACAGGGGAGACGATATTGTGATACTATGAGTAAGACTATATATTGTGATTTTTAAAACTCAATTTAACTGTAGAGAAACTGTCCCAGCAATCTAAACCCTCCAACCTGTTTCATACTTTAACACATCCAGTTTTATTAGTAGATCTAATTGATCCACTGGAATGAAGAAGGTGAAAACAGCCACAAACTACCAGTCATATATTTAATTTTACGAGAAAAAGTTCCATTCAAATCCTTTTAAAAAATCAATATTTTTGTTTTGAATATCGATGCAATATCGGGTAATAAAATATCGCGATATATCAGTGCATTGATATTTTCTTACATCCCTACTTTGGAGGCATATGTCTGGTCCTCAGGTTCCTGTTTTCATCATCTAAGAAATATTGCCAAATAAAGCACCAGTGAGTCAGGTCCTGAGCTGGAAATAATTATTCATTCTTTTGTTTCCTCACGATTGGATTGTTCCAATGCTCTACACACATTTCTTAGCCAAAAAATTAACCTTCAGAGTCTCACCTTTTAAAAATCCACCTGTGAAAACTTGCCAGCAAAAGTTTCGCCTGCAAACTTTCTCCTTCAAAAACTTGTCTGCAAAAATTCCTCCTTAAAAAAAAAAAAAAAAGTCACCTGGAAAAATTCACCTGCAGACATTCGGCTGCAAAATCTCGCCTGCAAATGTGGTGACCTTCTGGTGACCCAAGCCAAAGCGATCAGCACTAGATGGAGTCGAGCGGCTTTTAGCCAATCAAATTACACTTCTTTGATCACATGACAGCAGCGCGTGCTAACCAGCTAACTATTTGTCACGTGATCAAAGGAGCGTAATTGGATTGACTAAAAGCCGTTTGATTCGATCTAGCTCTGATTGCTTTGGCTTGGGTCACCGGAAGGTCACCACATTTGCAGGCGGATTTTTGAACACTTTTTTTTTTTTTTTTTGCATGCAAATTCAAAGTTTAAAATATTTACATAATTGCACAGGACAAAAATTATACGTTATAAACTCAGTTTCTAAAAACAGTCTGATGCTAATGATATTTCTTCCATAGTACCAGGGTTCTGAAATACACGTTTCCACATGTGACTCCAATCTTGATCCATCTATACTGGTTTTTCACCGACTGACTCCAGGTTTTATTAGGTCCCAGAGGTTCCTTGATCAGGTTCTGCTGAAGGCTCCCCCGTACCAAGATGAAAACAAAAGGAGACACGACGTTCTGTTCAGTGGCTCCTGGAGCTCTCAGCCCTTGGGCTTGAGATTGGTGGACTTTTTCCTTTTAAGTTTGCTTGGATTTAATCTGCATCTGATCTCTGAATCAAACCACTGAAGTTCCAGCACCAAACTGGAAAAAACGTATCATTCTTTCACAGAAATGATCCAAGACTGTTAGAAAAACGGAGACTGAAGCTGAACTGCATGAAGGGGTATCGATGAGCAAAGTGGAAGTGGAAGCACGTATGGGTGTCTGGTCTTTATTAAACCTTAAAGACATAAATCAGCCAGCAGAGACTGATTTAAAATGTCAGCTGTCATTCTTTTTTCACTCTGTTCTTTCTGATGATACGTTCCTCTCTTTTTTTCCATTCTCTCCTAATTCTCCTTATTTAATCTTTTTTCCTAGCCTATTGTTTTTCTATCTCAGTTGTCTTTTAAATGTCACTCCCTGCTTTTGTCCCACCCTCCCTTCAAGTATTCTTTTTTTTTTTGTCTCAGCTGATTAGGTACGCATCTCTCCCACTCTCCACTCTCCTGCAGCGTATCTCTAAATTTAACCTCTAAATGAAAACCGATGGTCAAACCCATCATCCTTACTCTGAGCTATTCTTGGATCACTGGTGCTGTAGAACGGCCTGAAGTCCATCTCATATCTGTTTATCATTAAACAGGAGATGCATTTAATCGATGCATGACATCTGTCGTGCAGAAGCAGAACCTCTTTAATATGGGGCGGCGTTTATAAAGTTACACTCAAAAGCTGACAGCAATAATTTGAGTCAATTAGCCTGTCATAAGAGAAAGAAATAACTGGGAGTTTGTTTTTCAAAGTCTTATTCGTGTCTGTTATTTTTTTCATTTACAAATGTCACAGTTTCAAACAAATATATTTAGTTTGAAGCTAAATATTCAGCTAGCAAGCTAAACTGGTTAGCAGCCAAACCAGATTCAGGTTCTTCGCATTGACAACCCAAAGAAATGTCTGATTCATTACGTGCAAAACTGCCGTTGTTTATTCTCTTCACACTCGTGTGACTCTTTCCAACGCGTCTTGGATCCCGAGGAGACGAGTTCTCGGAACCAGCCGGTCCGTGAACACAGAGCGCGGTAGGTTTGGCAGCTAGACGGCTCCACTACAGCATTTGGTGACCCAAAGTGTTTGTTTCCGCGTACCGGTTCTGAAAAACACGACGTATTAAAGGTGCAATATGTAAGAATAACACCTTGTGGTCAAATTGGAGTACTGCAGTCCATGTAGAAAAACAAAAGAGCCCCGCCCCTCCCCTTTTTGAGTTTCATGCCGGGTTGCCAGTTTGACGGATCAGCTCCAGAAGATTCACGGTGAAGAGCGAAGACGAGTCATGCACAGAAAGTTGATACGTAGATAAATACATTTCACTGCAATATCGGGTTGTTGGTAATTGAAAAAAGTAGCTTGAGATGTTTTTAGATGCCGACTTTTTTTTCCTCTATTTTACTGCTAGCATTGTTAGCTCAACGTTAGCCCCTAGCCCGGTCGGTGTCAAATTACAAATGCCGACACAGTGTTTGTGTTGGAGACCTGGCAACCTTACGGGCTCACATGTGATTGGCTCTGGTACCAGGAAGTGTGGAGGCGGGCTCACAGATTGTAAACAATGACTACGTGCTTCACCGGCCTTTTTAAAATGATAAAAACTTGCCACCACCCAGACCGGCTGAGAAGGAAATCTGTATCAGTGTGACCTTCCTTCCTTCCAACATGATTGAGACATTAAGACTGTTGTGTGATTATTTCACTATAAAATTCTTGCATATTGCACCTTTAAAGCTAGGCGGGCAGGTGAGGACAGTGGGAGGAGTGGCGATGAAGGGAGAGGAGGGTTGAGAAGGTTTGTAGAGTAATTAAAGGGGAGCGTTTTCATCACACTGTGGCTGGAACAGTGATATATTTTGGGTACCACATCTGTAGACAGGGTGATATTAATGCTCAGAAGAGATGGCAAACCCACATCTTCCTCATTTTGTTCTGTTTCGCTTCCAAGGGTTTCTGAGTTTGGATTTTATTTTTTTATAGTTTGTCTGATTTTTCGCAATTTTGGGTATTTCCTTGACTATTTTTTAAATGATTTCTTCTATTTATCGCTGACCTATGACTTATTAGGCTCCTAAACACAGTGCATGAACCAGCAACCTCCACATTTTTCTCACCGTCTCCCCACACAGTTCCTTTTGAATTAATAATCGCTTAAACATTTTGCTTTCATTTCTGCTTCACCACGTCTGGGAGCTTTTGACAAAGAGATGCATTTTTATTAGTGGGAAAGACGAGAGAACGTGTAATTCAACAGAAAATTAGATGTGGATGGATAATATGTCAGGAAACGGTGACAGCCATAACTTGTATCAAAACAAAAGCACCTCTTGCTCCCACTGTTCAGTATGGTGGAGGTCTGTGATGCTGTTGGATTGTTTCGTCTTCCGGGGGCCCTGGGAACCTTGGTTGAGTGCATGAACAATTCAAAATATCGGAACATTTTAAATATAAATCTGGTACCCAACCTTAACGCCAACCCCTCTGCCACAGAACTGAAAACTGGTCGCCACTGGGTCTTTTCAGAAGGACAATGATCCCAAAACATTTGACCAAATCAACACAGAAATGTAGACATGGATAGGGGGGAGGATCTGTGATGCTGTGGGTCTGTTTCTCGTCCAAAGCTAATGGGAACCTTAATAGAAAAATCGTAAAACTCAAGTTCCTGCAGCATAAGCACACCACCAGCACAGAACCAGTGCAGATGGTGGGAGACAGAAGAACTCTGACTAGAAAAACATCTCTGTTGGACAGTGTCTCCCACCCCCTGCATGAAGCTGTGGCTGAGCTGGAGACCTCCTTCAGTGACTGCTGCATCCAAGGCGCATGAAGGAACGTCATCGTAGGTCCTTCCTCCCTGCAGCTTTAAGACTCCGCATCCCTGCCATAATTATTTGCACTGTTTTACTCATTTAATGCACAAGTAGACATGCACATTTTGTCAATATTTTTATCCTGCTCAATTACACATTTCTTGAACTGGAGCGTGCTATTTTTTATAACTGCACGGTATTTTAGTGTTTTAAAGGTGGGGTAGGTGATGTTTTTCTGGAACATTTTTGCCATATTGGTTGAAATGCTCTTCACATACTGATGACCACCAATACATTAAGTGTTTTGTGGTCAGTCTGCCCCAGGGCAGCTGTTGCTACAATCGTAGCTTGCTTCCACCAGTGTGTGAATGTGAGACTGAATGAATAATGGAGTTATAAAGTGCTTTGAGGGTCTGGAAAAAGCGCCATATAAATGCAAGCCATTATTTGTAGAAAAAAAAATTGCCTGTATAATTGCCTCTAAAACATACAATCTTGTTAAAATATCCTCTAATTGTTTTGCGCTTCCCTTTTTAAATCACTGGCTCCTGATCCATCCATCAAACCACCCTCTCACCCCTCTTTGTGCACGGATCGGGCATTTTTGGCTTGGAACTATGGCAGACCAGTAGTAGCAAAAATAAGGTGTATATTAATGCATAAATTATGGGATATGACAGTTCTTTGCACGGTGACGTAAATAACACGCAACTGCGTAAGAAAACGGCGCGTTTGCATGAATAACGAGTGGTGGTGTTTTATGCATATTTATCCAGTGTCCAGCCACTAGATATTGGCACATCGGGTTTTTTTTTTTATTGCGCGTTATTTACGTTAATGCGCGTCACAATTCACAATGTGTTAGGAAATGGCGTATCCTTGTTATTGTTATTTTAGATACCCATGATTTTTGCCATACAGGAACAAGCATTGTGCGTTTATGCACTCTGGAGGCGTGGCTTAGAGTGGGAGCCTGAAGAAAGAGGGTTGGATTTTGTTTTCAAAATGTAGCTTGCTCGATCGGCTTTACCAGGATCTCTTATCCCCCCCCCCCCCCCCCCCAGGTTGGGACAATAAAGGGAAATTCTGTTCTACGATGATCCTACATTTGCTGGGATGTCTGCTATTGGAAGGAGCATTATGGCCAAAAGAGATAAAGTAATTATGATCTGTCATTAATTAATTAATTAATCTGCTATTTATCCTCACCTAATAATGACTAAGAAATGCCCTCATCTTGACATATTTTCATTTCAATTTTCATTTCAATTCATTACGTTATTGTTGCAAACCAAAACATTTATATATATATATATATATATATATATATATATATATATATATATATATATATCTATATATATATATATATATCTATATATATATATATATATATATATATATCTATATATATCTATATATATATATATATATCTATATATCTATATATATATCTATATATCTATATATCTATATATATATATCTATATATATATATATAAACAAAAAAGTGGCTTTATTAAGTCCTGTTATTGTTTTTTTTTAACAGATTTGAACAAATGCACTCCCAGCCATATACATTCCACTGTTTTTGAGATTAGTCCAAAGTGCTGCCTCCAACCTTCGGCTTTGAGCATGCACGATTCATTAGCATTCTGGATTCAGTGGGGCAAGGCAAGGTAATTTCATTTGTATAGCACACTTTCAGCAGCAGGGTAATTCAAGGTGCTTTACATGATTTGGTGATTTAAAAAAACAAAACAAACAGACATGGAAAATAACATTGGAAATTAAAAGTAAAAGAAACACACATTACACATGATACACAATAAAGCAAGAGAGCATGAACACATTTCATACATATGACATCAATAATTTAATGGAAGGCAATTTTAAACAGATAGGTTTTTAGTCTCGATTTAAAGCAGTTCAGAGTTTCAGCAGCTCTGCACTCGTCAGGAAGTCTGTTCCAGATAAGGGGAGCATAGAAACTGAAAGCTGCTTCTCCATGTTTAGTTCTGAGTCTAAGGATGTTTAGTAGGCTAGAGTTGGAGGACCTGAGTGGTCTTGGTGGTTGGTACCATGACAACAGGTCTTCAACATATTTTGGTGCTAAGCCATGTAATGATTTATAAACTAGTAGGAGTATTTAGAAGTCTATTCTCTGAGCTACAGGGAGCCAGTGTAAGGACTTTAGAACTGGGGTGATGTGCTCTACTTTCCTGGTTCTAGTGAGGAACACGAGCAGCAGCGTTCTGGATCAGCTGCAGCTGTCTGATTGACTTTTTAGGCAGACCTGTGAAGACGCTGTTGCAGTAATCAATCAGACTAAAGATAAACGCATGGATGAGTTTTTCTAGGTCCTGTTGCGACATCAGTCCTTTAATCCTAGAAATGTTGTTCAGGTGATAGAAGGCTGACCTTGTTATTGCCTTTATGTGACCCTGGAGGTTCAGGTCTGAGTCCATTACTACACCTAGATTTCGTGCCTGATCAGTATTTTCTGCTGTATTAATTGAAGCTGTGTGCTGACTCTTGATCGTTCCTCTTTGGGTCCAAAAATAATTACTTCAGTTTTGTTTCTATTCAGCTGGAGAAAGTTATGACACATCCAACCATTTATTTGATCAATGCATTGATTTAGGGTTTGAATGGGTTCAGAGTCACCTGGTGGCCTTGTAATGTAGAGCTGAGTGTCATCCGCGTAGTTATGGTAGCTAATCTTATTGGTCGCTATAATCTTGCCTAGTGGGAGCATGTAGATATTAAATAAGAGGGGCCCCAGGATGGAGCCCTGGGGCACCCCACATGTGATTTCTGTTCATTCTGATGAAAAGTTTCTTATGGAAACATAGAAGTCCCTGTTCTTTAGGTAAGACTCGAACCAGCCAAGTAGTGTACCAGAGAGTCCGACCCAGCTCTCCAGTCGTTCCAATAAAATATCATGATCAACAGTGTCAAATGCTGCACTGAGGTCCAACAGAACCAGCACTGTGGTTCTTCCACAGTCTGTATTTATGCGGATGTCATTAAATACTTTGACGAGGGCAGTCTCTGTGCTGTGGTGAGCACGGAAACCAGACTGAAAAACATCAAAACGATTTGTCCTTGTTATGAAGATATTTACCTGCTGAAACAGCTTTTTCAATAATCTTACTGATGAATGGGAGATTAGAGATTGGCCTGTAGTTCTGCATTAACGTGTTGTCCAGATTCTTCTTTTTTAGCAATGGTTCAATACTGCTGTTTTTAAAGCCTGAGGGAAGACACCTGATAGCAGGGATGAGTTCACTATTTGAACAAGATCAGACCCAATAACAGGAAGAACTTTCTTTAGAAAAGCTGTGGGTAGGATATCAAGATAGCAGGAGGAGGAGCTTAATTGGATAATGATTTTTTTCAAGGCTGTTCTGGTTTAATTCGTGGAATTCAGACATTTTCTCTACATTGTTGTTGATTGGGGATGGCACTGGTTGTGGGTTCGATATTGAGGTACAGATTGACCGTCTAATTGTTAGAATTTTTTCAGTGAAAAAGCTGCAAATTCATTGCAGGCCCTGGTAGAGTTTAGTTCAGGGGCTACTGTCACTAAAGGATTAGTTACTCTTTCCACCGTTGCAAATAGAGTCCGTGCATTATTAATGTTTCTGTTGATGATTTCAGAAAAGAACGATTCCCTAGCATCTTTAATGGTTAGCTGATATCTATTCAGTCTCTCTTTGTAGATCTCACAGTGAACCTGGAGTCGAGTTTTCCGCCATTTTCTCTCGGCTCGTCGACACTCTCTTTTTTCACTACGTACCAGTGAATTACTTGCCCATGGAGACTTCTTTCTACCTGAGACTACTTTCACTTTAGTTGGAGCAATGGAATCCATGATGTCTGAGATTTTCGCAAGAAAATTATCTACCAGCTTATTTACTGAGTTTGAGTTGGGAGATGAGGGGGATGTGGTGGAAGGGTAAATACGTTTAAAGGATTCTAATGAACTGTCCCCTAGAAAATGGTTTTTTATAGTGGTCTTACTGTGGCTGGATAATTTAGCAGAGATGGTACTTTCAAAGAAAATACAGCAATGGTCAGATAATGCAATATTAATTACCGAGATGTTGGTAAAAATCTGCTCTGACCCCAGCTGGACCTGGGCGCAGGCTGTGAGCGCTCTGGGGCGGGAGAGGAGCCCACGGCAGCACCGCTGCTCAGTGGAAAGAGTAACAAGTATATGTGCTTCACGTCAGAGTCTCTGATAACACCAAAGAAAGTCGCTAGATTTGTCACTAGGCGCTTTTTACCAAACAATCGGTAGAGGACTTTAAAAATTCGCAAAATATGGCGACGAAGTAGCTAAGATTGAAACACTGTCTGCAACTCACAGTTCCTCATTTTGCCATCTCCACAACAACGATTACAACGCCCGTTTAAATTAAGTTGTAACATTCAATGTATTCACCCAAGACGACCAGCAGAGGGTGCTGTAGGCTGCTATTTGGAACTCTAGGGGACTCTAAAGAAGATAGTTTGATACGATTGTATACCAAAGTGGACATTAGAGCTTGGCTTAATGAAAACAAGAGTAAAGCTAGTACAAGCAAGGATGATGCTAATACATCACTAGTGTTGGAGAGCCAAGGGCAACCTTGAGTGACGTTCTGATCCACACCCCATACCAGTCAGCGGTAATTCACCAATTTGTTGTTTGTCAGCAGCCCATAAACATCATAAAGAAGAAGAAGAAGGGTGATGTTGTGTTTTTTTTAGGCTAATATGAGTATGCTAACGGTAGCTATGATGAAAACTTTGAAAGAAATACACACAAGGAAAGGCATTACGGAGGTTTTCAGTGGCAGGTCATTTTGGATTGTGTACGTCAGATTTGTTGTGGACTAACTATTTTATTGGAGGACATTAAATGACCCATGAGGATGTAAAAAGACAGTTTTTCCTTCAGATGGCTTAGTTCTGTCAATGATGTGAGGCTTCAAACAAGTGAGTTGTACCTTATTTTTCTTTCTGAGTGGTTTGACAAAAGTGTTTACTGTGTTTACAGTTATAATTTTATCCTTGATTGGCATACATCATTGGAATCACAAGAATTTCATGTTTCCAATAATGTATAATATGTGTACATATATGTCGAGAAAAAAGGCAGATTTGACCCAGAAGTATGTAACGAATTGCCTATGGGACGTTATGTAAAAAGACTGTTTACTGGGCCTTAGCGCACCACTTTCGATCTCCTCTGCCTCCTCCCATAGGCCAGATTCACAACTACGAGGCATTTAGGACTTTTCTCCAGGTGGGCACCGTCTCTAAGCTCTCTTCTGTTTATAGGACAGCATCTTAAGAGAAATGTTGTTCACTCAGAATGGGCACATTGTTTTCCCCCAAAGCGGTTTGACTGGGTTTGCGTGGTTGCACATTCAGATGCATCTCCATACTTTCAGCAAAAAACTGAGTCTCACCGACTCCGCTGGATTAAAAATTAATACTTGCCTTTCCCCTACAATATTTAACATTTTTATCCTGGATTTGCATGGTGACCTTGTTATTGCCTTTATGTGACCCTGGAGGTTCAGGTCTGAGTCCATTACTACACCTAGATTTCTGGCCTGATCAGTAGTTTCTAGCTGTATTAACTGAAGCTGTGTGGTGACGGATGATTGTTCCTCTTTAGGCCCAAAAAAATTACTTATGTTTTTGACGTTACATTATTTACTATTATTGAAATCTAGAAAAAGACATCAGGTTTGGAGTCAATTTACTCTTTGGTCAACCTTTTTTTTTTTCTTTATTTGTGTTTTTGAAGGGTGTTCTGGGAACAGTGTTTTTTTTTTTATTAGTAGCTAGACATGAAGAAGAGCAGACATCCTGCAAAGGGCCCGGGGCCAGGAATTGTATCAAAAACAACTGTGTTGTGAATTGCATCCTTTGCATAAGATGTGACCATCTCTTTATTAGATTTTAAGGCCAAACTCTGGGATTTTCTGTCTCTGGAGTTAAATTATGAGGGAAATCAGCCCCATGTGTGTTATTGTAGATATCCTCAGCTTGCTATGCCTTGTTTCTCGCTAAACCTCCCTCACCAGATGTCCGTCAATCACTCCGAGCCGCCGTGTGTGTGTTACCCCCTTTAATTATTGGGCTCAGCTGTGGAAGACTCAGTCAGCCTCAGGCAGGAGTTGACGGCGCGTCTGAAAATCCTTTTTGCCTCCCTTTCCCACCACAGAAAAAAACATCTTTTGTTATTTAATTATCAATGAAACATCTAATTCTAATGATACACACTAATATGAGTCAAATTAAACACAAGGAACATGCTTGTCTCCGTCCTAGAAGGTAGTGGGTCCATCTCCCGGGTCCGGGGGCTGGTGGCTCTACTGGGGCATCGGTACCTGGACCTGGGAACATAAAGTGTGTATGGGGTGTATGAGTGAGGGTACAGCGTCATTTCTTGGGTGTCTTGGTAAGTTAGTGAGAATGTATGTGTTTAAGATGGAGGGAACGTATGACTGTGTCTGTATGTCTTTGTCTGCCTGTCAGGTTGGGTCTTGGGCTGCCCTCTCGCCTGGCGCACCTCAGGCCTTACATTTAATGGGGGGCTTATTTCCCCTCCGTCACTCCCCGCCGGTGACGGGGGCCCCTGCCTACTGGTGCGTCGGTGGTCAATCCGGTTCGGACCTGGTGCGTGACTGACCGGGCCTGGGGGGGGCGGTGTGTCGGTCGGCCGATGCCCTGGGCCGATATCTTCCTTTGGTTGGTTGGGGCACCTCTTTTAGGGGTGCCATGTTTTAGATTGTTGGGTGGTGCCTGCTCGGTGGCTCGGCGGGATGCGGATCCAGCGTCTCTGCTCGTTCGATCACCTGTTCTGTGCGCACCGTGCGTGGTCGGTTCATTGGCGGGTTGGACCGGCCCTGGCCCTTTTTGGATGCCTGGTCTCGGCGCCCTGCGTTGCGTCGGATCAGGACTAAGGAGCTGGTACAACTTGGTGTCCAGGTGCTTGGCCTGGGGATACTGTCCAACCGCTGCGGCTATCGGTGGGGCGCCCCGACTTGGGGCAGGGGTGGGGCGCTGGGATGTTGGCAGTGGGGATTGGCCCAGGGTGGTGGTGGCGCGTGGCGGCCGGTCCCTTGTCGGGTCTCTGCTGGGGGGTGGGGCGCCCCTGGGCCCCGGCTCTCCCGGTCCATGGACCGGCCCGCCCTGGCGCTGCCGGTTGCTGGCGGGGCCCGTGGGCTCGTCACTGCTGCCCCCCGGGCCCCTGCATCGTTGCCGCTGGACGTTCCCCTGGAGTTCTCGTTTGATCCTCTCTTGGGGGATGCGGTCGGCCCCGCCCGGGTCCGCCTGGGGCTCTGGGGGTCCTTTGGACGTCTTGGCTCCGATCTCCTTCATGTCTGCATCGATTCCTGGGAGACGGATTGATGCCTGCTCACACCAGCTATCGAACACTCTTATGGAGAAACCTTATATGCACCAGCATGCTAACACACACACATAGATGTGGGGTCTCTGGTGTTTACAGATATATTCTTGGGCTGAGGTTATCATTTCTAGAGCTTGATTTATCGGTACCATGAGTTTTTCTGTGACATTGTTGTTGTATTTTTATATCCATTTTTGTGTGATGTGGTTGTTTAGTTCTTAGTTCACGATGTTAGGTTTGTTTTGTCGATGTTCCTTTTTCGTGTTTTGTTTTGTTTTTCCCCTCTCTCTGCCGTCCTGTGGGTATGGAGGCAGACTTCAATGTTTTCCTGTGTTTTCTTTGTTCCCCTTCCTCTCTTGTATTTTCAACTCACCCTCTCTCATGACTTTTTGTTTCCTACCTCTCTTTTTCATCTTCTTTCTGTCTTCCCCTTAATTTTCCGTCTCCGTGTCCATAACATCAGGAAATAAAACCCCCAACAATTCATAATAAAGATTTTTCACACATATATCAAGTGGAGGACTATAGCAAAAGCTGTACTGCTTCGCTTGTGAAAGTAAATCTGTTGGGCTTCTACTTGGTACTCAGACACCAATTCTGAGCTCCACACTGCCAAACAGGACACGTAAAAAAAACAAAAAAAAATCATCATCACAACGTTCTCCAGTCGCATGGGGACGAAGCGTTACAGTACTGTAGCATCGGTGCGATGGCCGGACTTTTGGAAGACAGGCATATCTTTGGGTTTACTATGGTCACGCAGGACATGGTACAGGCATATGCATGTTATCCCGTCTCTGACCCTGAAAGTGAAATATTGGATGAACCGGAGCGCGTTCAGCAGCTCGTTCAAGAGCTGCTACTTTCCACAGGTGCTACCTGAGTGCTGCTGACGACGCTCTGGGAGCGGGAGGGCTGTGGAGAGACGTGGGCGGTAATCAAAATTTTGGGGCTTTGCTGCGAGGTTAGGGCGTTCCTAGGAGGACCCTGGCGTTCAGTGCTCAACATGGCGGCCGCAAGAGTTTATAGATATTACTCAAACAAACATAAATTAACCTAAGAAAAATTTTAGCCATGTTTTTAAGGAGGGAATGGCATAAGAATGTGATGAAAAGCTTTTAAAAAGTGGATTTTACATGCCATCCATCCCTCCTTTAAAAGTGGAAAAAAATGCTGTTTTCCGCTACGCCCCTTAACATTCCTGTTATCCAATAAAGGTCTTTCCATCTCTCTCTTGCAACCTGAATAAACCTCAGACATTTTTAAGCATTACTAATAGACAGTTTCTTCTAAATAGCTTTATACATCTATGTGCTTCCCACAAATTTATTTTTTAAACACCTCACTGACATTTAAAATTACAAACTTTGAGTTTACTCAGCAACAACTTTCAAAGTAAAGATTTGAACTCTGAAAAAAAACAAAAGCAAAACAAAAACACAAGGAACATGCTAATTTACAGACCAGTGGTCCAACCTTTTACAGAAACGACTTCCTACATGACGAGGACCTCAAGAGCCCAGAAAAGATGTTTAGTAGAAGAAGAATGAAGGCCCCTGCGTACTCCGTCTCTCCCAGGGCTGTAAGAGCTAAAGGACATCGTTCTGTTTGTGCAGCTTGTTCTTGACACACAACCTGGGCAGAATCTTTTCCTTCTTTGGTGTCAGAGAAAAATGAAGTTCGGAGAGACCTATGAGGACTTTCTGGGGGTTCTGCACTTTAGTTCCTGTGAAGTATGACATTTCCTGGCCAGAAGTAACTCTTGTTCTTGTAAGTTTTTGGCTTTTTGTCTCCAAGAGAATTACTGGTCCCAGAAAAAATGTGGCAACTTGACTGATGTACTAGTTCAAGCATTATTTCATATTTTTAACCCATTTCTGTATTTTGATGTAGACCTGGTACCAGAGGAATTTAGCTGAGGGGGGGGCTGTGGCTTCTTCTGGGGGGGGCCCATTAAACAGTTTTGTTATTTAACCACGTGGCATTTTTACGTCCCGCTGGCTGTACATTACATACTCCCAGGTCCAATCTGCTTTTTTTGCGATGCCCTTTCTATATATATATATATATATATATATTATACATCATTTGAACCCTAAGATTCTTGTGAATCCAGAGATGTATGTCAATCAAACATTACAACCATAGCTGTAGACAAATTAAACGCTTTTGTCAAACCACTCAGAAAGAAAAATGACGTTCAACTCACCATTTGAAGCCACATATCATTGACAGAATTGACAGCCATCTTGAACAAAATTGGTATTTTTACATCCACAAGGGTCCAGTTAATGTCCTCCAATGAAATAGTTAGTCCACAAGTCTGACGTCCACAATCCAAAATAATCCACCGCTGAAAACCTTCTAAATTTTCTTCCTTGTATGTATATCTCACAGTTTTCATCATAGCTACCGTTAGCATGCAAATATTAGCCTAAAAATAACACCGCGTTCTTCTTCTTCTTTGTGATTTTTATTGGTGGCTAGCAAACAACAATTTGGTGCATTACTGCCACCGACTGGTATGGAGTGAGGACCAGAACCTCACTCAAGGTTGCACTTGCCTCTCTAAGACTGATGATGTATTAGTATCGTCCCTGCTTGCGCTAGCTTTGCTCTTGTTTTTATCAAGCCAAGCTCTAATGTCTATTTTGCCATATCACAACCGTATCAAAGTATCTTCTTTACTGCCTCCAAAAGTCCAGATTAATAGCCTACAGCCCACTCTGCTGGTTGTCTTGAGTCAATACATTGCATGGCTGCAACTTAATTTACACAGGCGTCGCAATCATTCGGCTGGGTCCCCTAGGCCCACCCATTTTGCATTTTAGATGGCCTTGTTTGATTTTTGCACTCTATGATAATAATGATAATGCAGCAAGGGAGAAGGATTTTAGCCATTTTGGTGGTCTGAAGACACAATACCAAGAACGAATAGTTGGTGCCCATCAATCTGAGAGGAGTTATAAGGTCCAGCTGAATAAAATTCATCAACAGGAAGACTATTCGAAAGTGGAAACCATTGAAGGCAGGGTCTAGTCTTCGCAGGAGTGCAATTTTCAGTAAATTAACCCAAACTTCAGACCGTGAAATGCTCAGATTAATTGTAGAAAAAAACCTACAGCTCCATTTCGAACCCAACAGGGAAGCCTGTTGGATGGTAGCGTCCATGGGAGCACAGTTAGAAAGTGAAAAAGTATAGCTTGTATGAAGGGGTTGAACCAAAGAGCATAGTCTTTGCCACCATATTTGGAGAACATTTTTGAAGTAAGCCTTATCTGGCTCAATCTAAAAGCTAAAGTGTGACTGTGAAACAATCAGAAATAAAAAAGTGCTTTAACAACTTGGAGGATAAGGTTGCAAAATCCTCTGGGATTAAGAGACGATGGATTCACTCATTTACAGCATCCATGATTAGCTAAACCATCGGACATAGTTTGTCTAAAACCTTATCACTAAACATGCAGCTTTGCTTTTCTGCAGAGATTTACAGTAGACCTGCAATGAAGAGGCAACATTAAGAGAAAAGATGATCATCACCCTAATGTTGGGAAGTTGATCCAATTCCTTTGGTGTTTTTCCCATGAGGGCCAAAATTGTCAAATTGAAAGCACTTATTGGGCAACCAAAATTAATTTAGGTTCAGAGAACATGTAAAAAAAATGTGTTGTGTTAGCCAGATTCTTGTTGAAAATGACTCAGGTCTACTTTCCAGTCAAATTTGCTGGTTTTATTTTGCACACAGTTGAGATGAATGCAGAAACCTGATAATGATTGATATAAAGTTCGTGTTGTACCCAATGTTATTTTATTCTGGGATGATTTTATTTGTGAAAACAAAACAGTCTGGATATGCATCAACCTTTCTGCTTTGAGGCCAGATTTGCTCCATTCTGGAATAGCAGAGGTTAGAAATATGGAATTAAAACCAAGTAAAATAAAGGAAATTACAGTTGATGGATAGAGCAAATAAAATAAAAAACTATTTTGAAAAAATAACAAAATTCAGAGTTAATACAAACACATTTGAGATGGTAAAGTATATTAAAAAGAATTGGAAATCAATCTAATAAAGTAGACATATGACATATACATTTTTAGGCAATCACCGCAGATAAAGTACAAATAAGGGAAAGAGATGCATAAAATAAAAATGAGAATACAGGAAAACTATTTCCTCTAGAAAATAAAATGTTATTCTAATATTAAAACCAGAATATGTTTATATCTTTATGTAAAAAAAAAAAAAAGTTCAATATTTCAGCATTTTTCTACTTCTAAATCCCCCAAAACAAAATCGGTGGCATATCCATACTGCTCCTAACTTTCATTTTCATCACATTTGTTCACTACAGTCTGCAGCTTATATCTCATAGTGTTTTCTTTCACTGGTGTGTGCTGCAGTCCCTCGTCTGCCTGATCATCAGATAGAAGGCCCAGTAATGCTTCGCTGTTATTCTCCCAGGGAAAGAATCCTAAGTGCACAGCAGCCCCTCCTCTCTGTGCCTTACCCTCCATGCTGACATTTACTTATTGGGCTCCGTGGGTTTTTTTTCTCTCTGTGTTTTTAAGGGACGTGACAACACCGAACATGGGGATTTTTATATACTTTTCTTTTGGGGGTTTTTTGCCCTGAAGAGACCAGAAAACAAGTTGGAAGATCACAAAAATCTCAGGCAGATAATGAAAACGGAAAAAAATTCAGCTTCAAATTTTTGTTTATTTCACAGTTCTAAACAACGTGAACAAGAACACTCGCTGCGTTCTCTAAACCGGAAAACATCTTATGGGATAAAAACAAGTTTTCGTTTCTATGAAACGTGCTCCGAGCAGATGGATCAGATGATATGTTCTGTTTCCTAACAATAAAAAAAAATAAAAAATTCACGTCCGCTAAACACATTCGTTAAATCACACCGCAAGTAGTAGTGCGAGTGAGGATGCACCATGTCGGGAGGTGATTTGTGTTCGATTTCTGCATCTCAAATAATCACACCCCCACCATCCCTGGCCTACATTTGACTAAAGCTTGGTAAAGATATTGAATCTGATTCCCAGTGGGACTCCCCCCATGCATAAAACACGTGTTCTCTATATATACATTCTATGGTTCTCCCCCTGTGGAAATCGCTTGGGGGGCATATCTTTAAGTCATGTGAGCACATCTGCTGTTCTCAGAGAACAAAAAGAAACCCTTATTATTTTTTTGCTTCAGAGGCTCCCTGGGTGGTTTGAGGCTTAGGCGCTTGGTGTCTTCATCTTGCTGGGACTCTATGGGGCGCCATTTGTAAAGTTACACACTCAAAAGTCAACAGCAATAATTTGGGTTATGTAGCCTGTCATTAGAGAAATAAATGGGGGCTCATTTTTTCAAAGTCATATTTGCGTCCATGTTATTTTTTTATTTATAAGTGTCAGTTTCAAACTAAACATTTACTTTAAAGTGAAATATTTATGTTACAAATTAAATATTTAGGCAAGGCAAGTTTATTTGTGCAGCACAATTCATGTTACAAGACAATTCAAAGTGCTTTACATAAAAAGCATTACAGCAGGGTGCAGAAAAAGCAAAAGTACAGGGATAAAAACCACGATTTAAAATGAAAAAAAAAAAAAAATCTTAAAAGAAGCCGCGCAGATTTAAAACTTAGAATAAAAACCTAATCAAAAGCAGCTGAGAACAGGTGGGTCTTTAACCTGGATTTAAATCAACGGAGTGTTTGAGCTGATCTGAGGCTTTCTGGGAGTTTGTTCCAGACATGTGGAGCATAGAAGCTGAACGCAGCTTCTCCATGTCTGGTTCTGACTCTGGGAACTGATAAAAGAGCGGATCCAGATGACCTGAGGGGTCGAGTAGGTTCATGCTGGGTAAGGAGATCACCGATGTATTTTGGTCCTAAACCATTCTGAGCTTTATAGACCAGCAGCAGAACTTTGAAGTCTATCCTCTGACAGACAGGCAGCCAGTGTAAAGACCTCAGAGCTGGACTGATGTGGTCCACTTTTTTGGTCTTAGTGAGAACTCGAGCAGCAGAGTTCTGGATGAGCTGCAGTTTCCTAATTGATTTTTTAGGTAGACCTGTAAAGACGCTGTTTCAATAATCAAGCCGACTAAAGATGAACGCATGGACTAGTTTTTCCAGGTCCTGCTGAGACATCAGATCTTTCATCCTTGAGATATTCTTAAGGTGATAGTAGGCTGATTTTGTGATTGCCTTAATGTGTTTTTCAAAGTTTAGGTCTGAGTCCATCACTATACCCAGATTTCTGACGTGGTTGGTGGTTTTTAGGTGTATGGACTGAAGCCCTGTGGTGACCTTCAATCTTTTCTCTTTAGCTCCAAAGACAATTACCTCCGTTTTGTTTTTGTTTAACTGCAGAAAATTGTGGCACATCCAGTCATTAATTTCCTCAATGCATTTGCCAAGAGCCTGTACAGGCCCTTGGTCTTCTGGTGACATTCTAATATATACAGTGGCTTGCAAAAGTATTCGGCCCCCTTGAACTTTTCCACATTTTGTCACATTACAGCCACAAACATGAATTTATTTTATTGGAATTCCACGTGAAAGACCAATACAAAGTGGTGTACACGTGAGAAGTGGAACGAAAATCATACATGATTCCAAACATTTTTTACAAATAACTGAAAAGTGGGGTGTGCGTAATTATTCAGCCCCCTGAGTCAATACTTTGTAGAATCACCTTTTGCTGCACTTCCAGCTGCCAGTCTTTTAGGGTATGTCTCTGCCAGCTTTGCACATCTAGAGACTGAAATTCTTGCCCATTCTTCTTTGCAAAACAGCTCCAGCTCAGTCAGATTAGATGGACAGCGTTTGTGTACAGCAGTTTTCAGATCTTGCCACAGATTCTCGATTGGATTTAGATCTGGACTTTGACTGGGCCATTCTAAGACATGGATATGTTTTGTTTTAAACCATTCCATTGTTGCCCTGGCTTTATGTTTAGGGTCGTTGTCCTGCTGGAAGGTGATCCTCCGCCCCAGTCTCAAGTCTTTTGCAGACTCCAAGAGGTTTTCTTCCAAGATTGCCCTGTATTTGGCTCCATCCATCTTCCCATCAACTCTGACCAGCTTCCCTGTCCCTGCTGAAGAGAAGCAACCCCAGAGCATGATGCTGCCACCACCATATTTGACAGTGGGGATGGTGTGTTCAGAGTGATGTGCAGTGTTAGTTTTCCGCCACACATAGCCTTTTGCATTTTGGTCTCATCTGACCAGAGCACCTTCTTCCACATGTTTGCTGTGTCCCCCACATGGCTTGTGGCAAACTGCAAACGGGACTTCTTATGGTTTTCTTTTAACAATGGCTTTCTTCTTGCCACTCTTCCATAAAGGCCAACTTTGTGCTGTGCACCACTAATAGTTGTCCTATGGACAGATTCCCCCACCTGAGCTGTAGATCTCTGCAGCTCGTCCAGAGTCACCATGCGGCTCTTGGCTGCATTTCTGATCAGCGCTCTCCTTGTTCGGCCTGTGAGTTTAGGTGGACGGCCTTGTCTTGGTAGGTTTACAGTTGTGCCATACTCCTTCCATTTCTGAATGATCGCTTGAACAGCGCTCCGTGGGATGTTCAAGGCTTGGGAAATCTTTTTGTAGCCTAAGCCTGCTTTAAATTTCTCAATAACTTTATCCCTGACCTGTCTGGTGTGTTCTTTGGACTTCATGGTGTTGTTGCTCCCAACATTCTCTTAGACAACCTCTGAGGCCGTCACAGGGCAGCTGTATTTGTACTGACATTAGATTACACACAGGTGCCTCTATTTAGTCATTAGCACTCATCAGACAATGTCTATGGGCAACTGACTGCACTCAGACCAAAGGGGGCTGAATAATTACGCACACCCCACTTTTCAGTTATTTATTTGTAAAAAATGTTTGGAATCATGTATGATTTTAGTTCCACTTCTCACGTGTACACCACTTTGTTTTGGTCTTTCACGTGGAATTCCATTAAAATTGATTCATGTTTGTGGCTGTAATGTGACAAAATGTGGAAAAGTTCAAGGGGGCCGAATACTTTTGCAAGCCACTGTATCTGTGTGTCATCTACGTAGCTATGGTAACTTATATTGTTGTTATTTATTACCTGTGCCAGTGGGAGCATATAGATGTTAAACAGAAGAGGTCCCAGGATGGAACCCTGGGGAACCCCACATGTAATTCCCGTCTGCTCAGATGTAAAGTTACCTATTGACACAAAGTACTTCCTGTTCTCTAAGTACGTTTTGAACCAGTTTAGTACAGTGCCAGAGAGACCCACCCAGTTCTCCAGTCGTCTGAGTAAAATAATGTGGTCAACTGTATCAAAAGCAGCACTGAGAACCAGTAAAACTAACACTGACATTTTTCCAGTATTTTTCAGTATTCAAACAGATGTCATTGATGACTCTGGTCAGAGCAGTCTCAGTGCTGTGGTGCTGTCTAAAACCTGACTGAAAGACATCATAGCATTTGCTTTGTCTTAAGAAGTCATTTAGCTGATGAAAAACCGGCTTTTCAATAATCTTACTTAAAAATGGAAGATTGGAGATGGGCCTGTAGTTGTTCATTTGTGTCTTGTCCAGATTGTCTCTTTTCAGCAGGGGTTTAATTACAGCTGTTTTCTGGGGCTCTGAGAAAACACCCGACATTAAAGATGAGTTCACAATCTGTAACAGATCTGACTCCAAGATCTTTGAGACCTTTTTGAAAAAGCCTGTGGGCAGGATGTCTAAGCAGCAAGAGGAGGAGTTCAGTTGACGTAAGATGTCCTCCAGATCTTTGCTGTTTATGAGATAAAACTGTTTCATGGTGTTTAAACGGATTTTCCGTGGACACTGTACATAACCTGAACCTGCCGTTGATGAACCAACCGGTTGTCTAATATTTTGGATTTTGTCTGTGAAGATTTTGGCAAAGTCATTGCAGGCCTTGGTGGAATAGAGTTCAGGTGCTACTGACACAGGAGAGTTTGTTAGCCTGTTGACTACAGCAAATAATGCGCGAGCACTATGACTATTTCTGGTGATGATGTCAGAAAAATATGACTTCCTTGCATTCCTCAGTTGTAAGTTATAAGAGTGAAGTTTCTCTTTATAGATGTCATTATGAACCTGAAGTTTTGCTTTTCTCCATCTGCGCTCGGCTTTCCGACACTCCCTTTTTTAATTTCTCACCAGTGTGGAATTTCTCCATGGAGACTTTTTCCTTCCAGAAATAACCTTCACCTTAGTGGGAGGAATAGTATCCATACCATTTAATATTTTAGCATTAAAGCTGTTGACAAGTTCATTGACTGAACCCCCTGACAGGGCAGGTGTTTGAGAGAAGACCTGTTAAAGATCTCACTAGTGTTTTCAGTTATACATCGTTTTGTGATAACCTCCGTTAAAACATTTATGTGAACCGAAATTATACTCTCAAAGAAAACACAACAATGGTCAGACAAGCCCACATCATGCACATTAATCTTGGAAATGCCCAGACCCTTCGAGATCAGTAAGTCCAAAACATGACCCTTATTATGTGTGGGCTCTGTTATATGCTGAGTCAGCCCAAAGTTGTCCAGAGTGTTACTCAGGTCTTTAGACCCTTTGTTCTGGGGATTGTCAACATGGATGTTAAAATCACCAACAATAATTATACAGTCAAAATCAACACAGATTAAAGACAGCAGTTCACTAAAATCATCATTAAAGTCAGCACAATAATTTGGAGGCCGATAAATGTTAACAAATATGGCTCTAGATGAGGCCTTCAGCTGTACAGCAACATATTCAAAAGAAGGAAAGCTTCCAAGAGATAACTGCTTACACTGGAATGATTCATTAAATAAAACAGCAACTCCTCCACCTCTCCTGTTCTGTCTGGCCTGGTTGACAAAACTAAAGTTGGGAGGGGTTGATTCGACAAGAGAAACACTGCTATTCTGATCTAACCAAGTCTCAGTTAAAAACATAAAATCAAGGCTGTGCTCAGTGACGAGATCATCTATTAAAAATGTCTTCCCTACTATAGACCTGACATTTAATAAGGCCATCTTAACAGGTTTAAGAGTATTATTGTGCCCCTTGTATTTTGGGGCGGGCTGTGTACAGCGTATGTTTGCTTTACCTAAAAACCTTTTAGAAGGCAGTGCTCTGTGTTTTGACATAACTACATTCCTTCTGTTACTTATAAGTACAGAAATGATCGAACCTTCTAATGAACAGGGTCCCAGCTTGTCCTGGGAAAAGTTCTGACTGCTGATATCCACGCAGCCTGGACCCTTAACACATCATACATCAGACTGGGGGGAGGGGGGCGGTAGGGAAGACGGTGGGCTGTCAGGGGTTTGCGGGGTCGATGGAGGTCCGTTGTCCTGTTCTTTAGGGCTGTTGAGGGCTTTTGGGGCAAATAAAGATCCTTCTTCCTGCTTCTGTTCAAAGCATCCCATGAGTGAGGGCAGAAGAAGTTCCTCCCCCTCTGCACTCAGCTTTATTTGGTCTTCCTTTTAAGATAAGTCTTTGTGTATCTCCTTTTTGGCTCCAAGCGCAGAGGGATGATGCAGGAAGTAGAAAAGATTGGAGGTAAACAGTTTTACACCTGACCTGTTCAAACTAAATCCATTTGCCTTAAAAAGATGTCTGCGCTCCCAAAAAATCTGAAAGTTGTTAATAAATTGCAGTTTGTTGTCAGCACATGCAGATAAAATCCACTTATTTAATTCCAGAAGACGGCTAAATCTTTCCTCTCCTCCTCTGATGGGTGGTAAAGGTCCACTGATGAATACTGCTGCATCCAACGAGCTCACGGTGTTCATTAATCCAGCGAAGTCCCGTTTTAGAACCTCCGACTGTTGCTTGGACACATCATTCGACCCTGTGTGGAGAACGATGTTTTTCACTGTTGGATATTTAGTCAGTTTTTAGAATCCTCTTCTGCATGTCACTGACCATATTCTTTGGAAAGCAGAGGACTTTGGTGTTCTTTCCACACATCCACTGAACGTCCTTTACAGAGGAATTACCTACAATCAGAGTTTCAGGCCCAGTCTTTTGCTTTCTCTGTGGCCTCTCACTCTCTGACAGGTTATCAGTCCTCATCACGCTGCCTTGGGGTGGATGGTCATCAGATAACGATCCAGGGTTCTCCAACAGTGGAGCAAATCTGTTCTGCAGCTTCACATTCGGTTGTTTTGAAAGTCTGTGGCTAACTTTCCCATTTGCAGCTGTTCTGTCCCGTGTCCTCTCATGTACCGGAGTAGAAGAAGCCCTCTCTCTTGTAGGGAGTGCAGGCCAGTCGGTCTCATCAGAGATTTCCGCTCGCTGTGTCCAGCCTGGAGTACGTCCTCCCGTTTCCCAGAGACATGATTTAGTTTTTGGCTTAGCACCAAGACAGTTCCAGGGAGGATTATCACTCGGTGATTTAATGTAATGAGCAGAGGCTCCCTCTTTCTTGGTCGTGTTATCTCTGCCTCTTAGCCGTGTGCTAGCTTGCGCATTTCCACTGTTTTGAAACAGTGGTAAGGTTGTTTCATTTCCTCACAATACATTTACCTCCACATTAACTTCTATCCATTAAACTTTCCTCTCCAGTGCTGTTATCTTTTGTAGAAGGTCCTGGTAGTCCGTTGTGGAGACAGAAGGCATCTTGTTGCTGTAGCTTAGCGTTAGCACCCTTACGAGCTATATCTAGCTTTAGCTGAATGCTAAGTACTTAGATGCTGTAGATCAGGCTTCAGCTGTGTGTAGGACACGCACACAGAGCGCTGAAGAATCAAGATCTATGAAATATTGCCATTACTACTAAAAAAAGGTTTTTCCCCATAAATTTATATGTATTCAAAAGTCCTGCAGGTCGGATCATAAGGGAAAAAAATAAATAAAAATAAGCAGAAAAATGCAAGCAGAAGGGAGAGCAAAGTAGCGAAGCAGGAAAAACTTTTTTAGAATCAAGCTAAATATTTAGTTTGAAGCTAAATATTTAACTTGCAAGCTAAAATAGCTAGCTAAATATAGCTTCAAAGCTCCATATTTATGCTAGCTAGTATAGCTTGCTAGCTAAACATTTAACTTCAAACTAAATATTTAGCTAGCAAGCTAAATATTTAGTTTGAAAGCTAAATAAAAGCTAAATATTGAATTTGTAAACTAAATATTTCTCTTGTTAGTTAAATATTTAGCTTCAAACTAAACATTTAGCTTGCTAACTAAATATTTAATTTGAAGTTAAATATTTTGCTAAATATTTAGTTTGAAGTTAAATATTTAGCTAAATAAAAGTTAAAAATTGAATTTGTAAACTAAATATTTCTCTTGTTAGGTAAATATTTAGCTTCAAACTAAATATTTAGCTTGCTAACTAAATATTTAATTTGAAGTTAAATATTTAGCAAAATATTTAGTTTGAAGTTAAATGTTTAGCTAAATAAAAGGCTAAATATTGAATTTGTAAACTAAATATTTCTCTTGTTAGCTAAATATTTAGCTTCAAACTAAATATTTAGCTTGCTAGCTAAATATTTAGTTTGAAGTTAAATATTTAGCTAAATAAAAGTTAAATATTGAATTTGTAAACTAAATATTTATTTTGTTAGGTAAATATTTAACTTCAAACTAAATATTTAGCTTGCTAACTAAATATTTAATTTGAAGTTAAATATTTAGCAAAATATTTAGTTTGAAGTTAAATGTTTAGCTAAATAAAAGCTAAATATTGAATTTGTAAACTAAATATTTCTCTTGTTAGCTATATATTTTGCTCCAAACTAAATATTTAGCTTGCTAACTAAATATTTCGTTTGAAGTTAAATATTTGGCTAAATATTTAGTTTGAAGTTAAATATTTAGCTAAATATTTAGTTTGAAGTTAAACATTCAGGTACATGGTTAGTTTGAAGTTAAATGTTTTGGTAAATAAAAGCTAAATATTGAATTTGTAAACTAAATATTTCTCTTGTTAGCTATATATTTAGCTTCAAACTAAACTTTTGGCTTGCTATCTAAATATTTAGTTTGAAGTTAAATATTTAGCTAAATATTTAGTTTGAAGCTAAATATTTAGCTAAATATTTAGTTTGAAGTTAAATATCTAGCTGAATAAAAGCTTAATATTTAATTTGTAAACTAAATATTGCTCTTGTTAGCTAAATATTTATCTTGCAAACTAAATATTTATTTAGAAACTATGACATTTATAAATGAATAAATAACATGGATGCAAATATGACTTTGAAAAATGAAACAGGCTTAGGACAGGCTAAAAAACCAAATTGTTGCTGTTAAATTTTGACTGTGTAACTTTACAATTCATTCCCATATGCATCGGTGGAGATTTTTGGGGTGGTGGTGGTTAACCGGCAGGCTGGTAGGGGGAAGGGATGCTCTGTTTGGCTGCAGCCTGTGAAAGGCTGTTGGGTGCAGCGGGAGGGCGGACTCTCGCTGGGTTTGTGGGGCCTGTCCGCTTGTGTCCTGTCTGCGCCGGTGTCCATATGTGTGGGAGTGGTTCCCAACCCTCAGTCCCCCCATTGCCCTCCACGTTCCGGGCTCGTCCAGTCATGCTTTGCGCTGAGTTTGGTGAAGGGTTGAAGAAATGCACAGAAAACGCTTCGAAACCAGCATCTCTATTTTAGACTTTTTAATCAACACTTCAATGATGAGGCTTGTGAAAAGGCTTAAAGACTTTATTTCCATAGTCCTTGATTTAAAATTTTAGATTTGAGCCCTGCATGGTTGCATGGAGGCAGCTCAAGCTGATGAATATTTTTTGGTGATGTTATTTTCATCCCTCTTTTCTTTCTTCTTTTTTTTTAGCTGTCAAAGAAACAATTGGAAGAGGGGACTCGTCCTGCCCCTCCGTGTTTTTTTAACGAACATCAGAGAGATTTTATTTTTGGCAAAGCTATTGTAAGATGTCTGTGATGCTCACATTTAGGAGCGCTGCGATCTTAATGGACGTGAAGCACCTTTTATACTCCGGTTTTTGGCTGCGAGTCATATTATTTGTTCATTTTTAAGACTAATCATTCAACTGGGAGTCTCTCAGTGATTATTTCATTTTGTTTGAACTGGTTGGGGTTAAATTAGGGGTTAGGAGGTGTTTGACGTTAATTATCAGCTGTGAACAGCTTTTTACCTGAGGCTACAGAGCATCCATAACTCCTCAAAGCTTCTCTTCCCTTGGTTGTTCTCATGTCCTGCAGAGATGGGTAAAGCATCTAAAAATTGTACACAAGAAAGAGTAGCGTTACTTCAATGTATTTTTAAGCAAGTAGAAGTAAGAAGTTGTCCAAACCATAACTCAAGTAAGTTTTTGGTAAAAAGACAACTAAGTGTAATTGTTTGATAATACAATCTGGTTTAATCTGTGAAAATTATGCAATCAGACAGACAAAAATATAAAGTTATGTGCAAATTCTGGTGTTTTAAAGAATAAAATAAAAAAATGTTAAAGAAAAATAAAGTATTACAAAAGACAAAAGAAACACACATTTGGAAATCAAATTGTGTTCCTAAATCAAGTGAAACCCGTCTTGTCAAACCACTTCATGGGTTTGGCCGCTGTGCTGCTGCTCAGTTTTAGTGTGATGACAGTCTTCTTATAGCCTCGGCCATGTTTATGTGGAGCAACACCTCTTTTTTTTCCAGATCCTCACAGAGTTCTTTGCCTTGGGGTGCCGGTGACCAGATGAGAAAGTGTGAGGGTGACAACACCAAATGTAACACACCTGCTCCGCATTCTCTTGTAACACTAGGGTTGTAACGGTACATGTATTCCTATTCGGATTTTTCTCTACGGCCCTGTCGTTTCAGTACGCACATGTACCGAACAAATCCAGCTGTTTTCTACCTGGACACATGCAGAATGGTTATGTGTGCAACGTTTCCACAGGGCAACTTTAAAAAAGTGACACCAAAACCAAACAGAAAGGACTCCCAGCTATCACTAAACTCTACTATTTGGGAACATTAATGGTTTCTCATGCAGCTACGGTAGAAAAAGAAAGATGGACAGAACCAGAACTTTGTTAGCACGAATAAGGTCCATAATACGCTCTGCACTGAACTGAATGACTCACCTGAAACAATGTCAAGCTGAATGTAAATATCACTGATAAAAGAGAAAAACCAGCTGACGTCCAACATGGCGACCAGTCATCCAATTAGCCTAAACTCCTCGGAGGAAGGAAGGAAATCCCGGTTGATGAGAAGGGATTTTTCCCAACAGCTGCCCATGCTGGATTCAAGTACAACTGGGAAACTAGGCTGTGGAATTTTCAATACAACTCCAAAGTGATTTAAGCATGTTTTATTCTCAAAAATGGGCAAAGTATTATTTAAACATTTCTAAACATCAACACTGACTGTTTTCAAGTGGCTCTATTGTTTTCTACTTTGGCTATGTCTGCTTGTACTATTTTATTTATTTTTGAAAAAATCCAATCAAATCTCCAGTCAGTCAGTTCTATACTTTTATCTGTTTTGAATTTTAGAACATGATTAAATCAAATTAATTTCAGTAACTGAAAGGTGGGAATTCAGGACAAAAAGGTTATTTGTTTAATGCTGATCAAACTTTTTCTTTTAAAGTCATATGAACATTTGTATTTATTTTTTCTTGATTAAAGTGTACCGAAAACATACCGAACCGGGACTTTTGTGTACCATTACACCCCTACTAACATGACGACTAGGGGAGAAAATGGGTAACTGGGCGTAATTTGTGCACTTAGGGGTGTTCTCACTTTTGTGAGATACTGTTTACTGTATGTTCACTTCCGTCCAAATGGCAAAGCAGACTCAGCAGCTTAGAACAATGAAGCTAACTGCACAAACAACAAATCTCGCTTTAACATAAACTTTATATGTTTGAATCTGGTGCATTTCTGTTTAAAACATGCCTGTAATTCAATTCTTCTCAAATAAGAGTGGCGTTTCTTCAAAACAATATTACTCAAGCATAAGTAAAAACCTACAGTGCTCCTGGAAGTAAATTTTTTTTCAGAAAGTTACTCAAGTAAATATAACTAGACACGGTTTCTCCGTTACAGTATTTTGTTTTTTAACACATTAAGTCTTCTTCATTATTTTTGCAACGTCTCTTTCATGCAACCTTCGCGTGTGTTGCAGGTTGTCGTGCGCGATGGCTAATGCCTCTCCAGACCTGGACAATGCAGAAGCCCAGCGCCAGCTCAACAACAACAACCGACCAATCAGCTCTGGGTTCTGGGAGACCGAGTGTACGAGCTCCAAACTGTTCGAGTGTTCCCGCATCAAGGCTCTGGCAGGTCAGAGGTCAAACCCACCCATGCATCACGCATCCACCCAAGTACATAGACAATGAACGCATCGAGAAATTCATTATAACCTGCTGATATAACGTAAATAACTTACATATTAGATTAAAGTATCATTTGGATGATAAAATCTAAGCCTTTCGTTTCAATAGTTTGCTGCCAAGAAGGAAAGACAGCAAGGAACTTAGAGGCACACTTAGTGAGAACAAAGTAGAGATTTTAGGCCCCATTTTGTGTAAACCAGTCAGCATATCAACACAAACACCTCATATCAACTTGCAAAACAAAGGACCTGAGTACTTTGTAGTTATGGAGTCGATCATGAAGTTCTTGACCCAAACTGGCTCAACGGTGGAACAGTTACCCCAGAAACACGATAAATCTACAGCAGTACGGTTAAAAAGAAGAGTCGAGATGTTGTAATGGCCTAGTCAAAGTCCGAACCTCAACCTGATCAAAATGCAGAAACAAGTCCCAACGATCTAATACAGTAACACTGGACGTAACAGCTGCCTGTGGTTGGCTCCTGGAGCTCTTGGGTCATTTTCTTCACTGAGTGTTTGCCAGTTTAGTTTTCATGAAAGAAATGAAGACATTTCATTGTTTTTTAGTTTTTTTTCTAAGGTGTATTTCACTTGTTAGTTTTGTCCTTTCGTTTCATCGTAGATGAAAGAGATGCAGTGCAGAAGAAAACCTTCACAAAGTGGGTCAACTCCCACTTGGCCAGAGTGTCCTGTCGCATATCTGACCTCTACAACGACCTGAGGGACGGTTATATGCTCACCAGACTGCTGGAAGTTCTCAGTGGGGAGCTCCTGGTAAGAAGACAGATGCTTATGCCTTGTTTCCACTGAGCGGTATGGTTTGTGCCGTTCGTTACGCTGTTTTACAGTTCGACTTTCACTGGGCAAACCCAAAAGCCTATTGTGGCAACATACTACCGCTATGACAAACATACAAGCATTTTTCTGTCCTTAGATTAATGGACTGAGTTGTGTGACGGCAGTAGTTCTGCCCAAAGTGAAAAGTGCGGTACCGGCTGCTTTTATAATGGAAACAGACAAAGTAGCGTACTGAACCGCACCGCTCCGTGCCGTATAAGGTTGCCTTTTATAAAGTTAACACTGTCAAAGGTTAACGACAATAATTTGAGTTATTCAGCCTTCATAAAATAAATAAATGGTGATTCATTTTTTAAAGTTATATCTGCATCCATGTTATTTATTCATTCATAAATGTCACAGTTTGAAATAAATATTTGGTTAGCAAGCTAAATATTTAGTTTACATGATTTGACATGACATTTACAAATTAAATGTTTAGCTCGAAACTAAATATTTAGGTAACAAGCTAAATATTTAGTTTACTTAATAAATATTTAGCTTGCAAGCTAAATGTTTAGTTTACAAATTAAATGTTGAGCTCCAAACTAAATATTTAGACCAGCTAAATATTGAAGTGTACAAGCTAAACATTTAGTTTACTTGATAAATATTTAGCTTGCAAGCTAAATGTTTAGTTTACAAATTAAATGTTTAGCTCCTAACTAAATATTTAGGTAACAAGCTAAATATTTAGTTTACATGATAAATTTTTAGCTTGCAAACTAAATGTTTGGTTTACAAATTAAATATTTAGCTCCAAACTAAACATTTAGCTTATCAACTAAAGTATTTAGTCTATAAACTAAATATTTCACTTTGAACTAAATATACTTAGTTAGCATGTTAAAAATTTTGTTTGAAGCTAAATATTCAGCTAATATAATAGTCCTTGTTAAGGTTAAATCCTTCTTTTCTTCCCAAGCCGAGACCAACGAGGGGCCGTATGCGGATCCACAGCCTGGAAAATGTTGACAAAGCTTTGCAGTTCCTGAAAGAGCAGAGAGTTCATCTAGAAAACGTTGGTTCCCACGACATTGTGGATGGAAACCATCGCCTCACGTTGGGCCTTATCTGGACCATCATCCTTCGTTTTCAGGTACATTTCTGACTCAGTGTTGCAGATTGCCCTTAACACTCACATATATGTTTGATTGGTTCTGGAGAATGCATACAACTGTGTCCATTAGGAATTCTGTGGGGGGAACTGCGGGAATATGGCGTTCGAGGGTTGCCTTTAAAGACTATCTGTGAATATCTGTGTCACCAAAACAAGAGCTGTGTTTGTAATATTTGGCATCACATTGAACTTGTTTCTGGTTGTTGGAACCCACCAGTACTGGTCCTTTTCATTTATGTTGTTTGTGGGGTTCATGGACTGGATCTCAACATGAAGACACGGAGCGGAGGGAGTCGCGTTTGCTAGCCTCACGGTCTCAGTGTTTTGGGTTTTGGAGTGTGTGTGGTTCTGTTGTCATCTTCACGTCATGACCTACAGTGTCGACTGGAACGGTTCACAGCAGAGTTCGTCAACTACAAATAAAAAGATCAATCAGAAGCAAAATAAATGTAAGATCCTGGTCCATCTATGTTCCAATCAGTCATGAAATATGTACCATGACCAAAAGAACCAGATCGCAGATACAAATGGCTGGAATTAGCGTTTACATTAAGGTGGCCAAGCTCCGTGTTTAACATAAGACATAAGATGTTTTAACTTTTTGGTCCAAACATCTGATTAGGATGTTTCTTGGTCACCTTCCTGGGGAAGGTTTTAGGGGTGTTGTTGCTTACTCTGGGGGGGTCCAGTAAACAGTCTTCCGGGTCAAATCTCCCTTTTTTCAACACTCTTTCTATGTACATATACATATTATACATCATTGGGAAGCTGAGACTCTTGTGATTGCAATGATATTATCACAGTGAACGCTTTTGCCAAACCACTCCGACAGAACTCACCGAAGCCTTAATATCACACACAGAATGGAGCCATCACGAACAAAAACTATGTTTTAATGTCCACAATAGTCCAAATAATATACTTTTATAAAATAGCTAGTCCACAAGAGGTTTTATGTCCAAAATTCCACATAATCTGCTGCTGAAAACCTTGGAAATTTTCTATTTTCTTGCTTGTGTGTATTTCTTTCAAAGTTTTGATCATAGCCACCGTCAGCATACTCATATTTTCTTCTTCTTCTTCTTCTTCTTCTTCTTCTTCTTCTTCTTCTTCTTCTTCTTCTTCTTCTTCTTCTTCTTCTTCTTCTTCTTCTTCTTCTTCTTCTTCTTCTTCTTCTTCTTCTTCTTCTTCTTCTTCTTCTTCTTCTTCTTCTTCTTCTTCTTCTTCTTCTTCTTCTTCTTCTTCTTCTTCTTCTTCTTCTTCTTCTTCTTCTTCTTCTTCTTCTTCTTCTTCATCATCATGTTTATTGGCGGCTGGAAAACAACTAACTGGTACATTACCGCCACCTATTGATATGGAGTGTGGACCAGAATGTCACTCAAGGTTTCCTTTGCCTCTGTAAGACTGCTGATGTGTGGACTAATATACATGTTCATACTGTAATTGTATACTAGTTGGAAAGTGCTACAGTTGTGCATGTTTATACTTTTTCAATAAAGTTTGTTGGAAAAAAAAAGACTGCTGATGTGTTAGCATTGTCCCTGCTTGTGATAGTTTTGCTCTTGTTTTTATTACGCCGAGCTCTGATGTCCATTTTGGCATAAAACAGTAGCAAAGTATCTTCTTTACTGCCTCCTAATGTCCAAATTAATAGCCTACAGCCCCCTCTGCTGGTTGTATTGGGTCAATCGGGTTAGTTTTACTTAACTCTGTTCTTACAGGTGAACGTGGCAATTACAATAGCTAAGACAAGATCACAGTTATCTAACATTATTGCAAGTACATTTATTAACTGTGACATTGTTGATGAGATTTGGATGAGCGAGGAGCAGTGAGATCATGTAAAAAGTCTTTCTGGTTTTCTTACATGCTCAGCACTTTTGCATTCAGGATAAATGATCACCTATCTGGTTCTGGCTGCTGTGAGACGCTGGTATATAATCAGCAATGACGTTATTTACAGTAAGCTCTGAGTGGGAAACTATCACAGCTGCTGCGTCATCTTTGTGCGACAGTGACAGCCATGTTTGTGTGGTACAGCCTGAATGTCACTCAGGAGCCCAGAGATACTGCAGCAGTCGCTTTCAGGTTTGCTTTTTGACAACAATATATCATCATACACGCAAACATGCATTCTGTCCCTCAGACCCATCTGCGCTCTACTTGCACATCCTCATAGCCTGCACAGTTTTCTGGGCCCCTAGCAGCGGTGCTACAGGATCGATTCAGTTCATGTAAGTACAGAAGCCTACAGCTTCCCTTAAATTTGCTTCCCTGCTACAGTGTTGCTTTAGTGCACAATGCTTGCATTGCAATAGATTTCACAGGGCACAGACGTCTCCGGGGACACAGTATTGCCATACTCTGAGAGGCTACTTGCCACGAAGCACATCTAGCAGAGCTGCTAGGAGAATTATTGTGTTAATATGTGTTACCTTTGTAACCAAGGGGACTGAGAAAAAGAGATGAATAGTCTGTGTGGGCAGTAAGGCTGCAAGTGATGCATCAATAAGCTTCAGAATGACCCTTGCTTTTGGAAAATGACTCCATCCACCTATCGTCTATAAACTGCTTATCTTTACAGGGTCGCAGGGGGTGGGGCGGAGGGCTGTTGCTAGACATCTATGCATTCACACACTCATACCGTAAGGGGAACTTAGAGAAACCAATTAACCGAACAGTCATGGACTGTGGGAGGATGCCAGAGTACCCGGAGAGAAAGTAAAAATGCACGGCGGAGAACAGGAAAACTGTATACAGAAAAAGCCAGGTAGGGCTGCAGGGCTAACCACTGTTGACACATTGGAGCCTGGAAAACTAATTAGAACCGAAAAACGATCGTAAAAGACATCTCTCCACCTTCGTTAGAGGAATCTAAAAACACTTTAACAAGTTAATTGAAATACGTTTTAAATTTCCGTTCTCTAATAATCATTTACATTTCTGTTTTCTGAAGAACATCTTTGAATTTGTGTGCCTTTGGTGCCATTTACTGGCAAACTTCTTCAAATTCCTCACACCTCTGGGAGATTTAGATTTTTAATTATTTTCATCCAACCAAAAGGTTTTTGGTTCTGATAAGAAATGAGACGGGCATGTGGGACACATGTAGGAAAAATAAACTATTACTTAAACCTATATCCCCCAGGGGTATCAACAATTTGGACTGGGATGTAACTGTAGGATAGAATGATACACCAAAAAATGTCAAATATATACAAAAGAAACCAAAACAATAGTTTGAGACACTAGTTTAATGCTTTAGGAGACTTTGTTTTGAAGCTAATTAAAGATTTGTTAAGAATAAATAACTAAATTTAACACGCTAAGTAAGCTGAAGATCATAGAGGCATGTTAGATGTTCAAGTCCCACTATTGTTTACACTGCATTATATTTGCTGTTTTGTTGTTGATTTGTAGATTGAGCTTTTACTTGTATTTTTCTTCAAAACTGTTTTTCCTGATTATAGAAAAAAATTAAAAAGAATTGGATAAAGAAAGTATTTGAATTTATTTTTTAAATGTCACATTTTTGCATATTTATTTATCTATTCATTTATTTATTTTTATTCAGTTCTGCATTTTCTAGAGATTTAAATCTTATTTTAATCATTTCAACTTGCTTTTTTAAGCTAACAAACAGCTTGTGGGAGAAATCCTTAAAAAAATCTGATTTCGTACATCTTTTCAAACATATTTAACTTCCAAATTGTTTATTCCAATATTTATATTTGTCGTTATGGAAATATTGCATTTTTTTGGTCTACTTTAGAATTGTGTAGGGATTTAAATCTGTTTTGTGTCACGGCATTACCATTAGCAACTGTGTTAGCTAACTGGCTAGCTAGCTTAAATCTGTGTACATTCCAAAAGTGTTTTTACAGATGTTTGCCGTTACTTTTGTATTTTTCCTAAGCCGTTTTGTTTGCCATTTTGGAAAACATCTGCTGTTGGCCTAAGCGGAGAGTAAAGCTACAGATCTGTTACCTCTAAAGTTTTTTGCTAATATACTGTTAGCTGTGTGCTAGTCATGTGCTAGCATCTTGTTTCCGAGTTGTGCTTCTGTGATTTCTCAGCCTCTTAAACCCGTAACGCATAATTATTATGCTGTAATTTCTGTGTGTGCTTGTGTAAATTCGACAGTGTGGGTTTATGGTTCTGTTGCCTTCCTGAAACCTTTTCTGGTTCTAATATTAGCTGTAATGGTAGCAAAGCCTTGAACGGATCCATAGGCTATATGGTGTTTTTAGCCCTAGCTTGATGTCAGAGTGATGCAAACCATTTACAGTTTGTTTATTGAATTAAAGAAAATTAATTAATGTCTCAAGGTCTTAATGTATTTATCCATTAAGGTCTCATTGAAAGCATGAAGTATATTCCACTAAAACCATCATAATAAATATCCCCTCACACCTTGGTTGTTGACACAAAATGTTATTTCCTATGAAAATGCACATGAACAACAATAGGGAGGCAAAATTCCAGTTGTCCATTTGGCTTTTCTTGCTGCACTTTGTCTCGTTTCTCCTTTCCCTCCTGCCTCTGAGGTGAAAGAGAGAGTTTGCTTTGCCAGGTCAGCAGATAGGGCCAAAGCACTGCAGTGACTGCACACAGGCAGGAAAAGGGTGAGACAGACAGAGAGAGGGAAAGGAAGAGAGGACTGACAGACAAGGAAGAGGTAAAGATATTTACAGAACTACAAATAATTACAGGTGGTAATTATTTGCAATAGATTCATCGATTACGTTTTTTAAGTTGGCTGAGTTTCATTTTGTTTATTTGCAAAGCATCCATTTTTTTACTTGCATATCAAACGGCCAAGTCGTTTTAGAAAGTTAGTAAGAAGCTAAAAGTCTGTTTGGTGATATTAGATCAATAGATTAATGATTCAGAATTGGATTTATGATCAAGACTATCTAGGAAAGCAAAGATATGGATACTAAATTAAAACGTTTAGCTCTTATCATGTAAATTAACTCCTACTTAATTACTACTCTCTACTGGCTGTACTACTGCACATGAGCTCCTAGCAGCTTATAAAAGAACAGATATTCAAAATATTTAGCGAGAGTACATTTTACTGCTTTTTTTAATCTGCATCTTCCGCACGAGACCCATTTATTTTGTTGGTCTACTTGTTTCTGTGTCCTCTAATGTGAGAGTGGGGGTTTGTGTGCCTCTTATACGGAGCTAGCAGCTGGTTGTAGGGTGTCATGTCCCAAATTACCTTGTATCATGTCACTGTCACTGGCATAGTATAGGCTTTATTATATCTTTGCTGTTGTTCTCAGGAGGCACATGCTGCACTGCTATGAATTGCATACAGCATGACGATACAGCATCTGCAGTGGTGTTCAAAAACAATAGTCAGTTGTAAAAGTTTTTGCTTCATTCCTGTTCCTGTTTTTTAGGTAAACATCACTGATACTTTCGTTGTTCATTTATAAAAAAAACATATACTCAATTTTATATTTATTGATAGGTAGAGATGTAATTATAAGCCCATTTGGGTTTTCTGCCTCTTCCTGTACTTTTATGATTATATCTTAATGTCATAATGGATTGTTTGTTATTATGTGCCAAACTAATAAATAAAATAAATAAATACTAGAGAAAAACCAGCTGATGTCCACATGGCTACCATCCAATCAGTTCAAGCTCCTTATTTTGTATAAAATGCAAGTTGGCGGAATCCCCGTTGATGAGAAGGGATTTCCCAGCAGCTGGTCTTGCTGCATTCGAGTATAGCTGGGAGGGTAGGCTGTCGAAATATCAAAATTCTCAAATATGGGCAAAATATTATTTCAACATTTCTAAACATTGACATTGTTTTCTACTCTGGCTATGTCTGCTTGTACTATTTTATTTTTTTAAAGTAAATCCAATCAAATCTCGGTACTTGAAACTTTTTTTAAGTTATAGAACATAATAAAATCTAAATAATTTCAGGAACTGAAAAGAAGGAATTAAGGGAAAAAAAGTTCTTTGTTTAATGCTGATCAAAGTAAAGAAAAAAAAGTTATATACACATTTGTATTTATTTTTTATTCATTAAAGTGTACCGAAAATGTACCGAACCATGATTTTTGAGTACCGTTACTCCCCCATTGTTGTAAATAATAAATACTAAGAGTGACAATGTGTCAGAAACACACTGAGATTTTCCTTTTCCTGTTCAGATCCAGGTGATCAAAATAAACACAGCGGATAACAGGGAAACCCGCTCTGCCAAGGACGCGCTGCTGCTCTGGTGCCAGATGAAGACTGCAGGGTGAGCGGTGATGCAAAAAAACAATACAAAACAAAAACACATGAAACACAGACCTGTTTAAGATTTAAACAAGGAATTCATGTCTTTAGTCTTAAATCGAGTCTGCTCCTCTGTGGCGTACTTTCATTTCTGCTCCAGGTACCCTGAGGTGAACATTCAGAACTTCACCACCTGCTGGAGAGACGGCCTCGCCTTCAACGCCCTCATACACAGACACAGGTGACACTCATTTACGCTGCCGGTGTAGTGCTTCTAGGACAGATGTTGCACGAATCTTTGTTTTCAGAGGGCTACAAAATACATCTCACAAGAGGGTTTCCAACGTTTCTCCCCCTGCAGACCTGACCTAATAGAGTTTCACAAGCTGACACGCTCCAATGCCACCCACAACCTCCAGCAAGCCTTTAACGTTGCTGAGCACCACCTGGGTCTCACCAAGCTTCTGGACCCCGAGGGTGAGAATGGGTCACAGTGATCACAGATCAAACTGCAATATGCTGTACATGGCTTCATGTCAAATTATGAATTTAGACCTCGCTCAGATAAATGCTAGTGGGTGCACACCAGAGGTCGCGCAAAGGTTTGTTTTGTTTCTGTTATTTTGGGGGGGGAAAATGCTATCATAATCTATTTTTACTTGTCAGTTTTTAAAATGATAATAATGACATATTCAATAGTATTTAATTAATTTTTTTTATTCATTTTAAATAATATTCAATCCAAACAAGCTGAACAGAGAACTACATGTAAACAATGAAATTAAACGACTCTTAAAATACGAACAGTTCACCTGCTGAGGGCCTGAACCCACAGTCTCTCGTCTTCCTCCCGCTCCGCGTGGAACTGAAAAGATCACCTGTTTGTGCGTAATCAAATAGTGGGATTAATAGGGATGTGTATTGGCAAAAATCTGGCGATACGATATGTATCACGATACATATATCGCGATACTATGAGTAAGACTATACAGTTGTGTGCGAAAGTCAGGGCACCCCTTTAAAAACAGCATATTTTATATATTTAAAAATGTATATTCATATTTACTGTCTCTCTGGTATATGGGAAAAAAAGACAATATTGTCAGGAAACATTAATGCATAGTTACATTTTATTTTATAAATTGAACAAAATTACAAAAATTAAAAACATAATTTTGGCATGTGCAAAAGTCGGGGCACCCTACAGCATCAGTACCTTCAGTACTTAGTAACACCCCCTCTGGCAGATATCACAGCTTGTAAACGCTTTTTATAGCCAACAACAAGTTTCTGGATTCTATTATTTGGGATTTTTCCCCATTCTTCCTTGCAAAAGGCTTCCAGTTCTGCAATATTCTTAGGACGTCTTGCATGCACAGCTCTTTTAAGATCTACCCACAGATTTTCGATGATGTTTAAGTCGGGAGACTGTGAAGGCCATTCCAAAACCTTCAGCTTGCGTTTCTTGAGGTAGTCCATGGTGGATTTGGAGGTATGTTTAGGATCATTATCCTGTTGTAGAAGCCATCCTCTTTTCAGCTTTAGCTTTTTTACAGATGCTGTGATATTTGCCTCCAGAATTTGCTGGTATTTAATTGAATCCATTCTTCCCTCCACCCGAGCAATGTTTCCTGTCCCACTGGCTGCAACACAACCCCAAAGCATGATGGATCCACCCCCATATTTAACAGTTGGCAAGGTGTTCTTTTCATGAAATGCTGCTCCTTTTTTTCTCCAAACATACCTTTGCTTATTGTGGCCAAAGAGTTCTATTTTAACTTCATCAGTCCACAGCACTTGTTTCCAAAAGTCATCAGGCTTCTGTAGATGTTCTGTTGCATATTTTTGACGTTGTATTTTATGATGAGGTCGTAGATACGGTTTTTTTCTGCAGACTCTTCCATGAAGGTCTTGTTTGTGCAAGTATCGGCGCACAGTGGAAGGGTGCACCACCACTCCTGAGTCTGCTAAATCTTCCTGGAGGTCTTTTGAAGTCAAATGTGGGTTTTGGTTTACCTTTCTGATCAGACTACGAGCTGTTCTCTCCGAGAGTGTCCTTGGTCTTCCAGATCTCTTCTTGACCTCCACAGTTCCCCTCACCTGCCATCTCTTAATTATGCCTCGCACTGTGGAAACTGCAAGCTGAAAACGCTTTGCTATCTTCTTGTAGCCCTCCCCGGCATTGTGGGCATCAATTACTTTCATTTTTTCTGTCTTACACAGCTTCTTAGAGGAACCCATGGTTGCTGAGTGTTTGTACAAGGTTTGTGGAGTCGCTGTATTTAAGAAACCCTCAAATTGGCACCAGCTGGCACTCCCTAATGACAATTGTTGACACATGCTTCAGGACCAATGAGCTGGTAGAGGTCTGAGCTTGTAAAAAGAATCTGAAACTTTGAAACTCTCAGGGTGCCCCAACTTTTGCACATGCCAAAATTATGTTTTTAATTTTTGTAATTTTGTTCAATTTATAAAATAAAATGTAACTATGCATTAATGTTTCCTGACAATATTGTCTTTTTTTCCCATATACCAGAGAGACAGTAAATATGAATATACATTTTTAAATATATAAAATATGCTGTTTTTAAAGGGGTGCCCTGACTTTCGCACACAACTGTATATTGTGATTTTTAAAACTCACTTTAACAGTAGGAAAACTATCCCATCATTCTAAACACTCCAACCTGTTTCCCACTTTAACACATCCAGTTTTATTACTAAATCTAGTTGATCCACTGGAACAATGAAGGTGAAAACAGCCACAAACTACCCGTCATACTTTTAATTTTACAAGAAAAATTACTGTCATCATTAATAGTTTCATTCAAATCCTTAATTTAAAACAAAATCGATATTTTTGTTTTGAATATCAGTACAATATCGGGAAATAAAATATCGCGATATATCAGTGTATCGATATTTTCTTACATCCCTAGGGATTATTGAAGAGGTTTTTTGTCATTAGGTTTTAGATTTTTGCCTCGGACAGATGACTCCTCATGGGGGTTTTAGATGTTGTTCTGGAGGCTGAATCCGCTGAATCTTCAGTTGAAGCGTAAAGAAGTTTGGAAAGACTCTCTAAACAAAGTAATTTCCTGACCCGCAAGCTATCAATTCTGATGTAAGTAAATATCGATACACCGACATATCGCGATATTCTATTTCCCGATATTGTATTGATATTCAAAACAAAAATATCAAAAAAAAATTTTAGGATTTGAATGGAACCATTAATGATGACAGTAATTTTTGTAGTAAAATTAAAAGTATAACTGGTAGTTTGTGGCTGTTTTCACCTTCTTCATTCCAGTGGATCAACTAGATCTAGTAATAAAACTGGATGCGTTAAAATATGAAACAGGTTGGATTGTTTAGAGTTTTCAAAATCACAATATATGGTCTTACTCATAGTATCGCGATATATTGAGAAATATCGTATGACCAGATTTTTGCCAATACACATCCCTATCAGTTACTCTCATGGGAATCTTTTTTTATTTATTTACTTACCTGCATTAAGTTGAAAATGTGTGGACCAAGTGGTCAGGGGTGTGAATACTAATCTGTCAAAATGACGGACAGGCCTTCAGGTTTTTTCATCACCGTTCAAAAAAAAAAAAGAAGAGCGGTCAGATACAGAAAATATTTGGTTGACGCTACCTCTCGGTGTAAGGCCGGGAATATACTTGCTTTTAATTATGCGTACGCGTGTTTATCATGGCTGCCTCGCGCAGCTTGCATTTGCTTCAACCGTCATTTGCGCAAGTCCTCTGAAATTAACGCAACGCGTTATAGAGCTACTTGACCGGATGTCAACGGCGGCAAAAGCAGAAAGATCAAGATGTCTGGAATCTTCGAGGACAAGCTAATTGGTCTTGTTCAAAATTACCCACATATTTATGATGTCTTGTTACTTATCTCGTTTCTTGCCCTACAAATACGGAAACACTGGCGCTCTATCTGGAGTGAGTTCGGTACTCTGCCTCCTAGTGGAATCGTCCAGTACTACGCGGAGCGCGGAAGCCAGTGTGTTCCCAAGACGCAGCCTGCCGCTTGTGTCAACGCGACATTACGCGAGGTTAAAAAGCAAGTATATTCCCGGCCTAACGCTACACGAATATGTACCAAAAATCTTCTGTACCGCCCTTTTGGTTTGGTATGCAGTTGAACCAAACAAATACAGCGTCATCATCAGCTAGATGGAAAATGAAAGGAGGACAGAATTTAAAAGTTTGTCAGCATTTTTTAACAGTTAATTCCTCCCCAGAAACAACTTCTTGTCGAATGTAAACGCCACCAGGGCTGGAGAGAAATTATCCAAGGTCCAAATCCAGCTGCTTGTAGTAACCACCAGCCTAAAATACTGCACAGCAGCGCACATGTCGGCACTGGATCGTCTATATACCCAAACTGCTGCAAAGGAATCAGCCACCTGCAAATAACTGAAATCCACAAATGCTGGAGACGCCCTTGTAAAAAGGCTTATAACTGTATATTTTAATGGTTCAATCACCAAATATACCTTAATAGTGGGGAAACCGTCTGAAACCCAAAAGCTAACATCCATAATAACTTCCTCATCTCCGTTCATGGGGCTACAGCCAATCAGTGCCAAGGAAAATGAATGGTGCTCCTGGATTGTCTGCTTTGCCAACTCCAACCAATAGCTTTCCAAGTAGCATTGGGATATTTGGAAAGCTTCATTTTCTAATGAATATTATTAATTTGCTCTACGAACAAATACGCAAAACTGAATTTTTTTTATGAATATGTTGGAGTCACGTTCCATAGACAAATCCGCAAATAGGCGAATCTGCGAATTCTGAAACGCGAATACAAGAGTGTCCACGTCCACTTATGGGGTGCCCTCTGGGACATTATTCAGAATCACCTTACATATACACATATGAAACTAAACTCTTCCACATACTATCCTGAAAACCTTGCAAAAAGACTACTGAAAGGCTTATATATAAACTACTGAGAAGATATACCTTTTATACACACTGGTGAGAACCTTTCATACAATCTAGTGAAAACCTTTCCTACAACCTAGTGAAAACCTCTCATTCATACTAGTGAAAACCTTTCATACAATCTAGTGAAAACCTTTCATACATATTAGTGAAAAGCTCTCATACATATTAGTAAAAACCTTTCATACTTATTAGTGAAAACCTTTAATACATACAAGTGAAAACTTTTCATACATTCTAGTGAAAAGCTCTCATACAAACTAGTAAAAACACTCATATTTTCTGATGAGTTCAGTTGAAATTGAAGTCATTTCACTAGTATGTATGAAAGGTTTTCACTAGTATGCATGATCACTAGTTTTCACTAATATGTATGAAAGGTTTTCACTAGTATATATGAAAGGTTTTCACTAGTTTTCACTAGTATGTATGAAAGGTTTTCACTAGTATATATGAAAGGTTTTCACTAGTTTTCACTAGGTTGTATGAAAGGTTTTCACTAGTATGTATGAAAGGTTTTCACTAGTATATATGAAAGGTTTTCACTAGTTTTCACTAGTATGTATGAAAGGTTTTCACTAGTATGTATGAAAGGTTTTCACTAGTATATATGAAAGGTTTTCACTAGTTTTCACTAGTATGTATGAAAGGTTTTCACTAGTATGTATGAAAGGTTTTCACTAGTATGCATGATCACTAGTTTTCACTAATATGTATGAAAGGTTTTCACTAGTATATATGAAAGGTTTTCACTAGTTTTCACTAGTATGTAGGCAAGATTTTCACTAGTATATATGAAAGGTTTTCACTAGTTTTCACTAGGTTGTATGAAAGGTTTTCACTAGTATGTATGAAAGGTTTTCACTAGTATATATGAAAGGTTTTCACTAGTTTTCACTAGTATGTATGAAAGGTTTTCACTAGTATGTATGAAAGGTTTTCACTAGTATGTATGAAAGGTTTTCACTAGTATATATGAAAGGTTTTCACTAGTTTTCACTAGGTTGTATGAAAGGTTTTCACTAGTATGTATGAAAGGTTTTCACTAGGTTTTATGAAAGGTTTTCAATAGGTTTTATGAAAGGTTTTCAATATGTTGTAGGAAAGGTTTTCACTAGGTTGTATGAAAGGTTTTCACTAATATGTATGAAAGGTTTTCACTAATATGTATGAAAGGTTTTCACTAGTATGTATGAAAGGTTTTCACTAGTATATATGAAAGGTTTTCACTAGTTTTCACTAGGTTGTATGAAAGGTTTTCACTAGTATGTATGAAAGGTTTTCACTAGGTTTTATGAAAGGTTTTCAATAGGTTTTATGAAAGGTTTTCACTAGTATATATGACAGGATTTCACTAGTTTTCACTAGGTTGTATGAAAGGTTTTCACTAGTTTGTATGAAAGGTTTTCACTAGGTTTTATGAAAGGTTTTCAATAGGTTTTATGAAAGGTTTTCAATAGGTTGTATGAAAGGTTTTCAATAGGTTGTATGAAAGGTTTTCACTAATATGTATGAAAGGTTTTCACTAATATGTATGAAAGGTTTTCACTAATATGTATGAAAGGTTTTCACTAATATGTATGAAAGGTTTTCACTAGATTGTATGAAAGGTTTTCACTAGGTTGTATGAAAGGTTTTCACTAGGTTGAATGAAAGGTTTTCACTTGTATGTATGAAAGGTTTTCACTTGTATGTATGAAAGGTTTTCACTAATATGTATGAAAGGTTTTCACTAATATGTATGAAAGGTTTTCACTAGGTTGTATGAAAGGTTTTCACTAGTTTTCACTTCTATGTATGAAAGGTTTTCACTAATATGTATGAAAGGTTTTCACTAATATGTATGAAAGGTTTTCACTAGGTTGTATGAAAGGTTTTCACTAGGTTGTATGAAAGGTTTTCACTAGTTTTCACTTGTATGTATGAAAGGTTTTCACTAGGTTGTATGAAAGGTTTTCACTAGCTTGTATGAAAGGTTTTCACTAGTTTTCACTTGTATGTATGAAAGGTTTTCACTAGGTTGTATGAAAGGTTTTCACTAGTATGTATGAGAGCTTTTCACTAGTTTGTATGAAACGTTCTCACCAGTGTCTATGAAAGGTTAATCTTTTCACTGGGTTATATGAGAGATTTTCACTAGTCTGTATAAAAGGTATATCTATTCAGTAGTTTATATATAATTCCGGAATTGCGCCGCTCAAGGTGGCAGCATGTTGGAGTAGCTCTGTTATAATAAAGTAATAAAGTAATTTTGAATTGAATTGAATTGAATAAGCTTTTCAGTAGTCTTTGTGCAAAGTTTTCAGTATAGTATGTGGAAGAGTTCAATTTCATATGTGTATATGTAAGGTGATTCTGAATAATGTCCCAGGGGGCACCCCATATACACTGCAAACTTTTTTCATTCTCAAATATCAGCGCTGTTTATTTAAAATAAATCCTAAAAAAGAACCGTAACCATTTTTAGGTGGTTTTGTTGTTTGATAATTTATCCAGAAACTGGCTAAACCACATCATGCTTAAATAAATGAAAATAACCAAACCAGTCTCCAGTAGGTTCTTCACTAGCCACTTTATTAAGCTGTAAAACATAATAAAATCAAAATATTCTCACAAATGTAAAAATAAAATTAAATAAAACATTTGTTCACTGCTGAATAAAGTATAAAAACTTATTTGTTTTGTTTCTTTCCTCCAGATGTGAACACGGAGAACCCAGATGAGAAGTCCATCATAACGTATGTGGTCTCCTACTACCACTACTTTTCCAAGATGAAGGCTCTTATTGTGGAGGGGAAGAGGGTTGGCAAGGTAACAGATGCATCTTTTTACACACTGATCTGGTAGATATAGGCCGCAAGCTGTCATCAAAGCCAGAGGAGGTGCAAGACTAATTAGGAAGTTATTTGGGGGTCTATGATCCAAAAGTTTTTCCATCACTTGATTTTTTTTTTTTTGATTTTTTTATAAAGCGCCTTTGGTAACTAATTACCCAGAGTCTTCAGCTGTTATGTATAAATATTTCCCTGCTATTTCTCCTTTTTTTGGCCCCAAAAGGTGTTATTCCACTCCATTTTTCCAGGGGGTTTTCACTGTAAATTATGAATCATAAGAATCATTAAAAAAAAAATTTAAAAATATTTATCTCTGATTTTTGTGGCGTTTAGCTAATGAAAATAAGGTAATCCTAATTGAGCTGAGGCAGGAAAAGTTTAGTCTGACTTATTGTCAGATGTTGAGTAAAAAATTTTTTTTAAAGTTATATCTGGTTTCAAATGTACTTAAATCTGTAAATTAAAATGAAGAAATATTGGTGCGAAAGTGCAAACGTAATAAAAAATAAACATTAAAATAAAGCATCAAAACTTTTATCTTCATTTATTTTATTTATTTATTTTTGAAGAAAAAAAAGTTTATTTTATGTTAGAATTATTATCTTTCTTTCTACAAGATTATTTTCCACCTCTCCTTTTTATATTCATGTTCATGCTACTTTTGTTTGTCTGAACTATTTTTGTTTTGCTTTTCTCTCTAACTTTTAGTCTGCAAACACCAATGGAAATGTTGCAGTTATGGAAAAATATGGGTCAAAAAGGTGTTTATTGAATTATAATATGAAACATTTATACATTTATTATTATTTCTGTACATAATTCTTTTTTATTTTATTGATAGTTTCCTGATAAAAAAAAATGGTTTGTGATATTTTAATATGTAGAAATTACTTATATGTAAAAGGTGCAGAGAGGAATATTTAATTTATTCAGTGTTGGATCTTTGCTCCTGATGCTCATCTAGTTTAATCTGTTGTTCTTTCATTTCTCGGACTCAGGTGTTGGACAGCTGCATCGAGACGGAAACGATCATCAACCGCTACGACTCTCTGGCGTCAGATCTGCTGGAATGGATCGAGAAGACCATCGCAATCATCAGCAACCAGAAATTTGCCAACTCACTGACTGGAGTTCAGCAGCAGCTGCAGGCTTTCACGACTTACTGCACTATAGAGAAGCCCATCAAGTATGTGTGCCGGTTTCTCAAAACGCCATGTTGACATTTTAATGTCATGTAAGGTCACTTCGGCTATGAAAACTAATAGAGTGCACTCCAAATATCCACTCTGAATACTGATGTTCAGAGTATATCTCTGTTCTGTTTTAATAAAATCGGATTGCAGAGAGAAAACTGGATTCTTAAAGGTTTTTTTCTAGAATAACCGGTAAAATATTCCAGTGAAATACTAACTAGTGTGTTAGTAGGGTGTAATGGTACATGCATTCATTAGGGCTAGGGCTGGCTGATATTGAAAAAAACTTTAATCACAATAATATTTTTTATATATTATATATCACAATATTTTTAAAAAACAACTATTTTTGTCAATATTTAACATTCTCTGGTTCTTTGTAAAGATATCAGATTATATTTGATTTAAAGATTTAGTTTCAAAATTTGAACACGTCATCGGACATTCAACTGTTTTGGAACAGTTAAAGGAGGTTAGGGCTGGGCGATGTGGGTTAAAAAGAAAATCTTCGATTTTTATCATGCTTGAGTCAATTTTTTTTATATAAATAAAAAGATTTACTCCCTTTTTATTCCTAAAAAGAAATTACAAATGACACAAAATATATTTTTTAACTTGCTTTTATTTCAATCATCCCTTCTTGGAGTTGACCTGAATTTAAAGTCCAAATAAACACATCCTTATAAAAGAAAATGGTAGGCATTCGGTGGGCTGACATCACTTTGAACTATGGAAACCCAAGAAATGCATTGGCGATTTTTTTTTTCTTTCGATAATCTCGATATTCCAAAAATTAAATCTTCATAAACAGAAAATTCCATAAATCGATATACTGCCCAGCCCTAGTTAGGGCTGGACGATAATTCAATAATTCAATTTTATTGATCCCAGAGGGAAATTAAGTGTTGTTGTAGCTTGTACTAATTCATTCTTTAAGGAGTTGTTGTAGATCATGATGGCAGTGGGCAGGAAGGATTTCCTGTAGCGGTCTGTGTTGCAGCAAAACAGAAGAAGCCTCTGACTGAAGAAACTCTGTTGTTGTAAGATAGTCTCATGCAGAGGATGCTCAGGGTTATTTATTTCGGAGAATTAATTTTAACTATTAAAAAATAATGATTAATTATTAAAGAATCCTTAATATATCCTTATATAATAATTATAACAATAATAATAATAAGAAGAAGAATCCTTACATAACAATGTATATCAATCGATAGTTACGTGGTGCATCCATCCATCCATCCATTTTCTTCCGCTTATCCGGGGTCGGGTCGTAGGGGCAGCAGCCTAAGCAAAGAGGCCCAGACTTCCCTCTCCCCAGCCACTTGTTCCAGCTCCTCGGGAGGAACCCCAAGGCGCTCCCAGGCCAGCCGAGAAACATAGTCCCTCCAGCGTGTCCTGGGCCTTCCCCTGGGCCTCCTCCCGGTGAGACGTGCCTGAAACATCTCACCATGCTTAGGCATCCTGACCAGATGCCCGAGCCACCTCAACTGACTCCTCTCGATGTGGAGAAGCAGCGGCTCTACTCTGAGCCCCCTCCAGATGACTGAGCTTTTCACCCTATCTCTGAGGGAGAGCCCAGACACTCTGCGGAGGAAACTCATTTCAGCCGCTTGTATCCATGAGCTCGTTCTTTCGGTCACCACCCAAAGTTCGTGACCATAGATGAGGGTAGGAACGTAGATCGACCGGTAAATCGAGAGCTTCGCCTTTTGGCTCAGCTCTCTCTTCACCACGACAGACCGGTAGAGCGCCCGCATAACTGCAGATACCCCACCAATCCATCTATCGATCTCCCGCTCCATTTTTCCCTCATTCGTGAACAAGACCCCCAGATACTTAAACTCCTCCACTTGGGGAAGGACCTCATCCCCGACCCGGAGAAGGCACCCCACCCTTTTCCGGCTCAAGACCATGGCCTCGGATTTGGAGGTGCTGATTCTCATCCCAGCCGCTTCACACTCGGCTGCGAACAGCTCCAGCGAAAGCTGTAGATCACGCTCCGATGAAGCCAACAGGACCACATCATCTGCAAAAAGCAGAGACCCGATCCTGAGGCCACCAAAACGGATCCCCTCAACGCCTTGGCTGCGCCTAGAAATCCTGTCCATAAAAGTTATGAACAGGATCGGTGACAAAGGGCAACCATGGCGGAGTCCAACTCTCAATGGAAACAAGCCCGACTTACTGCCGGCAATGCGAACCAAACTCTGGCACCGGTCGTACAGGGACCTAACAGCCCGTATCAAGGGGCCCGGTACCCCATACTCCCGGAGGACCCCCCACAGGGCCCCCCGAGGGACACGTTCGAACGCCTTCTCCAAGTCCACAAAGCGCATGTAGACCGGTTGGGCGAACTCCCACGCACCCTCCAGGACCCTGCTGAGGGTGTAGAGCTGGTCCAGTGTTCCACGGCCAGGACGAAAACCGCATTGTTCCTCCTGGATCCGAGGTTCGACTATCCATCGGACCCTCCTCTCCAGAACCCCTGAATAGACCTTACCAGGGAGGCTCAGAAGTGTGATCCCCCTGTAGTTGGAACACACTCTGTGGTCCCCCTTTTTAAAGGTGCAATGGGTAAAAAAAAAGGGTAGATAAAAAATTCAAGAGGAAAAAAGTTTCCCTTCATTTTTCTTTATAACCCATCGGGTAGCTTATTACTACAGTATTAAGTAAAAATGTTTTTGTACAGAACTGTGATTTTATAACTTTATTATTTTTGTGTACTGTTACACCCCCTCTAATCACAACACATTAGTTCTATATTAATCTTGAACAGATGCATCACAGTATCTGTCTAACACTGTATAAAAATAGAACATAGCTGCTGTAGCTCTGGGAGCATCGAATTGTGCTTAAAACATCTTATAAAAATAGATGAAATTATCAATATTTGGTGCCAGATTATTGATTATTTGAATAAATTGATCAATAATATATTTTCTCAACGTGTACTTTAACTTACAGTTGGTTTTAATCTAATATTAAGATATATTTAATATTTGCTTTTGTCCCAGACTTTTAACAATGATAGACTTTCATGTACTGCAGTATGTCTTGTTGGTGAAAGTTGATGCCTGACCTTTTAAACTCTTACACTATAGACTGTAAAACTTAATGTAAGACGTAAAGAAAGAAAAACAATAATATAATTAAAATAAAGTACAATACAATGTTGAACTTAGTATTGCACAGAAAGGTAAGATAGTTATTGCTTATTGACACGATTATGGTATAAGAATCTTGGACTGAATTAAAGTTGTCAGATTTTTTCAACAATTAAATAAACTACTTAGACCTGGTTCACATGGCAAGATTTAAAAATTGTGGTAAGATGTTAAAAACCTGAGAGACCACACTCGGCGATAAAAAATCACAGCTAAAAGAGTTTTGGTCCTACAGTGTGTGGTGTGCGGCAGGGCTGGGGGATATAGCCTCAAATCTATATTGCGATATAACCTAAAGCATGCGCAGTAACGATATCTATTACGATATTCTTTATATATGTCAAATTGACAGTTTATGAACATTCTCACTTTTCAGATACATTGAAGCAGAACAACAACTTCAAAAAAGTTTAGAATGCCATTTAAAGAAGATGTGCAAAATGCATAAAAAAAAATATTCAAATCTTTTTTTTTATGCAACACAAAAATTCTCACAACATAAGGATGAAGATATTTTAAATAAATTAAAAGCTAAAAATGTTATATAAAAAAAACAAAGTTTAAAAATTGTCTGCTTTCCTGGTTACTTATTTATATATTCAATATCGCACAAAAATAAAAAATCTAGCTGCCTGTGGTAGCATTCAACCAGCCTAAAATGCTGCACAGCAGCAGACATGTTGGCATGAGCTGCACTTTTAAGGTGCATTCAGGGAGAACTTGTTCATCCAAAGGAATTCGAAGTGTTTTATAGTGAATCCCTCCTATTCGCTGGGGTAAGGGACTGCAACCGCCTGTGAATAGCTGAAATCTGCAAATACTTGAGCCGCCTAGTTTAATAGTTCAAACACCAAATATACCCTCCCGGGTCCGCCTGGGGCTCTGGCGGTCCTTTGGACGTCTTTGCTCCGATCTCCTTCATGTCTGCATCGTTTCCTGGGAGACGGATTGATGCCTGCTCACACCAGCTATCGAACACTCTGATGGAGAAACCTTATATGCACCAGCATGCTAACACACACACATAGATGTGGGGTCTCTGGTGTTTAAGGAAATATTCTTGGGCTGAGGTTATCATTACTAGAGCTTGATTAATCGGTACCATGAGTTTTTCTGGGACATTGTTGTTGTATTTTTATATCCATTTTTGCGTGATGTGGTTGTGTAGTTCTTAGTTCACAATGTTTGATTTGTTTTGTCGATGTTCCTTTTTCGTGTTTTGTTAGTTTTTTCCCCTCTCTCTGCCGTCCTGTGGGTATGGAGGCAGACTTCAATGTCTTCCTGTGTTTTCTTTGTTCCCCTTCCTCTCTTGTATTTTCAACTCACCCTCTCTCATGACATTTTGTTTCCTACCTTTCTTTCTTCCCCTTAATTTTCCGTCTCCGTGTCCATAACATCAGGAAATAAAAACCCCAACAGTTCATAATAAAGATTTTTCACACATATATCAAGTGGAGGACTATAGCAAAAGCTGTACTGCTCCACTTGTGAAAGTAAATCTGTTGGGCTTCTACTTGGTACTCAGACACCAATTCTGAGCTCCACACTGCCAGACAGGACACGTAAAAAAAAAAGAAACGGCAGGATTTTACCATTTATGAACAATGCAGACCAATTCTGCTGGAGCTCGCCCCGCCCCTCTCACCTTCACATTCAGCCGAGCCCCGCCGCCTTTACTATAGAAGAGTACATCGCTGTTATCGTATTAATCGACTTTATAAGAAGGCAAACCTATTTTGTAGAAACTAACAACAAGCGTTTTATCACGTTATTGATCAAACGGTTGCCTTTACCATTCCGATACATCTCGCTGTAGACGTCCTTCCATCTGTTCGACGTCTTCACTTTCCAGCTCTGGCTCGTTCATAAACGGTTGGATTCCGTAGGTCGCGGCGGTTCATTCATAACGTGAGCCATGTTGTTTTTTTGAGTGTTCCATGGGAGCGTCATCCCCCCTCCTTCCTACGACCAATCAACGCAATCCTCATTTGCATTATTATAATGAACATCCGGGAACGGCGAAATATTGCGTGCACTCTCGCGAGACAATACATGTTTTACTGAATGGGTCAGAAAAGAACCTTTAAGCATTTTTTTTTGACTATAATTTATTTTAAAGGCATGAAAGACTATGATAGGGAGTAGTTATTCACTTTGGTACCAGGTGATGTCTCCTTTAAGAGAAATGAGGTTTCCATGTTTTTGTCCAGGTTTCAGGAGAAAGGAAATCTTGAGGTCCTTCTGTTCACCATCCAAAGCAAACTCAGAGCCAATAACCAGAAATGCTACGTGCCTCAAGACGGGAAGCTCATCTCCGACATCAACAAGGTCTCCGGCTGTTCTTAAAGTTCACTTTCTTCCCCTCCCGTCTTGCCTGATTAGTTCATTCCTTTTTATTTTGCCGTTTGTGATCCAGGCCTGGGAGCGACTGGAAAAGGCGGAGCATGAAAGGGGCGTGGCCCTGCGCAAAGAGCTGATTCGTCAGGAGAAGCTGGAGCTGTTGGCTCAACGCTTCGACCACAAAACGACCATGAGGCAGGCGTGGCTCAACGAGAACCAGAGGCTCGTGTCCCAGGTAGGAGAGACAGGAGACAGAGACGCAACGACAAAATGCTCTTGACGTCTCCTTAATTTCTCAGCTCCATGTATTTTTTTCTTCCTCTCCCTGTAGGACAACTTTGGCTACGACCTGCCTGCAGTCGAGGCAGCGATGAAAAAACACGAGGCCATCGAGGCGGACATAGCCTCGTACGAAGAGAGGATCGGCGTGGTTATGGAGCTCGCCTCGGAGATGGAGAAGGAGGGATACTACGACATCCGGCGCATCCTGGCACGTAAGGAGAACATCCTGGGCCAGTGGAGTCTGCTGAAGGAGCTGGTGGCTGGAAGGAGGACCCGCCTGGAGAAGAACCTGGCTCTGCAGAAGACGTTTCAGGACATGGTGTACATGATCGACTGGATGGAGGACATGCAGGTACTGAGGGGCGTGTTTTCATCCAGGGAGAATCCAGAAGAAACATTTGCAGTGAAATCCATTATTATTATTATTATTATTATTATTGGTGCTTTTCTTAAAGATATATAAAAAGCCTTAACATTGCGGCGTTCAAACGCTTAAAAATGTTAACCAAATCAATCACATTGTAGCTGTGAATTAATCACAATTATTCCCGATTAACATTCCTAAATATGATTGAAAAAGTACAGTTTTTGGTGTAAATAAACACAAAACGGAAAGCTGTTGCTCTTTTTCCCCCCAAGGAAATACAATGAAAGATGCATGGAACTTGATTTTTGAACTCCACAATCACATTTACACGTTAGGCCCTTTTAACGTATTCAGCTGTTAGCCGGTTGCTAAGGGAAACTAACTGCTTAACATTTTCTGAATGTAAGACCGTTTCTTCACAGTTTCGCTGCAACACAGACTGCTACAGGAGATCCTTCCTGCCCACAGCCATCAGGATCTCAACACTTAATTTCTCTCTGGGATCTCCGCAAAGTATTTTTGGATTGAATTTTTCTGAATAATAAAGGGATAATTTGTTTATCAACACCCCCATGCATTCGCAAATGGTTTGACACCGAACCTTTACATCACTCCCTGGTTCCCACTGTTATTATTTGCAGTTATCTTGCAGCCACAATGTTGGTTACCCATGCTAGCTTGTGTGTTAGCCAAAGGTTACTTGACGTAAAGTGACCATTTTTAATCATCTGCTTGTTCCAATCACTTCTTTTGATCGCTGCTAACCAAAGACGTCTTTTGTTTGCCTTGAAAGGGGCGAGTCGAGGCAATGCACGTTAATGCATGCGATAATTGCGTTAAAAAACGAATCGACCCGCGTTAACGCGCTAATTTTGACAGCCCTACTTAAAAAAAAAATTCACATTCAAAATTAAACCATTTTTTTTAATCGTACCATTAAATTGTGAACATTTCGTCAGTGAGTTAAACTAACAACAATAAAATAAACGCAGCAGGAAGCATTTTTTAACTTGTAAGTTTAACAGATGGTTATGTAAGTTTTAGTTAGTAATTTATGGCCTCCTGCTTCCCTGGAATAGATAAAGTAAGCGTATTTTAAATTTATAGTACCTTTCATAAACACTTTGTATTTTTTTAAAATGAAAACATGATCAAACAGACAAAATCTAATTAAATGACCGGAAAATTAAAAACAAATGTTCAAAATATTCAGAAACATACTGGACTGTGGGAGGTGTGACAGAGACCTACTCCTCTTAGCCACCATTCAAAATTGGAAACACAAGAGAACATCCAATTTAGGTGAGGTAGATGTGTGAGGATGTCCATGAGTCAGTAACCAGCTAAATAGCTATAATAAATAAATAATTACAGTGAGAGCAATAAATAAAAAGCTTAAAACAACTGACTTTGGAGTCTGGACGAGAACCTGAGTTTATCCTCTGAGCAAGGACAGCGAGGAGGATGGGAGTAGATGTTAAACAAAAAGTCCTGGAGCAAGGCACCAATGAGTGACTCATTGGGGGTTAGGGCTGGGCAATATGTTGATTATAACGATTTATCGAGTTTTTCTATTTATGGTAATTAATGTTTTGGAATATTAAGAATATCGGGGGAAAATTTCACCAATGCACCGCTTGGGTTTCCATGGTTTAAAGTAACGTCAGACCGCCCAAGGCCTTCCATCTTGTTTTACAGCATGTATTCATTTGGACTTTGAGTTCAAGTCAACTCAGAGAAGGGATGAGTGAAATAAAAGCAAGTTAAAAAAAATATTTTCAGAAAAAACATTTTTTTTAAGAATAGAAAAGGGAGGAAAAAATTTTTTCATATTAAAAGTTTTATCTGGCATGACAAAAATAGAAAAAGATATTTTTAATCCATATCACCCAGGTCCTAACTTCCTTTAATGTTTCAGAAACAGTTGTAAGATGTCCAATGACATGTTCAACTTTTGGAAAAAAAATCTTTAAATCAAAGATAACCTTGTGATATTTCTCTTAACAACCATTAGTTGGCATCTACAAAAACAAAAACCTGCCAAGAAAACTTGTTTAGGTTGCATCTCATGTCTAGTGTTTAGTAGCGGCAGAGGATCTGTGATGCTGTGGGCCTGCTTCGCTTCCAAAGACTCTGGAAGCCTCAGAGAAAGGCCAGGACAATAAAAAACCTATATTCAAAGCTTTCTTTGTCCTGTTACATTAGCTGATGTGTGCAACAGTCAATAGTGGAACAGTGATTATACAGATTATGCAGACAATCCCAGTATCAGACAAGTATAGTTATATGTGCAAAGGTGGCGTAAACAAGAAGTGTAAACATTCAGTTTGTTACATGTGCAACTGCATGCAAGCAGGTCAAACACAGTCCAGTGACTCATGTGCAAAGTGGAAATAAAGTGTCCACGAGGGCAGATATCATCTCAGCAGTCCTGCAGTCCTGCATTTCACACTTCTGTACCTCCAGCTTGACGGTGCGTACAAACCGAACGCGTTTCAAGCGTCAAGAGCGTCAGGTTTACATGTAAAGTTAGTGCGGAAATGCATTTCTGCCTCATACGCGCGTCAAATTTGCACGAATGAAGCGTTTGACGGGCGTCAGAAAATACGTGCGTCATCTCATGTGGTGCATTTGCGCGTCACGTGTGTTTTTGTGTTGAAAAATCTGAACTTAGGCGTCAGTTCGCGTCGCGTCAACCAATCAGGAGCCTGGTGACGTGGTGTCAAGTGATGCTGTGACCCAGTACACTTGGAGAAAATGCTGATAACGTCCCGCTATTTTACAATTATTTTCCCGCTGATGTACAGTAAATAGAGAAGGGAGACTCTCTACATCGACAGCTGCCATCTTGCAAACAGACCGTCTCGTACTACTTCCTCCCACAAGTTGTATATTTCCGGCTTGACGCGCGTCAAAATCAGTCAAAATATACAATCTTGATGCGCGTCCAATTCGCTTTGGACGCGCGTCGAGGTGCGAATGTTCAAGCGTCAAACTTTGGTGTGCGGAGCGTTTTTGACACTTTGGTGTGAACGCACCGTGAGGGTAACTCCTTCTTCCCATTATTGGAAAGAGGATTTTTTCCCCCTCAGATTTAGAAGAGCAGGAGAAAAATAAATGTGGCTCTGGGGGATTTTGTTGAAAATCTACTCGGAATAGAAGCTGAAATTTCTAAACTTCTCCCTTTCCTGTGAGAGGATATTCGACTATAGGAGGGATTTATTTAATGTTTTTTATCTTTTTTATCTTGTAAAAGGGCTTGTCTATATGTATATATTTGTAAGAAGGTTAAAAGTATCTTTTTTTTGTTAACCATTCTCCTTCTGTTTTCCTCATCCTATGCATCGCCCCCAAATCCTCTCAGGCTCAGCTGCTGTCGAAGGACTTCGGGAAGCATCTCCTGGAGGTGGATGACTTGCTGCAGAAGCACAGCCTGCAGGAAGCTGACATTTCCGTGCAGGCCGAGAGGGTCGAGACGCTCAACGCTGCCGCGCTCAAATTCACCACAATAGAGGGTACGCTTACACTCACAGGAGAGGCAAAGGGTTTCTGGTTGATCGGAGCTCTGCCCCCATCACCACCACCAGGCTTGTGTGCACAAAAGTGGATGTGGGTTTGCATCCACTCAGTTGGCCAAATATATATCCACACATTTGTGCATGCACGCATGGGCCAAAAACCAGGAATCAGTCAGTATGAGTTCATTATTTGACGGAGTATTAGACAAGGCAATTTTTTTTGTATAGCACACTTTCAACAACAAGGTGATTCAATGTGCTTTACATGATTAAGCGGTAAAATAAAAATAGCAGTACAACACAGACAAAGCATATAATGTAAAAACAGCAGTAAAGCAAGAAGCATACACAAAACATATGATACATGAAAAGCATTAATCAAAGGCAGCTCTAAACAGATACGTTTTTAGTCGTGATTTAAAAGAATTCAGTGTTTCAGCAGCTTTACAGTTTTCTGGAAGTTTGTTCCAGATTAGAGGAGCATAAACACTGAAAGCTGCTTCTCCATGTTTGGTTCTGATTCTAGGGATGTTGAGTCGACTGGAATTAGAGGACCTGAGTGGTCTGGTGGGGGGGCTGGTATAATAACAGTGGATCTTCAACATATTTTGGTGCTAAGCCATTCAATGATTTATAAACTAGTAAAAGTATCTAGAAGTCTATTCTCTGAGCTACAGGGAGCTCAGAGGACCATTTTAGATTAAAGAAAGAATATAACAACACGCATCAACACCATACTCGAGCGGGAGGATGGAGGCTAGGGGTCTTTTCACACCCCTCTTCGCTACGGGCCATCAGGGGTTGGGGTCCGGAGGAGGACAGGCGGTCTGGTCAGGGTCCTGGGCTGTCGGGCTGCTTTGCCACTGTAGGGCCCTTGGCGGTCTGCTTGTCTCCGTCCTAGAAGGTAGGGGGTCCACCTCCCGGGTCCGGGGGCTGGTGGCTCTACTGGGGCATCGGTACCTGGACCTGGGAGCATAAAGTGTGTATGGGGTGTGTGAGTGAGGGTACAGCGTCATTTTTTTGGGTGTCTTGGTGAGTCAGTGAGAATGTATGGGTTTAAGAGGGAGGGAACGTATGACTGTGTCTGTTTGTCTTTGTCTGCCTGTCAGGTTGGATCTTGGGCTGCCCCCTCGCCTGGCGCACCTCAGGCCTTACACTTAATGGGGGGCCTATTTCCCCTCCGTCACTCCCCGCCGGTGAAGGGGGCCCCTGCCTGCCGGTGCATCGGTGGTCAATCCGGTTCGGACCTGGTGCGTGCCTGGCCGGGCCTGGGGGGGCCGGTGTGTCGGTCGGCCGTTGCGCTGGGCCGATATCTTCCTTTGGTTGGTTGGGGCACCTCTTTTAGAGGTGCCAGGTTTGGGATTGTTGGGTGATGCCTGCTGGTACAGCTTGGTGTCCAGATGCTGGCTGAGCCCGGCCTGGGGATGCTGTCCGTCCCCTGCGGCTATCGGGATGTTGGCGGTCGGGATTGGCCTAGGGTGGAGGCGGCGCGTGGCGGCCGTGGCCCCTGCAGTGCCGGGGGCCCCACGTCGGCCGGTCCCTTGGGTCTCTGCTGGGGGGTGGGGCGCACCTGGGTCCCGGCTCTCCCGGTCCATTGACCGGCCCGCCCTGGCGAGGCTGGTTCCCGGCGGGGCCTGTGGGCTCGTCACTGCTGCCCCCCGGGCCCCTGCATGGTGGCCGCTGGATGTTCCCCTGGGGTTCTCCTTTTCTCCTCTCTTGGGGGATGCGGTCGGCCCCGCCCGGGTCCGCCTGGGGCTCTGGGGGTCCTTTGGACGTCTTTGCTCCGATCTCCTTCATGTCTGCATCGTTTCCTGGGAGAAGGATTGATGTCTGCTCACACCAACTATCAAACACTCTTATGGAGAAACCTTATATGCACCAGCATGCTAACACACACACATAGATGTGGGGTCTCTGGTGTTTAAGGATATATTCTTGGGCTGAGGTTATCATTACTAGAGCTTGATTAATCGGTACCATGAGTTTTTCTGTGACATTGTTGTTGTATTTTCATATCCATTTTTGTGTGATGTGGTTGTTTAGTTCTTAGTTCACAATGTTTGTTTTGTTTTGTCGATGTTCCTTTTTCGTGTTTTGTTTTGTTTTTCCCCTCTCTCTGCCGTCCTGTGGGTATGGAGGCAGACTTCAATGTCTTCCTGTGTTTTCTTTGTTCCCTTTCCTCTCTTGTATTTCCAACTCACCCTCTCTCTTGACTTTTTGTTTCCTACCTCTCTTCTTCATCTTCCTTCTTTCTTCTCCTTAATTTTCCGTCTCCGTGTCCATAACATCAGGAAATAAAAACCCCAACAATTCATAATAAAGATTTTTTACACATATATCAAGTGGAGTACTATAGCAAAAGCTGTACTGCTCCGCTTGTGAAAGTAAATCTGTTGGGCTTCTACTTGGTACTCAGACACCAATTCTGAGCTCCACACTGCCAAACAGGACACGTAGAAAAAATAAATAAATAAATAAATAATGTGGCAACAGAGGAGTAAATTTCAGTCAAAAAAACTCAGAAATCTCTAGATTAATTTCACATATTTACAAGAAAAACCGTGGTTATTATCTGATGTCGAAAAGTTGTATATTTGCGGGGAAAACATTAACATTTTCCATGATGCATGAATTTACAATATTAAAGCTAAGATATTCTCTCACATTGAAAAGCAGAAATTTGTATGAAAAAAAGAAAAATCTGAAGTTTACTGAGATTATTAAATTAGGAGATCTGGATATTTTTCCAGTGTAAGTTGTAGATCCGGGCTCTTTCCCTGTATCAGAACCACATCTCCAGGGTGCAGATTCACCATGAACGAGATGTGGGAAAAAACTGCAACATGGCTGCGTAGAGTTTGCAGCCGGGAGATGTTCTGATCCAGGACAATATCTTAGTTCCAGTGCCGTAAAATCATGCCTTTAGTCAGGGAAAATTATCTTTTTTTTCTCTTGCAAATTTGCACGTTTTCGGCATTGGCGATTAGCCACGTTTTTTTCCTGTAAATATGTGAAATCCTTCGAATCCATCCATCATCTTCCGCTTCATCTGGGATCTGGTTGCGGGGGCAGCAGCCTAACCAGAAAGACCCAGACTTCCCTCTCTGTAGCCTCCAAGGTCAGTTCCTCCGGGGGAATCCTGAGGCGTTCCCAGGCCGAGAAACATAGTCCCTCCAGCGTGTCTTTCTCTGGGTCTCTTCCCGGTGGGACATAACCCAGAACACCTCACCAAGAAGGATATGTGAAATTAATCAAGGAATTCCTACGCTTTTTTGTGGAAATTTACTCCTCCATGGCCACGACATTTTTTTATTTTGATTTACAGTGATCCTGATACTCTGTCGCCCTTTGACCATGTAAAAACATTTTTCTTTTCATCCACTTCCTCTCAGTTTTTGGAGAATTAAGGATAAAAATAAAGCCCTAAGTTTGAAACATTTTCAAAAAGTTCAAGCCCGCGACTTGCTCTAAACCAGAGGTCAGCAACCTGTTTTTAATTCAAAGAGCTTCCGCTGCTACAAAATAACCTTTGTCTATCGATAAAAAAAAAAGAAGATAGATATATATATATATATATATGTGTGTGTGCGTTCTTATTTTGAAAGCCAAGGAATATGAACAAAAATATGTTTACATTTTTAGGCCAGCTGAGTGAGTCCTTTCAGTAATTATGGAAAACAAAGAAAAATAGGTAGCTTACTGGAAAAAACAAAACAAAAAACATAGTTTGAAGCTAAACAACATTACATTACTTTTAAAGAAGCAGTGGGCAGAATGAAGACATGAAACTCACGAGCGACGCGGCCGGCGCTGCAAGTAACTGCAGCCAGCCGCACGGGAGCGCGGACAAACGCTTCACAAAAAAAACATACCTCTTCACAGGGGCATACTTCTTTTTCTTAGTGCCCCTTTTTAGTGGGCTGTGAGTCGTCCTTGGTCGTTTCCCAGGTGCAGAAGAGAAGAATCCATTCTCACAATTAAATCAATGGAGGTCTGCGACCATTTTTCTTCCTCTTTTAAAGCTGTCGAGAACGCGCAAGCCGTGTCAATTGTCGTCACATCCGTAGGACTGCAGCACATTTTGCAGCACACAGACAGTTTAAGAAAATGGAGCGATACGTGGGTGGGCGGGCTCATTCTTTTTGGTTTATAACGCTTCATCACCCAACAGCATTAAAAAACTGGACATGGATGTTTATTTTATATACAAATCCTGCCCCCTGTCCCTTTTAAAAGCCTGGTACCAGAGGTTCCTTTCTGTTGTAGATATTCTATGCAGATATTACACAAAAACATGTAGAAGAATTGCAAAAACCACCCTTTCTGGATGCCTTTATAATTAAAAACATGACTTACTGGGTGGAATCCCACAAACAGGAAACTTAGTTCAGTTATTATAAAGCTTATTAAATTTGGCCTCTGGACTCTTAAATTACCGGTTTTCATTCATGCATCAAATCAAACAAAGAGAATTATAATTTTCTTTATTGTCCGTTAATCTTAGGTTTGATGTAGATGGATTTCTGGAACACAGTGTGTAAATTGAACCAGTCTTCTCCTCCAGGTTCATTAATTGATTGTTTTTGCCTTCCAGGCTACCAGCCATGTGACCCACAGGTGATCTGTAACCGTGTGAACCACGTCTCTTCCTGTCTGGAGGACCTGAAACAGCTGGCGGCTAAACGGCGGGCTGAGCTCGAGGAGTCGAGACAGCTGTGGGCCTTTTTTCAGGTGGGATGGGTCCAATTGTCTGTGTCTCTTTTAGTAATTACAAACTCTAGTCTTTAAAAAATAAAGCCCTTGTTTTTCTTTTTAACCTGAAATCTGATTGGGTGGCATTTGTAAGGTTACACAGTCAAAAATTTACAAAAATAATTTAGTTTATTTAGCCTGTCACAAGAGAAAAAAATAGGGATTCATTTTTCTGTCATACATGTTATATATTCATTCATAAATGTCACAGTTTCAAGCTAATTTTTTACCTTTGGACGAAATATTTTAGCTAACAAGCTAAGCTTGCTAGCTAAATGTTTAGCTTTGAACTAAATAGTTAGCTAATAAGCTAAACTGGGTTGCTAAATATTTAGCATCTATATAAATATATACCTATTAAGCTAAACTGGGTAGCTTAACATTAAGCTTCAAACTAAATATTTAGCTAATAAGCTAAACTGGGTAGCTAAATATTTACGTGGCTTTGAACTAAATGTATACCTAGTAACCTAAACTGGCTAGCTTAAGATTTAGCTTTGAACTAAATGTTTAGCTAACAAGCTAAACTGGCTAGCTAAATATTTAGCTTTGAACTAAATAGTTAGCTAATAAGCTAAACTGGGTTGCTAAATATTTAGCTATGGATTAAACATTTAACTAGCAAGCTAAACTGGCTAGCTAAATATTTAGCTTCTAACTAAATATATACCTATTAAGCTAAACTGGCTAGCTTAATATTTAGCTTCAAACTAAATATTTAGCTAATAAGCTAAACTGGGTAGCTAAATATTTACGTAGCTTTATCTTTAACTTTGAAATAAATATTTAGCTAACAAGCTAAACTGTTAGCTAAATATTTAGTTAGCAAGCTAAATATTTAGCCACAAGCTAAATACTTTGCTTCAAACTAAATATTTAGCTTGCTAGCTACTTATTTAGTTAGCAAGCTAAATATTTAGCCACAAGCTAAATACTTTGCTTCAAACTAAATATTAAGCTAAACTGGCTAGCTTAATATTTAGCTTCAAACTAAATATTTAGCTAATAAGCTAAACTGGGTAGCTAAATATTTACGTAGCTTTATCTTTAACTTTGAAATAAATATTTAGCTAACAAGCTAAACTGTTAGCTAAATATTTAGTGAGCAAGCTAAATATTTAGCCACAAGCTAAATACTTTGCTTCAAACTAAATATTTAGCTTGCTAGCTACTTATTTAGTTAGCAAGCTAAATATTTAGCCACAAGCTAAATACTTTGCTTCAAACTAAATATTTAGCTTGCTAGCTACTTATTTAGTTAGCAAGCTAAATATTTAGCCACAAGCTAAATACTTTGCTTCAAACTAAATATTTAGCTTGCTAGCTACTTATTTAGTTTGAAGCTAAATATTTAGCTTGCTAATTAACTATGTAGATAAACTGTGACATTTATAAATGAATAAATAAATAAATCACGCAAATATTGCTTTGAAAAATAACAGCCATTTTTTTTCCTCTCGTGACAGGCTTAATAACTAAAAATATTGCTGTTAATTTTTGACTGTGTAACTTCATAAAATCTTTGCTTCCCGTCAGGAGCTTGAGGAGTCGGAGGCCTGGATTCGGGAGAAAAGCTCCATCCTTGCCGCTCAGGGTTATGGGAAGGACCTGAGCAGCGTGCTGAGGTTGCTTCAGAAACACAAGACGCTGGCCGGGGAGCTGCTAGCTCACCGCTCACTGCTGCAGGTGTGTGTTTTTTGGTTTTGGTTTGTTTGTCTGCTGGTGTGTGAGTCTGCACCATGAACATGGATTCCGGAGTCCTGATCTTGCATTTTTGATTATTGTTTTTGTTGGTTTTTCACCTGGCAGAAGGGGTCTAATGAATGAAGCAACAATTGTTGCATTAAAACTGCAGTGAAAGAGTTTCAGTCAATTGCACAATCAGGAAGAATATTAATGAGGGATGCCCAATATATCGACATTAACATCGGTATCGATGTTTTGCTTCAAAAATCTAAAACTTGTTTTATGTCTGGAGTCCTTCTGCCTTTTTCTCCAGAACACCATAAAGAGAGGGAAACAGATTCTGAGTGAAAAGAGCTTCGGCATGGTGGGGATCCAGGAGCGCATCATGGAGGTCAAAGACGAGTGGAAAAAGCTGGAGGACCAGGCCGCGCAGCATCTCAGCCACCTGCAGGAGGCGCTTAACTTCTTCCAGTTCTCCACGGAAACGGACGACCTGGCGGCCTGGCTGCAGGACGCCTACCGTCTGGTCTCCAGCGAGGACTTCGGTCACGACGAGTACTCCACTCAGTCTCTGCTGAAGAAGCACAGAGGGGTCACGGAGGCGATCGATAAGCACAGATTACATGTGGTTGCGCTGCGCAAACACATGGTGGTGCTGTCTCTGCAATACAGCGAACAGGAGGTGTGTTGTATTTGTGTAAAGATGCCAAACGTCTTTAATTGCATCGAGTATATCTACTCTGTATCTTTTAAAAAATTTTCCCGTTTCCTTCTCCGTCTGCAGGAGGTGCAGATGCGTTTGGTCGAGGTGGAGCAGCTGTACACAGAGGTCGCTGAGGTCGCCGTACTCAGACAGCAGTGGCTTCACGATGCGCTCGCTGTGTACCGCATGTTCAGCGAGGTCAACGCCTGCGAGCTCTGGATTGATGAGAAGGAGCAGTGGCTGGAGAGGATGGAGATCCCCGAAAAGCTGGAGGACGTGGAAGTGGTGGCGCACAGGTAAGGGAGACTCGAAGCTCTGCATTGGAGGGACAAAACCACGACTGTTCCTTTTTGTTTCTAAATCCACGCATCTCTTTGATTTAGGTTTGAAAGCTTGGACCAGGAGATGAACAGCCTGATGGGACGAATCCTGGATGTCAATCAGATAGTACAGCAGCTCCTGGATGGAGGTCACCCATCTTCTGCTGAGGTCAGAGGTTGTCAGGATCACCTCAACTCCAGGTATGAAAATAAATACAGATGCTTCAACAGCACCAGTTAGTTAGTACTGATGCAACTGGAGTTTGCTGCACAATTGCATGCTGGGCACATTAGTTTACTGATTTGCACAGATGCAAAAGGATGAAGAAACAGGTGAAAGTCAAGAGTACAAGTCAAACTGCTTGTTGTTGGTGATGTAATCCAGTATTGGTGTAACATCTCATTCTTCCAGAGACAAAGTTATGGGCTACTGTGGCATTTTGGGTCTAGTCTCCAAAGTTAGACTGATATTAACTGCAGATGTCAATAAGTCTCAAATAAAGCCTTTTTAAAACATTCCTTACTAAAAGAAGACTATCAGCTATAAGTTTGTCTTCTTCCGAAAAGCTTCCTTAGCAAACATGCAACGCCTCAAACCAAAAAAACAAAAAAATCAACAAAAGTCTAGAAATTAACAAACTAGATCTAAGGTAACAGAGCTACTCCTACATGCTGCCACTATGAGGGCCGCACTTTTAGAAATATCAACATTGTTGCTTCTAGTTCTGGTTTTTGGATGTAGCTTCAAAGAAGGAGCTCAAAACAACACTTAACCCTTCAGCGTTCCTACGTCCCGCGGGCGGGTTTAAATCCGCCTATCGTCTCGACCAACTTCTATGTACATATACATATTAGACATCATTGGAAATGTGAAATTCTTGTGATTCCAATTATATATTCCAACCAAGTATCCAATCATAACAGTAGACACCATCGACGCTTTTGTCAAACCACTTAGAAAGCAATATAATGTCCGACTCACCATTCGTAGCCTCGTATCATTGACAGAACCGAGCCATCTCAAACAAAATCTTTCTTTTTACGTTCACAAGGGTCCAGTTAATGTCCTCCAGTAACACAGTACGTCTTTTTTTTTTTTTTTTTGTTCCGCTTCCCATGTCATAACTTCCGCTAGCACACTAATATTAGCCTGAACATTTCACTGCGCATGCGTGGAGATATTAGCTTTTGATTGACTTCTTACTTGAGCCAATGAAAATATGTGAAATGAATCCCAATATTTACGAGTTTTAACTCGTAAATTTAAGGCTTTTTGATGTCAGAGAATTTTTCTGGTTATTTTGAGAAAAACAAATTGAAATTTATCTGCTGCTGTAGATGATCACTGAAGAAAATCACTGGAGCAAAATGACCATAAGGTAGAAACTGTACAGGACCGCTGCTGAAAACATTTGCATACACCAGATCCCTGCTTACACTGTTAAAAAATATTTAGTATTCTCCACATCCATATTTGTTTTGAACACATTGTTTGTTTTAGTAAATCTGAGGTACATACTTAAAGTATATTAACACTTACACTAAGTGGTATAATTTCTGCTGTTTTGCCAATCAGGAAAGTGACACTTTTAAGTTGTATATATTTTATGAATAAGGGCCTAATTCTTATTGGTTTTGCACTAAATAAGGAATTTAAATATTTGCCATATTGTAAGTAATCATATTTTTTTGCTTCTAACTAAAAACAACTCTGTACATTCAAAAACTGTTGCCATGATAGGTAGGGTTCCACAATATCAGGAAAACTATTTATAATTTCTGATCGATAAACAAATAATTATAAGGTGGTATTGTCTGTCTGCTTTGTATTCGCAGCAAACATGGACCCCAGATAATAAATATTCAATATTTCCATCTCAAAAACAAGGTTGTATTGTAGAAGCTGCATTAGACAACAAGCATCACCAAATAAATGAGACGCACAGAGAGCCTGAACGCGTGGTACTCAAATAATTAGCTAGCATTTAGTCCGGGCAGCTCTTCCCCGAATGTTGCGATAACGATCACTTAACCTAATGTGAGTTTAGTCTATTAAAATGAACCTTTGGAGAGAGTCGTGCACGTGCGTTGAGATTCATTGACTGCTTTAACGTCTGGCAAGAGCAGAGTCTTGTGACCTTGGCTCCTCTCGTTGTCTCAGGATGACCATCTGTGCTGCTTTTCTTGCTCAGGATGAGGTCAGCTCAGATCACATGTCCAAGAATATCAAACAAACACAAAACATGTGATTCTAATGTAGCCTCCTCAGGTGTTGGTATGTTAATCCGATTTACAGTTTAAACCTGATATCCAAAATAATATTTTTTTTATCACTTGTTACTTCTATGTAGAACAATTGCACTTTATATCTACAGAATATATCATGTTTGGGTTAGATTGTCTTTTATATTCCTCACTGGTCTTCAAGCGGCAACTGATCACTGCCTGTAGGATGTCTTTTCAAACTGAGGTTGTTGCCTGCTGAGCATCAGTAGCTCATTACAGTCACAGGGATGTGTTTACGTGTCTGAGGGGTTGGGTTTCTCTTGGCTGAATGGTTCTGTATGCTCAGACCAGCTGGTCTGGACCAGATTCAGGAAAACAGATTGTAGGATGGTAAGGTAAGAGGATGAGAAGAGACCTGAAACCAGATCAGGCACAGCTTGACTTAACAAACCTGATTGCTTTAGATTGTAGACGGAAAAACAGTCCAGCTTCATTATTAGTTTAATGAAAAAACACATTGAAGATGAAACAGTTTTGATAATTATGGACTAGCGGACAGACGGATGGATGGATGAATTGATGGACTAGCGGATGGATGGTTGGATGGACGGATGGATGGATGAATTGATGGACTAGCGGATGGATGGTTGGATGGATGGATGGATGGATGAATTGATGGACGGACGGACGGACGGATGGATGGATGAATGGATGGACTAGCGGATGGATGGTTGGATGGACGGATGGATGGATGGATGGATGGATGGATTGATAGACGGATGGATGGATGGATGGATGGATGGATGGACGGATGGATGGATGAACGTACGGACGGATGATGGACGGATGGATGGATGAATGGACAGATGGATGGATGGATGGACGGATGGATGGATGGACGGACGAATGGATGAACGTACGGACGGATGGATGGATGGACAGATGGATGGATGGATGGATGGATGGATGGATGGATGGATGGCTGGATGGATGGACAGACGGACGAATGGATGAACGTACGGACGGATGATGGATGGATGGATGGACGGACAGATGGATGGATGGAGAGACGGATGGATGGACGGATGGATGGATGGACGGACGAATGGATGAACGTACGGACGGATGATGGACGGATGGATGGACGGATGGATGGATGGACAGATGGATGGATGGACGGATGGATGGACGGATGGATGAATGGATGGATGGGCAGACAGATGGATGGATGGATGGATGGATGGATGGATGGACGGACAGAGACAGACGGATGGATGGACAGATGGATGGATGGCGTGACGAATGGATGGACAGATGGATGGATGGACAGATGGATGGATGGCGTGACGAATGGATGGACAGATGGATGGATGGACAGATGGATGGATGGACAGATGGATGGATGGAGGGATGGATGGATGGATGAATGGATGGATGGATGGGCAGACAGACGGATGGATGGATGGATGGAGGGATGGATGGATGGATGGATGGATGGATGAATGGATGGATGGATGGGCAGACAGACGAATGGATGGATGGATGGAGGGATGGATGGATGGATGAATGGATGGATGGATGGGCAGACAGACGGATGGATGGATGGATGGAGGGATGGATGGATGGATGGATGGATGAATGGATGGATGGATGGGCAGACAGACGGATGGATGGATGAATGGATGGGCAGACAGACGGATGGATGGATGGATGGAGGGATGGATGGATGGATGGATGGATGGATGAATGGATGGATGGATGGGCAGACAGAGACAGACGGATGGATGGATGGATGGATGGATGGACGGAAAATTGCTCCAGCTTCATTATCAGTTAAATGAAAGAAACACAGAGAGACACAAACAAGTTTATATATATATATATATATATATATATATATATTCTTACAAATACATGTATATTTTGTCTCAGAACAACTATAACATACAGAACAGGTAGATTATTTGCATTTTTGTGGGTGGGACACAAAATGTTCCTCTAATTCTGAAACGGTCCTCACATTTGGTTCAACCGTTGTTTACGATGTGTCAAAGTGAGGCTGAATATGTAAATGTGCCCGGTCGGCGCCAGGTGGAACACCATCGTGGAGCTTGTGGAGCAGAAGAAGGATCAGCTCGAGTCGATGTTACGCCTGCAGAATTACCTGCTCGAGTGCGCCGAGATCAAGTCCCAGATCCAGGACAAGAGGAAAGCCATTGACGCCACGCAGTACATGGGCAGCGATTTGGGAGGGGTCCTCGCTCTGCAGAGACGCCTCTCTACCATGGAGGGAGCCCTGTCTGTCCTGGAGCCCAAACTGCTGCATCTACAGGTACGGCAGTCCTGCAGAGGAACCTTTACCATCTACAGAAACCAGCTGCTGATCCCAGTTATTCTCTCCCTGTGCCGACGCAGGAAGAAGCAGAGTATCTGGCCACTGCTCATCCCAGTCGGACCATGGAGATCCTAGTGCCGTTTGACGGTATCAGTGTCGAATGGGAGGAGCTTAAAAGGACCCTGCAGGGATGCGAAGACTCACTGACGGTGGCCAGCAGGCTGCAGAGCTTCATACAGGTACACATTGTTAAATTAACTTAAACTAGAAAAAGCTGTTATTTGCATAACAGCCGTGCGAATGCTGTAATGCTGAATTTATTGGCCTGAAATGATCTTAAAATTGTTGAAAATAATTTGAAATAGCTGAAAATCTCCTTTTTGAAGCTTCAGCTGAAGGAAATATGTATAAAGTTGGACTGTAAAGTGCTTAAGATAGTTGAAATGGCTGCTTGGTCACACTGGCTTAAAGCTAACAATCTTTCCTACCATATTCTGTTTACTTTGTTGCAAAATAATGAAAGCTGAATGAGTGACAAGAATTAGTTTGAAGTCAGAAAAACTTCTGAAAACCAGAGTGAACACTCTGAGCCGTTGCCGGGGCAACCCATTATAAAAAGCCTGAGAGTTGAAAAATTTGAATGTTTTTTCGATCAAATCTCAAAAGTGGTAAAAGATTTACAAATTCTGAATAATACTGTAATAGCCCAATCTGTTGTGACTAAGTATAAGTTTTAATCATGTTTCTAGCTGAAAGTATGCAGGAGCTATTAAAACTGAAAGAGGCGGAAGTTTTTGTAGAATTTTCAGGATTTGCCATTCATTTCAATGGGACCAAAAAATTCTATAAAAATGATCAATTAGTTGAAAATGGTAGAAGATATCGACAAGAAAAATCATAGCAGGAATGTCCTGAATGAGCTGAACGTTATGATACCAGAAGGGCTGAAATAGCTGAAGTTATTAAACAGCAAAAACTGGAGGAATAAATTGGAATAAATAGATAATAATAATAAAGAGAAACAGAAACACAATAGTGTGAATGCTCACACAATTATGACCGGTGAAATGAACTGTTGTGAACTAACAATGTAAAAGCGCAACGCCAGGACGGAAAGACATCAGCAATGATCTTAGAGTAGCGACTGTTGCTCCTCATCAGAGGTTTTTCAGACTATTTGAAGTGAATCATTCTTTAGAAAGAAAGACGGCACACTGTTGCCAATCACTGTGAGAAGGCGGATCCCACAACTAGGTCATTGCGTGCAAAACACTTTGGGAAACTTGAAAAGACCCAAGATTTCCTTCTCAGACCTAAGCTCGCTCAAGAAGTCCAGTCTGCTCTGTCCCTTCTTGTAGACGGCTTCACTGTTCAGTCTCCAGTCCAGTCTGTTGTCAAGGTGAACTCCGAGGTATTAATACTCCTCAACCGCCATTACCATATGAGGTAAACCAGGCGAGGGGAGAATGACTAATGCCAATGGATGCTAACCTGTTCAGAAGAATGTTATGAGAAACGGTGTCAAATGCTGCACTGAGATGGAGAAGGACGAGAACGGTGAGGATACCAGAATCAGCCGCCATCAGAAGGTCGTTGGTGATCTTAACTAGGCTGAAATTGTTTATAAAAATTGTGGTTATTAAGGTGAGTGGAGCTGGGAGATAACAACTTTCTCCAGGATTATTTTAAATAAAAGGAAGGTTTGAAATTCGAAGTTGTTGGGATCTGCTCCAGTTTTTGTTTTTCTTGAGAAGTGGAGTAACAGATGCAGTTTTCAGTGATGAAAAAACAATTCCAGTGCTAAGGGAGGAGTGGATGATGGTAGTTATAGGAGGGAGCAGCGATAGGAGACGAGCTTTAACTAACACTGTGGGGAGAGGATCAAGCTGGCAGGTGGATGATTTAGATTTCTGAATGATATGAGATACATTAATCATTGAAGGAAGAGTGAAACTTGAAAATGACTGACAGGAAGAACAGGGAGTCAACTTCAGAATGAGCAGCTCCTACAGAGTTAAGTTGTCTGTGGATATCAGAGGTTTTGCAAATGAAATAAGACGCGAGGGAGTTGCAGAAGTGATCAGAGTACATATAGGAGGGGAATGAGTCCAGAGGATCAGAGGGAAGAGAGACTTTGAGAGAGACTCCAGTTTTCCTAAAAATACGTTCCGGTCGGCGTCCTTTGTCTTTGAGATCGAGGGTAAACCATGGAGCTGAGCGAGAAAATTAGACAGATTGATGTTTGAGTGGAGCAAATGTGTAGAGCAGGTTATGGAAAAAAGTTCATCAGGGGTTGAGGAGCTGTGAATAGATGGAAAGGTCACAAATGGCAGATGAGAAAAAATGCCAGGGTTAGGATTGATTTTTCTACATGCAATATCATGCGGAGTACAGGTTTTGGAAGCTGTTACATTTACATCGAAAGAAATAAACATATGATCAGAAAGAGGAAACAAATTAACTTTGTCAGTAAGTGGGGGTAACACCAGAACAGCAAACCAAGTCCAAAAATTGACCTTTAGAATGAGTAGGGAAGTTAATGTGTTGTTGGAGTCCAAAACTATCTAGACAAGAAGCGAAATCTCTAGAAAGAAGGTTATTGTCATTGTTCATGTGAAAATTGAAGTCACCAACAATAATCATATTGGGAGAGAGTACAGAGAGATGAGTGTGAAGAGCAGCAAAGTAATTTAAAAACTCATTTTTTTGGCTTAGGTGGACGATAAGCAGTAGAAATAACAGTGGGAATAGATCCAGGGAGCTCGGATGCTGGTGTTTTCGATTGACTGGAAGAGTGGGGCGGAGACAGGGAGGACAGGAGACAAGCTCCACTGCTTCCGGCGAATTATCTGGAAACCTCCACCCCTCCCCGAGTCGCGAAGGTTTGACAGACGTAAACAAACTCAGGTAGTGTGGATTCGTTTGCGGGAGACAAAGTCATTAGGATGTTGCCACGTTTCAGTCAAGCAAAGAAAGTCTAATTTACGGTCGGAGAAGAAATCTTGGATGTGGTGTCTCTTACCGGCGCTATATGACTCAATAGACTTCTGTCCATTCGAGACATGAAATCAGTTTCGAAGTTGCACAGTGGCATGTTCTGAGAAAACTAAACACGACATATCAGCTGTGAATCACCTGCAAGCACGGTGGTTGAGGAGCGATGATCTGGGCTTGCTTTGCAGCCACGGCACCTGGGAACCTTACAGTCATGGAGTTGAGCATGAACCGCTCTCTAGACCAAAGTTTTTTGCAACGGCTGAAGTTGGACTCAGACATCAACAGGACAAGAATGCAGCAGAAACAAGAAAAGAATCAAGCTGTTGCAATGGCCTAGTCAAAGTCCAGGCCTAAGCTTGACTGAAATGCTGGAGTGGGAGCTTTAGAGAGTCGTGCGGAAAATTATTTCTTCTGAGGCACTCAAATTTCCTCCATAACTTTGAGCTCTTGATGCCGTTGAAGGCGGTTTTAAATTCACCCCTAACCGTATGTGACTTAATCTAACAACAGCAGCTATGAAATGAGACCAATGTCATGTCCTGTCAGGACCTGGACTCCTTCCTCACCTGGCTGGTCCAGACCCAGACGGCCGCCGCCTCGGACCAGCTCCCCAACGACCTGGAAGAGGCGGAGAAACTCATCAACAAGCACGCTGCTCTCAAAGAGGAGATCGGACGGTAGGCGCTTGCTGTACAACAGGTCTCTCTTTCCTCTGCCAATGTTTTTTCACCCAGTGTCTCTGTCCGCTCCGGATGCAGGTACGAGGAGGACTACGAGCGTCTGCAAGCCATGAACGAGCTCCTGGAGTCCGAGGACGCTCCTCTGCCTCAGGCCGCGCTGCAGCAGTGGCTCCAGAAGCTCGACGTGGGCTGGAACAAGCTCCTGGAGATGTGGGAGAGCAGGAGGGAGGTCCTGGTCCAGGCTCACATCTTTCACCTGTTTCTGCGAGACGTCAAACAGGCAGAGTCCTTCCTGAACAACCAGGTGAGCAATAACCCTTAGAAAAATGTCTCAATATCCTTTTGTTGTTTTCTCTTACGTTGCTTCCGCGTTCGTCTTCCAGGAATCGGCTCTCGCTCACGTGGAGCTTCCAGCCACGGTAGAAACGGTCGAAGGCGCTATAAAGAAACACAAGGACTTCACCACCACCATGGAGCTGAACCTGCACAGGATCAAAGCTGTTATCGAGGCAGGTGAAAGCCTGATCAGCCAGAATAACATCTACTCCGAGCGCATCAGGGAGCGCATCGACACCCTCGCCAGCAGGTACTGAAACACTCTCAGTATCAAAGTATCAAATATCTCCTCTAAAACACAATTAATAAACAAAATGCAGCGAGTCAATCCGTTTTATGACTGCAGGTTTGTACCAGAAGAAAGTTTTTAACCTGTAATTAGCAGATATGATAATTGCCTGCAATAGAAACTGGAACAGTTTAATTAAGGTAAGTCTTTAAGGGTTTTATACTTGAACTCTGTGCACACTACCCTGGGTGCATCAACCTCAAAAAACCTGAGCAGCTGGTAAAACACAACAACGGCTCTGGGAACAATGAGAGAGACTCACAAAGAGGCAGACAAAAGGATCCGTTTGGTCCAAAAAAGAGGCGCCTCGCCGGGAAATCTGGGTGACAGCTGAGGTTTTGGTTTGCTGAAGAGACGAGGTATTTGTATTGGATTAACTTGAATGAACCCACGGGCGTGAATGTATGCATGTTCTAAATATGTACAAAGCAGAGCTTGCTCTGAGAACTGCACTTAAAACAGCTCACCCTACCAGCAAGCATCTGAGCCCTGAGACAGTTTCCCCACATTTAAACGAGGTATTTCTTGTACGTATTAGCGCTAACTTTATCCATATTTATGTATATTGACCGTAATTACAGCTTTGACCCCAGGTAACCATTGCTCTATGTGAATTCATGAAAGGGTGCAAAATTCTTCTACTGTGCAACTATTTTGTTTGAGGTGCTGTTTGTAAAGTTACACAGTCAAAAATTAACTGCAATATTTTGGGTTATATTTAGCCTGTCATAAGAGAAAAAAAATGGGAATTCATTTTTCAAAGCCATGTTATTTATTTATTTAGAAATGTCACGGTTTAAAACAAAATATTTTGTTAGCAAACTAAATAGTTAGTTTACAAATTGAATATTTAGCTCCAAGCTAAATATTTAGTTTGCGAAGTAACTATTTAGCTTAAAACTAAATATAAGCTAGCTGAATATTTTGCTTAAAACTAAATATTAACAAGTTAAATATTTAGCTTAAAAATGAATATTAACAAGCTAAATAGTAGTTTCCAAGTTAAGTATTTAGTTTGCGACGTATTTAGCTTTAAATTAAATATTTAGCTTTAAACTAAATATTAGCAAGCTAAATATTTAGTTTACAAATTTAATATTTAGCTCCAAGCTAAATATTTAGTTTGGGAAGTAGCTATTTAGCTTAAAACTTAATATAAGCTAGCTGAATATTTAGCTTAAAACTAAATATTAGCAAGGTGAATATTTAGTTTACAAATTTAATATTTAGCTCCAAGCTAAATATTTAGTTTGCAAAGTAAATATTTAACTTAAAACTAAATATAAGCAAGTTAAATATTTAAATATTTTGCTTGCTAACTAGATATTTCAATTCAAACTGTGATATTTATTTATGAATAAATAACACTGACGCAAATATGACTTTTAAAAAAATGAACCTCCATTTATCTATCTTATGACAGGTTAAATAACCCAAATGGTTGCTGTTAACTTTTGACTGTGTACTTTTACAAATGCCACAGTATAATGTGCACGTGCCTTTAGCTCTTTTTCTGCACCATATCCATAAAGCTGATTGTACTAAAAAAAACACCTAGAGTCCAGCAGATAAAAACAATTTGCACCGATTTTTATTAGCCTCTTTTCAACCATAAACACAACTGGTGCTGATGAAACAGAACAATTATGTTGAATAACAGAAAAAAGGTCCTGACCCGAAGAGACATTTCTCCAACGTCTGATGGGAGCGGTCGCATCAGAAGGGTGCTTCTGAACCAAAAGGAGATGCTGCAGATGGTTGGATGCGTCACGATAAACTGATTCCCTCAGAAACAAAAACAGTGAAGTTCAAAATGTGTTCGATTGTAAAGGTATTAAAGCAGTCTCTCCAGATTTACTGTATTTGTGATTATATCAGAGTAAAAGAAGGAAAAGTGAACCATTACTTCTTGTTTATTCCACTTAATAAATGAAAAACGGGACTTCGGCCACCATTCCGGCTCATTTGTTTGTCCTTATCTAAACACAGTTAAGACAAATTATTTGATTAGAAAAAATATTTGCAAAGCTCACTGGAAAAACCAGACTGATCTTCCCTACCTTGTTTTTTATAAAGCCAACTGTGCAGCAGGTTACTGTTTTCTCTCTCATCTTGCGCGATAAATACCACCAGCTTTCAGCAGGTGGTATTTTCACCCAAACAGATCTCGTCTCTGAGCAAGCAGACCTATTTCTGGCTGCAATTTACATAGATGTGCATTTAACTACTTTATTTTTTGTGTTTTAGCTTATTAGCAGTAAATGTATTAGATATATTTTTATGAGCTAATGTCCTAATCTATGGGTTTTTGTTGGGTTTATTTTTCTCTGATGCCATGTGTTGTTTTTTTCTCTTCCATAATTATTTCTTCCTTCTTTTATGTTCCTCCAATCCTGTGTTCAGTTTGTCTGGTTTCCACAATGTGGTTCTAGTCGTTGCTGCTTCCTGTTTTATTTCGTGAACTCGTTTTTTTTTTTTTTAATGTTTTTTTGGGTTTCGCTTCTTTATGTCTTTTGGATCGTTCTAGCAAGTCCTGGAAATGAAAAACAACTGGAATTCCTTCAAAGTTTAATCTCCAACTTTCTCTTTCAGGGGAAACCAGAACAGGGAGCTGGCCCAGCAGTGGCTAGAAAAACTGAATGACCAGTGGGAACTTCAGAGATTTCTCCAAGACTGTCATGAGGTAGGAAGCTAGATGGATTTCTTTGTGTAGTTGTATCCATTAATAATGATTTTCTTCACCGAATATGCCATATTTGAGACAGAACATCTATCAAAAATACAGGGAGGAAAAATTAGATTTGTATGTGACTGAGTGAAAAATGTGTTTGATTGGTGGAAAGGTCTTTGTTGGTAAAGAGGTTTTTGCTGTTGCTCACCATGTTTGCTCAGATTTTAAAGATGCTCCGGTTCTCTCCTAGATGAAGTCACTAAAGGAGCTACAGCTGCCATTAACTTCTAGCTTGTCTTTAACATAGAAAGTACCCCTGGATCAGAGCTTCTGTGTTTTTCTTGTTTTTGCATGCTCTGTTCTCTCAAACCCCCAGTCGGTCATGGCAGATGGCCGTTCACACTGAACCACGTTCTGGTTCTGCTGGATGTTTCTTCTTGTTAAAGGGAATTTTTTTTTTCAGAATAACTGAGTTTTTGGTTTTTGGCCGTACTGGAAAACGTGACGAATCTTCTGGCTGAAGGAGGCGCTTTTCTTTCAAGATTTCTTTGGTTCGTGGCCCTGTCCATTGGCCCCTAATAAAGTTGTTCTGTAGCCTTAGCAGAAAGAAAAGCCCAAATCATAATTCTTTCACCTCTATGCTTGACTGTGGGTGACAGCGGGTCATTCCCAGTGTTTCTCTTCTTCCAAACATGACCTTCCATTCAGGTATGGGCCGCCCAAGACAGATTTCTACTAAATTAAGTTGCTACCATGCAATGTATTAACCCAGGACAACCAGCAGAGGGTGCTGTAGGCTATTAATCTGTACTTTTGGAGGCAGTAAAAAAAGGTTCTTTGATATGGTTATATGCCAAAATAGACATTAGAGCGTGGCTTAATAAAAATAAGAACAAAGCTAACACAGGCAGGGACCATGCTAGTACATCACCAGTCTTAGAGAGGCAAGTGCAACCTTGAGTGACATTCTGGTCCACAGTTCATACCAGTGGGTGGTGGTAATGCGCCAAATTGTTGTTTGCCAGCCACCAGTAAACCTCACGAAGAAGAAGAAGGGCGCTGCTGTGTTATTTTTAGGCTAATATGAGCATGCTAACAGTAGTTATGATGAAATTTTTGTGAGAAATACACACAAAGATGGGAATTATCAAGGGTTCGTTGATGTGAGAGTTGTTGTGGACCAACTTTTTTTACTGGAGGACATTAACTGGACCCTTGTGGATGTAAAAAGGCCCTTTTTTGTTCGAGATGGTTCGGTTCTGTCACTGATATTAAGGTTTCGAATGGTGAGTTGCACATTATTTTTCTTTCTGAGCGGTTTGACAAATCCAATTACTGTGTCTACAGTTATGATTGTATCCTTGATTGGCATACATCATTAGAATCACAACAATCTCAATCTTTCAAATGATTTATAATATGTACGTGTACATAGAAAGGGTGTTGCAAAAATAGACAGATCGCACCTGGAAGTATGTAACGTACAGCCAACGGGACGAAAAACACGAAGGGGAATAAGCCATGGCATATGGGCTCAATATAAGGTCATAAAGTTTGCACATAATTTCAAAGTTCACTTTCATAAATCAAGTTTTGCAATCTCGTAGAAAATATCTGCCCAATAATTTTAAGTTTGCAAATGTGCAGAAAGAGGTTTGGATGGTTGTAAATAAAGTTTTGCATTTGAAAGAGTAATAAAAGTTATTTTGCAAACATCCTGTTTTGAGATGCGAAGCATAAAACTGCGTGAGAGACTCTGAAGTTGAGGCTGCGAATTTTGGCACGATCTTTACACACTTCTCTGATTGGATGGTGACAGATCACACTGTCCAATCAGAGAGCAGGCCACTCCCTGTCTCCAGACTCTTAAAGGGGAGTAGAGATTCAACATGGATGATGACGTGAGTACCTCTGCGAATCAGGTGGGATATTATTTGATAAATCAAATGTAACTGTTTTATTGTCACTTACGTGAAACATTAAATATGACATGTGTTCCCACAGCATCCTAAATATTTGGCCACCTGATTCATAGAGGTACTCGCGTCATCGTCCATACAACCCCTTTAAAAGTCTGGAGCGCTGTGGAAAGACAGGAAGTGGCCTCCTCTCTGATTGGACAGTGTGGTCTGTCACCATCCAATCAGAAGAAGTGTGTGAAGACCGTGCCAAAATTCGCAATTTTTTCTACGAGTTTGCAAAACTTGATTTATGAAGTTGAACTGTGAAATTACGTGCAAACTTTATGACCTTATGTTGAGCCCATAATGGCGCCCCCAGCTAGATTCCTCTGGCGCCTGGTCGGGTTGCAGGGCTCAATCTGTCGTGGTGCGGTGCGTTACCACTGTGTTCTTGGCGACTGTGGTCCCAGCTGCCTTTAGATCATTTAATAGAGACTTTTGAATGTAGGAAAGTAAGTCTGGGAGCAGATGTGCATGCAGAATCTGTGTGACACATCAACACCCTAAACAATCTGTAAGAGCCACAGTTCTGGTCTATTTTGTAGCGGAACAAGCAAAACTTTCATAAAAATCACAGATTTCTATATAAGGGAGCAAACGTATGTTTAGAGTTAGATACCTTTGCAACAAAAGGCAGTGTTTTCAGGCTGGTTGGTCACGCACCGTTACTCTTGAGGGCCCCCTGCTGGTGTGGACCCTCAGGCTCACATTTGGTACTCCTGCAGTTTTATTGCAGCCTGCAGAGACGCCCCCTTCTTCCTTCCCGGGCCAAAACCTTTTTCAGTTTCAGCAACTTTCTCTCTTTGGTTCCCATGAATAATTCAGCCGCATGATTTCCCATCACTAATTCAAAAGAGGAAGAGCGTGCAGTACGTTGCTTTGCACAAATATGAGTGTGTGTCAGTCATACATACAGTGAATCTGCATTTTTGCACTCACAGTTTCCGGCATGCAAATGTGAGAAAGCATGACAAAGAGCCATCTGCTATGTTTGTTTGTGTGACAAACTGTGTCAGTCTGCTGGAAGCTTTGTGTAGCAGGTTGTGTTCTTCTGAGCCACCGATGCTCTCTGTATATTTACATTAACATTTTAAAGTCGGATCCACAAAACTAAACCATTTACAGTTTGTATTTTAATCTTTTAGTCTGATTTATAAGAAGGGAAAGTTACTGTTGCATTTACTTTGCCCTCTCTTCCCAAATCTGTGAGCTAAAATAAGTCGAAGTTTGATATAGCTTAAGATGCTATAACAAAACATCACCCTTTTTTATTCTTTATTGCACATTTGGATTTTTTTATTCTTTTTTTATATCGTTCATTCGATTAAATAGTTGCTTTCAGTCATAAGAGCTAGCTTTTTAAAATAATTAAATCATAGTGAAGGAAAGGAATTTAAGCCAGATATTTTGCTTTTTTCCCAGTCATAGGAAATTTTACATCAGTCTAAATTTCTTATGACTTTATTCATGCGATGTCTGTGTCATGTTATGCTTTGTTTAAATGTTTATAAACATTCCCAGAGGGAACTTGTCTGGCTCAGGTTTTCCCCTGGAGGAATAACCTTCAGTGGAGCAAAGATCCAAACAGTCTCACACTGTTCAGTGTTTAGAAAATGTTTTTTCTCCATCCACCTTTCCGATAAAACTACTGTGTTGTGTTCCTGGCAGACCTTTACCCTGACCTGTTCAAGAGTGCATCATCTGTAAGCTATCGTCCTGCACAGGATACCTTGAATGAACCTGATGAGTGTTTTTCCTACCTCAACAGTGCTGTTTTTTTCCACAACAATTTGGTGCCGTGACCCGGATTTTCGGCATTTTTAGCAGAGAAAATGCAACAAAGACCAAAATCTTTGCCTAAAAGTAAAAATTTAGAATCACATAAATTTAACGGGTATAAAAACATCGGCTCAGAATATAAGTTCAAGTGCAAACTGGGGCCGGGCAACAAAACAAATTCAGTGACGATATTATTGATCAAGATAGGCTTTAAAATTCAGTTAGACCGAAAATACAAAAGGTTTTTACGTTGTTTTTTTTTACAAGATGAACAAGAAATTGAAACCCTTGAACTTGTCTTGCCGCTTTTAGGCTTGTACTGGAAAACATTTGGGCTCCTATGCAGTTCTATTAATGAATATCCAGTGGACCCTCAGTATTGGCAGAGGTTAGGAACAGAGGTGGTTACATTTACTCACTTACATTCACTTGAGTACATTTTTGGATAAAATGTACTTTTAAGAGTAGTTTTAATACACCGTAGTTTTTTACTTTTACTTGAGTAATATTATTGCGAAGTATTGCTACTCTTCAAGTTTCTAGATGCTCTATACCTGCTGTGAGTAACTTCACAGAATGAATAACAAGCAAGTTTTAGTATACCAGACACACACCTGCAGTTTATTGTAGGAGATCACCTGTTTGGTTTTCTAATGTGACTTTTTCTAATCTGTTGAGCGTGTTGCATTTTAAGGTCAGTAAACACCATAAATTGTCCCTGGAAATACTTTTTACCTTGTTCTAAGAAATTTATTTACATTACCTACTGTAAGTATTGGTATTATATTGAAAATATTATAACCTAGAAAAGTTTTTCATCTGCTTAAAATGACATAATTTTAAAGGAAAATGAATAGCGCTCCTGGATTAAATCAAGTAGCATTGTGCCTAGTTATTTCAGCTTCATAAGATGTCCTTTCTTTAAAATGTTTTTAAAAACGATCCGCAAATATGTGAATATTAGCTCGAAATATTTGGAGTTACGTTACTGTACTGCTAGTTGAGAGCATGTCTTTTTTTTTTACTTGTTTAATCCATAATGCCTGAAGAGAATTGTATGTTTACTTAATGGTAAGTCTTGAAAATAAATATAGTTAGTATTATACATTAAGGAATCAAAATAGCATTAGGAAATGTTTTATTTGAATTTATTGAATTTATTTTTTTTCCTTTTTCTAGTATCATATTTCATGAAAGTCTCCTAAACACATAAAATAGTTCAATATCTTTACAAGAACCCCAAAGCAGAATCTTGTGCTTCCATCGTTTTGTATAATACCTGTAACTATTTACATAGATTATTTATTTTTAGCCAATGTCAGCGTCCTACAGAGGTTTACTGCAGTTGAGTGGCATTAGGTGTGAAATGTTTGCCTGATTTTGCATTAAAGATGGTGCCTGAATTTTCATTGGCGACATAGCATAAAAAAGAAACTTATGTGCAGTGTGGTTCACACTTTGAATTTGATTACAAGATAATCTATGTTGATGTTATCTCTTATTTGATCCACCTCCGCTACTGTTCCTTTTTAGTCTGATGAAGAAGTTAATTTTAAAAAAAATGTGGAAGAAATTATGAATACAAATTAGGTTTATTTAAAGCCACGGTTTATTTAATATAATGTTTCTTACACATCTTACATTTAATTGTATTTATTGGCAAAAAAAAATGTATACATCTAAAATTATACATAAAAATCTCACACACAATATGTTGTTACTGAAGAGTTACTTCAAAAAAATCCTACACATCTAATGGTTGGAAGGAAAATTAAACTTCCTGACTAACGCCAACAGCTAGCGTTTACTTACTAAATATTTAGTTAGAACTTAATGCTTAGCTAGCAAGCTAAATATTTTGTTTGTGAACTAAATATTTAGCTTGCTAAATATTAACTTGCTATTTAGCTACATTTCTAGCTGACTACAAATGGAATAAGGCATAATTGCTTGTAAAAATATTGGGCCATAAAAAAGTATTTTCCATCAAGCATCTGCAGTTACTCTGTAATTATGGCCGATTTCTTTTTGCAGAATTTCTTTAATTCAGCCATATTGGAGGGTTTTTAGTAAAAAATAACCTGCTTAAGGTCACTCTACAACATTTCAGTTGGATTTAAGTCCAGACTTTGACTAGACCACTCTAAAACGTCTTTGTTTCTAAGCCGTTCAGAGGTGGAGTGATTGGTTAGCTTTGGATCTTTTACCTGCTGCATACCCCAGATGCACTTAACGTGGGGGTAGTGGTGGGCAATATAAAAGGTACAAGGTAGAAATGATATAAATTTAGCCAAAGGTAGAGATTTTGACTATACTATCCTACCGCTATTGCGCATTTTGATGATGTCATCAAGCAGTCATCAAGGAGGATAAATACTGATGTTCAGTTTTCCTCTTTACATGATGTATTGCAAGTTTATAATGTGTTGTTTTCCATTTAATGGAAGAAAACCTTTTGAAATAGAAGCATTTTAAATTCAAATATGTTCAGGTTTATTTTTGTGCGATATTTAATTTATAAATAAGTAACAAATTTTGAACTTTGTAGGGTTTTTTAATAACATTTAGCTGTTACTTTATTTGAAATATCTTCCTTTTTATGTTGTGAGAATTTTTGTGTTGCGTTTTCTGGAAAAAAGATTTCAATATTTCTTTTAATGCATTTTGCAAAATGCATGTTCTTTAAATGGCATTCTAAACTTGAATATGTTCTGCTACAATGTATCTGGAAAGTGAGAATGTTCATTAACTGTCATTTTGACATATATATAAAGAAAAAAAAAGAATACATCGCAATAGATATCGTTACCGCAACATGCTTTTGATTATATCGCAACATAGATTTAAGGTCATATCGCCTAAACCTACTGTGGGGGTCAAAAATCTTTTTGTGCCAGAGAGCAGAATTCGTGGTTCCATTAATAACAGCAAGTCCTGAAGCAGCAAAACTGTTTCCGACCACCACACTACCACCACCGTGCTTGACTGTAGATATGATTTGTTGTTGGGGGTTTTTCTAAAATACTGTAAGTTTTACCATAGTTGTAACGGGTCACACAACTTCTAAAGTCTTCAACTTTTGTCTCGTCAGTCATTCCGAATATTTTCCCAAAAGTCTTGGACACCATCGAGAGGTTTCTGGTGAATGTGAGACGGGTTTTTATGTTCTTTTGGATCAACGGTGGTTCTGGTCTTGAAACCCCTCTCACTGAGGCCATTTTTTTGTCTTGTCTCTCTTTCTCTTTATTGTATCATAAACTATGACCTTAGCTGAGGCAAGTGAGGCCTGCAGAACTTTGGATGGTTCTTCTGTGATCTCCTGGATGAGTCGTTGATGACTTCTTGGAGTAAATTAGGTACACTGGCCACTCCTAGGAAGGTTCTTCACTGTTCCGATGATTCTGTGGTTCTCTGGTGTCCCAAAGCCTTAGCCTTTGTGACCCTTTCCAGACCGAGGATGCTATGACTTTGTTTCTGTTTTCACTTCTTTAGATATGATCGAGGTACGATTGGTTTCTTTTTGAGATACCTTTGCACACTTTGTGTTGTCAGACAGATTCTGTTTAGATGATTTCTCGATTGACTGTCAGTAATTTGGCCCGGATCTAATAGCTGAAACCGAACCAGAATCGATTACTTACTGTTAAGTCTGATTTTTACTTCCTCTCTAGCTTAAAACAAAGTTGAAAGTATAGAGCTGACTGGAGATTTGATTGGATTCTTTTCAAATAAATAAAATAGTACAAGCAGACATAGCCAGAGTAGAAAACAATATAACCACTTGAAAACAGTCAGTGTTGATGTTTAGAATTGTTTAAATAATATGGACGTTAGATTAAATATAGCTATGGGGATATATCGCTATACTTTATTATTTTATATATTCAAAAGCAATGTATCGATTTTTTTTGTTTGTTTTTTAATTTGAAGACTTCCTGCTTCGCTGCAATCGGCTGCTTCGCTACTTTGCTCTCCCTTCTGCTTGCATTTTTCTGCTTATTTTAATTTTTTTCCCATTATGATCCGACCTGCAGGACTTTTGAATACATATAAGTTTATGGGAAAAACCTTTTTTTAGTAGTAACGGCAATATTTCATAGATCTTTTATCTTCAGCACTCTGTGTGCGTGGCCTACACACAGCTGAAGCCTGATCTACAGCTTCTAAGTACTTAGCATTCAGCTAAAGCTAGATATAGCTCGTAAGGGTGCTAACGCTAAGCTACAGCAACAAGATGCCTTCCATCTCCACAATGGACTACCAGAACCTTCTACAAAAGATAACAGCACTGGAGAGAAAAGTTCAACGGATAGAAGTTAATGTGGAGGTAAATTGATTGTGTGGAAATGAAACAACCTTACCACTGTTTCAAAACAGTGGAAATGCGCAAGCTAGCACACGGCTAAGAGGCAGAGATAACACGACCAAGAAAGAGGGAGCCTCTGCTCATTACATTAAATCACCGAGTGATAATCCTCCCTGGAACTGTCTTGGTGCTAAGCCAAAAACTAAATCATGTCTCTGGGAAACGGGAGGACGTACTCCAGGCTGGACACAGCGAGCGGAAATCTGTGATTAGACCGACTGGCCTCCACTCCCTACAAAAGAGAGGGCTTCTTCTACTCCCGTACATGAGAGGACACGGGACAGAACAGCTGCAAATGGGAAAGTTAGTCACAAACTTTCAAAACAACCGAATGTGAACCTGCAGAACAGATTTGCTCCACTGTTGGAGAACCCTGGATCTTTATCTGACGACCATCCACCCCAAGGCAGCGAGATGAGGACTGATAACCTGTCAGAGAGTGAGAGGCCACAGAGAAAGCAAAAGACTGGGCCTGAAACTCTGATTGTAGGTAATTCCTCTGTAAAGGACATTCGGTGGATGTGTGGAAAGAACACCAAAGTCCTCTGCTTTCCAAAGGATATGGTCAGTGACATGCAGAAGAGGATTCTAAAAACTGACTAAATATCCAACAGTGAAAAACATCGTTCTCCACACAGGGTGGAATGATGTGTCCAAGCAACAATCGGAGGTTCTAAAACGGGACTTCGCTGGATTATTGAACACCGTGAGCTCGTTGGATGCAGCAGTATTCATCAGTGGACCTTTACCACCCATCAGAGGAGGAGAGGAAATATTTAGCCGTCTTTTGGCATTAAAGAAGTGGATTTTATCTGCATGTGCTGACAACAAACTGCAATTTATTAACAACTTTCAGATTTTTTGGGAGTGTAGACATCTTTCTAAGGCAAATGGATTTAGTTTGAACAGGTCAGGTGTAAAACTGTTTACCTCCAATCTTTTCTACTTCCTGCGTCATCCCTCTGCGCTTGGAGCCAAAAAGGAGATACACAAAGACTCAAAAGGAAGACCAAATAAAGCTGAGTGCAGAGGGGGAGGAACTTCTTCTGCCCTCACTCATGGGATGCTTTGAACAGAAGAAGGAAGAAGGATCTTTATTTGCCCCAAAAGCCCTCAACAGCCCTAAAGAACAGGACAGCAGACCTCCATCGCCCCCGCAAACCCCTGACAGCCCATCGTCTTCCCTACCGCCCCCCTCCCCCCATCTGAAATTCACTGAGCAGATGATGGAGCGGGTCAACATTGGGCTGAGATCTACCCCCCCAGACCAATCTGTTTTCTTTACCCATAAACCCCACACCAGGACGATCAAAGGTAGGGCAACAAGCCCGGCCCCCTCCTACCCCACCACGTAAGCATGTACATGTGCATCTCCACAGTCTGATGTATGATGTGTTAAGGGTCCAGGCTGCGTGGATATCAGCAGTCAGAACTTTTCCCAGGACAAGCTGGGACCCTGTAACAGAAGGAATGTAGTTATGTCAAAACACAGAGAACTGCCTTTTAAAAGGTTTTTAGGTAAAGCAAACATACGCTGTACACAGCCTGCCCCAAAATACAAGGGGCACAATAATACTCTTAAACCTGTTAAGATGGCCTTATTAAATGTCAGGTCTATAATAGGGAAGACATTTTTAATCAATGATCTCGTCACTGAGCACAGCCTTGATTTTATGTTTTTAACTGAGACTTGGTTAGATCAGAATAGCAGTTTTTCTTATCGAATCAACCCCTCCCAACTTTAGTTTTGTCAACCAGGCCAGACAGAACAGGAGAGGTGGAGGAGTTGCTGTTTTATTTAATGAATCATTCCAGTGTAAGCAGTTATCTCTTGGAAGTTTTCCTTCTTTTGAATATCTTGCTGTACAGCTGAAGGCCTCATCTAGAGCCATGTTTGTTAACATTTACCGGCCTCCAAATTACTGTTCTGACTTTAATGATGATTTTAGTGAACTGCGGTCTATAATCTGTGTTGATTTCGACTGTATAATTATTGTTGGTGATTTTAACATCCATGTTGACAATCCCCAGAACAAAGGGTCTAAAGACCTGAGTAACACTCTGGACAACTTTGGGCTGACTCAGCATATAACAGAGCCCACACATAATAAGGGTCATGTTTTGGACTTACTGATCTCGAAGGGTCTGGGCATTTCCAAGATTAATGTGCGTGATGTGGGCTTGTCTGACCATTGTTGTGTTTTCTTTGAGAGTATAATTTCGGTTCACATAAATGTTTTAACGGAGGTTATCACAAAACGATGTATAACTGAAAACACTAGTGAGATCTTTAACCAGGTCTTCTCTCTAACACCTGCCCTGTCAGGGGGTTCAGTCAATGAACTTATCAACAGCTTTAATGCTAAAATATTAAATGTTATGGATACTATTCCTTCCACTAAGGTGAAGGTTATCTCTGGAAGGAAAAAGTCTCCATGGAGAAATTCCACACTGGTGAGAAATGAAAAAAGGGAGTGTCGGAAAGCCGAGCGCAGATGGAGAAAAACAAAACTTCAGGTTCATTATGACATCTATAAAGAGAAACTTCACTCTTATAACTTACAACTGAGGAATACAAGTAAGTCATATTTTTGTGACATCATCAACAGAAATAGTCATAATGCTCGCGCATTATTTGCTGTAGTCAACAGGCTAACAAACTCTCCTGTGTCAGTAGCACCTGAACTCTATTCCACCAAGGCCTGCAATGACTTTGCCAAATTCTTCACAGACAAAATCCAAAATATTAGACAAGCGGTTGGTTCATCAACGGCAGGTTCAGGTTATGTACAGTGTCCACGGAAAATCTGTTTAAACACCATGAAACAGTTTTATCTCATAAACAGCAAAGATCTGGAGGACATCTTACGTCAACTGAACTCCTCCTCTTGCTGCTTAGACATCCCGCCCACAGGCTTTTTCAAAAAGGTCTCAAAGATCTTGGAGTCAGATCTGTTACAGATTGTGAACTCATCTTTAATGTCGGGTGTTTTCCCAGAGCCCCTGAAAACAGCTGTAATTAAACCCCTGCTGAAAAGAGACAATCTGGACAAGACACAAATGAACAACTACAGGCCCATTTTCAATCTTCCATTTTTAAGTAAGATCATTGAAAAGGCTGTTTTTCATCAGCTAAATAACTTCTTAAGACAAAGCAACTGCTATGACGTCTTTCAGTCAGGTTTTAGACAGCACCACAGCACTGAGACTGCTCTGACCAAAGTCATCAATGACATCCGTTTGAATACTGACAGTGGAAAAATGTCAGTGTTAGTTTACTGGATCTCAGTGCTGCATTTGATACAGTTGACCACATTATTTTACTCAAACGACTGGAGAACTGGGTGGGTCTCTCTGGCACTGTACTAAACTGGTTCAAAACGTACTTAGAGAACAGGAAGTACTTTGTGTCAATAAGTAACTTTACATCTGAGCAGATGGGAATTACATGTGGGGTTCCCCAGGGTTCCATCCTGGGACCTCTTCTGTTTAGCATCTATATGCTCCCACTGGCACTCCCACTAATAAATAACAACAATATAAGTTACCATAGCTACGCAGATGACACACAGATATATATTAGAATGTCACCTGAAGACCAAGGGCCTGTACAGGCTCTTGGCAAATGCATTGAGGAAATTAATGACTGGATGTGCCACAATTTTCTGCAGTTGAACAAAAACAGAACTGAGGTAATTGTCTTTGGAGCTAAAGAGAAAAGATCACCACAGAAAAGAGAAGGTCACCACAGGGCTTCAGTCCATACACCTAAAAACCACCATCCACGTCAGAAATCTGGGTATAGTGATGGACTCAGACCTAAACTTTGAAAAACACATTAAGGCAATCACAAAATCAGCCTACTATCACCTTAAGAATATCTCAAGGATAAAAGATCTGATGTCTCAGCAGGACCGGGAAAAACTAGTCCATGCGTTCATCTTTAGTCGGCTTGATTATTGTAACAGCGTCTTTACAGGTCTACCTAAAAAATCAATTAGGAAACTGCAACTCATCCAGAACTCTGCTGCTCGAGTTCTCACTAAGACCAAAAACGTGGAGCACATCAGTCCAGCTCTGAGGTCTTTACACTGGCTGCCTGTCTGTCAGAGGATAGACTTCAAAGTTCTGCTGCTGGTCTATAAAGCTCAGAATGGTTTAGGACCAAAATACATCGGTGATCTCCTTACCCAGCATGAACCTACTCGACCCCTCAGGTCATCTGGATCCGCTCTTTTATCAGTTCCCAGAGTCAGAACCAGACATGGAGAAGCTGCGTTCAGCTTCTATGCTCCACATGTCTGGAACAAACTCCCAGAAAGCCTCAGATCAGCTGAAACATTAGGTTTTTATTCCAAGTTTTACATCTGCACGGCTTCTTTTAAGATTCTTTTAAGATTTATTTATTTTTTATTTTTTTCTCATTTTATTCATGGTTTTTATTCCTGTACTTTTGCTTCTTCTGCACCCTGCTGTAATGCTTTTGATGTTTTATGTTAAGCACTTTGATTTGTCTTTTAACATGAATTGTGCTATACGAATTAACTTGCCTTGAATCGAACCATTGATGATGACCGTCATTTTTGAAGTTGAATTTAAAGTATGACTGGTAGTTTGTGGCTGTTTTCACCGTTTTCGTTCCAGTGGATCAACTAGATCTAGTAAACAAACTGGATGTGTTAAAGTATGAAACAGGTTGGAGTGTTTTGAATGATGGGATAGTTTTATCGCCCCCCCCATTTACACGACAACGGGAAAACGCAGCTTTTCGAAAACAGCTTCCAGAGTGGAGAGTTCTGAAAATGCTGAGTGATTCGTTGTCATGTAAACGCAAGCCGGAGACTTTTGAAAACGATGGCGTCACTGCCAGCCGCCTACAGCCATGTTGGACTTGCGCACTTCGCCTTTCTACAGAAAAACAACAATGGCGTTACTACTGATGCAGCTTCTGAAGTTATTTGGTCTCTGTAGGCAAAACTTAGAGATCATCAGGCTTCTATGCGATCGTCAACAGAAACGCATACAGTACGTTCGTCTTATAATCCATACAACTTTATTTAAGCGGGGGAGAACTACAAGAAGACCGCCATTGTTAATTATCATGAAATGTTTCTTTTCCGGGTTGTGAGGGGGAAACCTTGGAACACTGCATACACGGGGCACACTGCCATCTACAGGCCGGGCATAGGTACTACATCGTTTTCCATCGCGCGCCCTGTCGTGTAAACGCGGTGCATTTTCACCCGCGTATTCAAACGAAGAGGGCAACGTTGTCGTGTAAACAGCCCCTTAGGGAGTAAATCCTTTTTCAAAAAGCTAGCCAGCTGGTTTGGACAGATTTTTTAAACAAAGTTTGCCTGTATTTCTTTCTTTCTATCTTTGTCTGATATTAGAATTTGTTTGATCTGAAACATTTTAAAGGTAAGAGAAAGTAAAAACAGATAGAATCTGTAAATTAAAAAAAAATTTAATCATCTTTGTGCTCGAGCGTTTGCACTGATTGGCCTTTTTGTTGTTTTTATTTATTATTATTATTTGGGGTTGGACTTCGGAAACAAACAAGATGATGAAGTATGAGGCCCTCCTTCGATCCTCCTCATTCCTTCGTCCTCCTATTGCACGCGCTGCCGTCAGCCGCCAGGCGTGAGTCGCGTGTTTACCGCTGTCTGACAGAGCGTGAAAACTCCCAAGAAGACAAAGAGTGACAACGTGTGAAAACCACACAAAAATAAAGAGGCGAGTCTTCTGTGTGTCTCTCTGCTCCACCACTGCAGCAGCAGCGTCAGGCGGGCTGGGAGCTGCAGAGATGGAGACGCCTTGCAGGGCAGCAGGAGGGAGAGCGAGGGGGGGTGGGTCAAACAAAAAGCAGCTGTAGAGCAGTTTGGATCTTGAGAACTTCGGAAGAAGGAAACCAGAAGAGGTTTTTTTTTTTTTCTCTCTCTCTCTCCTCCCGCCGTCCACCTCCTCACAGCATAATTAGCCGTGACCGGTGAGAAGCCCCCCCCCCCCTGCCCCTGCCACAAAAAATAAAATAAAAACCTAGCTCCTCCCACTGGTCTCCTCCAAGCATTCCCGCTCGATCAGTGAGGGAGCGATTCAGGAGGAGGATGGGTAGGAGGGGGCGAGGGGCGGCTGGGTTTCGCTGCTGCTTTATTGTTGTTTTTTTGGGGAGGAGGGTGTTTTTCAGTCATCCTCATTTTCCCCGTTCGTCACCGATCCACCCCCATCCCTGCATCCTCTCCCGGTGGAGCGTACAGTGACTCCTCAGCATCGGAGGAAAAGGAGGAGACGCTGTCGGTGTCATTATTAACCATTTTCCTCTCTCAGCTTCGAGTCACTGGCTCGTTTAAAAAGAAACAATTTTTTAGCACCTCTCCTTTTCTTTTTTGTACTTTTCTCTTCTTGTTCTTCCTGCGAGGATGCGGACATCAGTGGCCGCCTGCAGCTGCCACAGCCCCGCGGGCTGCTCCCGTTAACCGCAGCTGGTAAACCAGTTTTCCACCTCCCAGCTGAGTGAGAGGAGAGGAGGAAGAGGAGGAGGAGGAGGAGATGTAGATGTAGGTGGTGCATGATCAGGGAGGCTTGCAGATGTTGACCTGGATATGTTTCGGCGTTCTCCTTGAAAAAAATGTGCAGATCGTACCCTGAGTGGGAGCGTAGGGGGTTCCTCGCTGCTCTTTAATGTTGCGGGCACATGTGAATTCCTGCAGCCATGCTTGTTTTCACACGTGTGTCGGGCTACATGTGACCGCCGTGCGTCATTAACCATGAACGTCTCTGTGACCTTGCTCTTCAACCTGAAAACTCGTCCAAAACATGTTTTATACATGTTTTTATCTCTTAAGCATTGAATATATTACAAAAGATCTATAGTTTTGCCATGCGTCTGTCAGCAAAAGGGTGTTTCGATCTTGCCTGAGCGTCACTGACTGTATTTCTCCGCCTCCCCTGTCTTCTTCTTCTTCTTCTCTCTCCAGCTGGGGGACTGGGTGTACGAAAAGATGCTGATGGCGAGGGACAGCAGCCGAGACGAGACCCAGAAGCTTCACAAGAAATGGCAGAAGCACCAGGCCTTTATGGCCGAGCTGGCACAGAACAAGGAATGGCTGGATAAGATCGAAAAGGTGAGTCGGGTTGTTCGGATAATGTGTCGCTTTTTCCCCGCCTGGAGCGAAGGTTTTTTTTGGGTCACTCTGCTCTTGAGTTCTTTTAGCTCCGTAAAAAGGAGGCTGGAGCAAGTTTTTTTTTTTTTTTGGAAAGTGTATCGTGAAAAATTCTCTATATAAAGCCCCAATTTATTTGTTGGACAATAAAAAGTAAAGCAATAACTTTTCCACGCAGTCCAAAGAGACTGGAATCAGATATCAGACAGTAGATATGGATCTTATGGTGAGAAATGTTTCTTATACTCATTTTGCTCTGGATGAATATTCATGTTACACATGGTACATATGAGGGTCTCTGCAGGATCCTGGAAGGAAATATAGTGGATTCCTCAGCAGGTGGAGGTTTCTGAGCATGCATGGCGCCAGGGGTTGCAGAGTATCTATAATGTGAAAGGGGGACACACTGACAGTTTGCTGTAGGACAAGCCAAGCTGGTGAAAATCCTCCCGATACTTTCCCTAAAACCAGTAGGACAGCGCCACTTTGCAGCCCTCGTTGAACTTGGGAGTACAGTGGACCTCCGCTTATTCACTAATTTATTTAGTTTTTTTCCCCTTTTATTATTTGCGAATTTATTTATTCAAATTTATTTGTGAAGCGTGTCTAAAATATTTGGAAAAAAATTGCCGCTTGTGATCCTGAATTACCTTGCCGCAACGCAATGCTACCTGACACGCTATTGGCTGGTGTTTTGCAAAGCAGCCAATCCAGGAGCTGCATTTATTTTATTTGGCGGTGACTGGCTGTACCCCAAAGAGCGGTGATAAGAAAGACTGGAGCTATTAGCTTTTGCAGTAGTTCTGGTTTCCAATGGGCATATTAAAACATATTAGTCATGTGTGTAATGGTACACAAAAACCATGTTTTTTGTTTTTTTACTTTGATCAGCATTAAACAGATAACTTTTTTTTTTCCTGAATTCCTTTCAGTTCCTGAAATTATTTGATTTTATTAAATAAATAAAATAGTACAAGCGGACATAGCCAGAGTAGAAAACAATAGAGCCACTTGAAGACATGTTTAGAAATGTTTAGATAATACTTTGTTCATATTCGAGAATAAAACATGCTTAAATCACTTTGGAATTGTTTTGATATTTCGACAGCCTAGTCTCCCAGCTGTACTTGAATGCAGCATTGGTAGCTGCTGGGAAAAATCCCTTCTCATCAACAAGGATTCCACCGACTTGTGTTTTATCCAAAATAAGGAGTTTGGGCTGATTGGATGCTACTGGTAGCCATGTTGGACGTCAGCTGTTTTTTCTCTAGTATCACTGATGTTTACATTCAGCTTGACATTGTTTCAGGTGAGTCACTCAGTTCAGTGCAGAGCGTGTTATGGACCTTATTTCTGTTGAAAGATGCGTTCGCCGATAAAGTTCTGGCTCGGTCCATCTTTCTTTTTCTACTGTAGCTGCATGAGAAACCATGAAGGTTCCCATATAGCAGAGTTTAGTGACAGCTGGGAGTCATTTCTGTTATGTTTTGGTGTCACTTTTTAAAGTTGCCCTGCGGAAACGTTGTACTGCGCTCTGAGTTCTGCACATAAACGTTCAGGTAGAAAACAGCTGGATTTGTTTGGTACCGACAGGGCCGTACCGAAAAACTCCATTACGAATACACGTACCATTACATCCCGACTATTAATAAGATATATTTGGTGTTTGAACTACTAAAATAGACAGATCTAAATGTTTTTAGAGGGGGTCTCCAGTATTTGTAGATTCTGGGGTCCACTGTCGTGTCAGATTTTTTAAACCTTGATTGTGCATTTTTGAACCAGTGACCGTCTCAAAATATTGATGGTGCTTCATGTTCCGTAATAAGGCTGAAACTGATGGTGGGAGTGCAGAAACTCCATAGATCGTGACGTGGTCACAGAAACAACCTAGATCAGAACTGTGTGGCTGTAGCTTGATCTTTGTAGCTCAGCAGCATCATGTCAAGTTCAGTCGTGGATTTACATTGAAGGGAGGTTATGGGAATATGCTGCAAAGCTGTAGAGTGCAGTCTTTTTATTCTGGCGAAGAGAAGCTTTCAGCTGGAGTCAATCACCACCAGCCAGAAGCTAGCACGTCTTGGCCTGGTCAGGCCTTCTCACATACTTTCTGGTTTGATGTTTAGCTGGGTAGTTTTTCACCACTTGGTTGGTCTCTTGGTAAACATCCTGCCTTTAAACGTATTTTACAGAATTTCATGCTCAGTATTAGTTTTTATCAATTCCAAAACCAGTTTTATTGGAGTTTTTGGGGATCATTCTCCTGTTGGAACACCCGACTGGTTTATTTGTGGTAAAATTTAAAACGTTTGGATGAAATCCTCCTTTCCCATTACTCTATCCACTTTGTGCAATCCTCTATTAATGAAATCGCCCATAAAACATGATATTGCCACCACCCTGTTTTTATTTTTGTTAATTTTGTAGATCTCAAGAAAAAACTAAATTTCCAAACCTCCAGCACTGCTCATTAAAAGAGCAAAGAAAATATATGTACATATTTGAGCCTGCAAGTATAATTTTGTTTCTGTCTGGATTAGAGAAACTCCTTAATAAACGAAAACATGTGCATCCAATGCATAATTATTTATCCTGCAAAAAGATTGGTCTAAATACATAATTACAAGCCCAAAATGTGTTTGATGATGCATGCCTATCCTCTCCCATCCACCAGCAGGTGCTGCAGCACCCTCCACACCTCTGCTTCCTGTGACCATGTGCTGATTTTTCTAGGACACTCAAAAAAAAAAAAAACTATCTTCTGGGAATTTGAGGCGAGGTAATTAATCTGGGGAAACGGATAGCCATGGATGGCATGGAGAAAAAAAAAAAAAAAGGAGCAGTTCTACAAGCAAATGTCACCTTTTCTGCTGCGCGGACGCCAAACCCATCGGCACACACAAATCGGGCGACAAAAAGAGAGATGCCTTAAGAAAACGTGGCACGAATCTCCAGCTGTACTGAGCAGTAATGATTTTACACATCCGGATCGATGTCGCAGCAGTCATTGAGAGGTGTGTACACAACGTTTACAAAGTCCTCCCTGTGCAGCCAGGCTGGGCCAGCACTAAGTAACCCAATTACATCTGTGTCCGTTTCAAACAAGAGGCTGAATAAAGAAGCAGATCCTGTCAATATGCAGACGCACACAAAGTTCCCAGTTTAAAATCCATCTTAAATCCTGCTAGGTAGGTTTCATTAGGTAGGTTAATCAATGATTCCTTCATTGAAGTTTCAAAAGGGAAAAAGTATTGACTTTCTATGATATTATATAAGACTGCGGCTTTATCTCTGCATATGATCGTCCGCACACTCGAGATTCTCCGCTCGGCACCAATTCTGCCAGGAAAAGCAGTCACATATACTGCCTGAATGTAAACCTACCAAGTCAAAAATCAACAACAATAATTTGGGTTATGTCGGTCATAAGACAAAAAAATGGGGGTTTATTTTTCTAAGACATATTTGCTTACATGTTATTTATTCATTTATAAATGTCACAGTTTCAAGCTAAATCTGTAGTTTACAAATTGAATATTTAGTTATAAGCTATCAATTTAGCTATCTAGCTAATCTGGCTAGCTAAATTGATAGCTTCGGAGTAAATATTTAGCTAATAAGTCACTTGCCGGTTTGCAAAATAAAACCTGGGTCCCAAGAACCTCTATATAAACTCCTGCTGCTGGTGCAGTCACTGTTGCTGTAATTCACTCATTCTACGTTTTAAGCTAACCTAAGGACATGTCGGGATGAAAATAAAGTTTATACAGAGGTTCACAAGACCCAGCTTTTATTGTGGTAAGCCACTTCCGCTTATCGGCAGGTAAATTTGCATATTAGCTTAATAATAAGCTGAGAGCTAAATATTAAGCTTCAAACTTAGGCTGTATTCAGACCAGAAAAGTCCTTTGGTCCGCTTGTTTGGTCCGGACCCAAAGCGGACTTAATTTTTTTCGTTTGGTGGGGTTCGCATTCCCACTGTACTTTTTGCAAGTGAACTATATTTTGTAAACACATCCACGCGTGTGACGATCGGTGCAGCCATTGGACAGCAATGACTAGGGCGGCACACAGAGCGCAGACCCGGAAATGGAGGAAAACATGGAAGCTCTATGCTGCTCTGCACATTTCTGCTGTTATTGGAGCTGCAAAATCATATTGAGTGTCAAGAGCAGCTCATCTAACGCAGGTTACGCGACGCTCTGTTTCAAATTTTGGAAAGGCGTTGGGAAATGCGTGCAGCAACCCGAAGGAGATGATGTGCTCTGTGTGCCCTGACCCATAACGTGCTCGCAGCACTGTGGCAAAAAAGAAGACGAAGGATCAGGAATGAACTTACCTTGTTACGGTGGCTTGTTAAACCCAAAAAGACACATGGATCCTGAAGTTGGTTCGGATTGACACTGGTTTATATTCACCCCTGAAGCGAACCGCACCAGAGTCCGTTTGGAAGCGGGCCGAGACCACCTAAAAAAGTGGGTCTTGGTCCGGTTCTCTGATCCGCATTAGGATTCGTTTGTGCGTATTCACACCCGCATGAAAGGTCCGGACCGGCGTTCTAAACGAACCCTGGTCCGTTTAAAGTGGACCAAACAGTGCAGGTCTGAACACACCCTAAATATTCATAGCTAACTAAGTATTTAGTTTGAGGTTAAATATTTAATTGACAAGCTAAATAATTAATTTCTAAACTAAACATTTAATTGACAGTATTTAGTTTACAAACTCATTTAATTAGCTTGTTGCCTAAATATTTAGTTTGGAGCTAAACATTTAATTCGTAAACTAAATATTTAGCTTGTAAGCTAAAAATTTAATTTGTTAAAAGAATTTAGCTTGGTAACTAAATATTTAGTTTGGAGCTAAACATTTAATTCGTAAACTAAATATTTAGCTGTAAAATAAATATTGAATTTGTTAAAAGAATTTAGCTTGGTAACTAAATATTTAGTTTGGAGCTAAACATTTAATTCGTAAACTAAATATTTAGCTTGTAAAATAAATATTTAATTTGTTAAAAGAATTTAGCTTGGTAACTAAATATTTAGTTTGGAGCTAAACATTTAATTCGTAAACTAAATATTTAGCTTGTAAAATAAATATTGAATTTGTTAAAAGAATTTAGCTTGGTAACTAAATATTTAGTTTGAAACTGTGATATTTATGTAAGGGATAATGCCCGACGAGGTGTCCATTATCAGAAATTAATGGACGGTGCAGAGGCGTGAACCGGTTGCTTCCGCGAAGTCCATTAATTTCTGATAATGGACGCCTCGAAGGGCATTATCCCGCTTATACCACGGTCACTTACGAAAGAAAGAAGTATTTAATCAATTAATTATACTTTAATGTGTTTTAGAGTTGTAATTGTAAGGGTTTTTATTTTTATAAGTCGAGGGCACTATTTAATATCTCCTGTATACAGGCGTTGCCAAAGCAACGTGGCCACAGCGAGCCGACCGCAGCATCACCGACCCATCAGTGATGGGAAGTGAGATTGTGGCTTTACCTTACGTTACCATCCCAGTCTTCAAAGTTGTCAAACTCACCAAATAAGTTAAAAGAAATGATAAAATCACTCATGTTTTGTCTATCTTTCTGTTGCGATGAGTCAACTGTGAAATAACGTTGTCTCCGTTGCCATGGTAGCGTTTGAGCCAGCGCAATGATTTAGAACTGTCATCAGGCAATTTGACGGGACGCCTTTCCTAGGTGTACATTATCACTTTTTAACCTACACCCTCAGGCCAATCAGAATCGAGTATTCACCCAAACTATGGTATAAAAACAAATAAATAACATGGACCCAAATATGACTTTAATAAATGAACCACCATTTTTTAATCTTATCACAGGCTAAATAACCCAAATTATTGCCGTGAACTCTTGAGTAACTTTACAAACAGCACTTCATATAAATTTATCAGTTTTTAAGCTGTGTGCATATTAAGCAGTGGTCATGTTTCCTTGATGCACTCAGAGCTCTCTTTAGTATTCATTTTTCTTGAGAGATAATAACGAAACATGAGTAGGCAAAGCAGGTGGCTTCCTCGAATAGTTTTCATTCTATATTTTCAACGTACAGAACAACATTTTTTTGCCGCTTTCCAAATAACTGACAAATTTTGAGCCTTTTATCAAATTAGTTATATCCCCTGGCATTTTTAGGGATCACTTTAAAATGTTGGTTTTGTCTGATCCTCCCCATTGGGAAGATGTGAGTTGTCGTTTTAGCCCTTACTGGTCCCAGTTCCTGCTCTACAGCAGCAGACTGTGGTCGCCACAGGCCGCCTGGCTCTTTGGCACCATGACAGCGTTTAGCCTCTGATGTCATACCTGGCGCCCATGTTCACCCCACATGCCCTCTCCCCGGGCGTTGCCTAGCAACCTACAAAGATAACTGTCAGTTATTCGCTTTATGTGTTTGCAGTGCTGCTGATGTAAGATTCGTACTCCTTCGTTTCAACCATCACAAATACTGTTTAAAGGGATATAAAAAAAAAAAGAGAAAAATTTTACACAAATTTTAATTGTTTAGTTTAGGAATAGTATTTTCCAAGTTTTCCTTTTATAAAAGTTTCCAAACTGTCAACTGATGGCTTGAGTAATACTTGTTTACACCTATTTTTTGATTACTCATCACTCCACCTGGCATGTTGCCATTCTTCCTCAACATGGTTACCTTTAAATTCAAATTCAAAAATACTTTATTGATCCCAGAGGGAAATTAAGTGTTGTTGTAGCTCAAATAATTAATTATTTAGGGAGTTGTTGTAGATCATGATTTCCTGTAGCGGTCTGTGTCGCAGCGAAACTGAAGAAGCCTCCGACTGAAGACGCTCTGTTGTTGCAGGACAGTCTCATGAAGAGGATGCTCAGGGTTGTCCATAATTTTTATTTTATTTTCCTTCTTTGCATCATCATCTCCAGATGTTCCACAGTCGTCCCCAGAACAGAACCAGCCTTTTGATAGCAAGTTATGAGAAAGTGAAAAATTAACAGCAAAAATCCTTTCATCTTCACAGCACCAAAAGCTAGAAAGTATACAGGTCCAAAAAAATGCAACCTTCTTCAAGAAAACAGAGGAAACAACGTCCGGGGAAAAACAAAAAACAATCATAACGTGAGATCACTGGCTAACAAGAAGGATGGACTTTTGTCTTCAACCAAGTCAGGAGATGCTGCTACCCCTCTCATTGGTTTCAAAGGGTCAGAAGTCATTGTAGGAAAATTACGTTTTGCTTATACTTCTCTGGTTTTGTGTCTAGCAGTGTAATCGCTGGGTTTTTACAGAATGATTAAAGGTTACAATGATCACAAGCAGTGTCTTAATAAATCAATGTTCATGAATAATCCGATTCTGACTTAAAATTGGAATTACAGATAAATAGGCTACAGAAAATAGACAGAGTCCAGATTTTTCTACAACTGAGAAGTAGCTCTTCAATTTAGTATCGTAATAGAAGCTGCTGACCGCACGCTTAGTTTAGCATCAATTCATCAGGTTAAGTAAAGTATCACAATTGTTCTCAAAGTTTAGGAAATAAACTGCATCTTAGATGATATGAAAGCATTGTAGAATAATTCAGCTAAGGTTTGACTTTTCTCAGTAGCCTACCCCAATCCAGCTAAAGTGGTTTTACTAACAAGCACAGCAGTAAAATCACAATTTCTTTAAATGTTTTCACAACTTGCATCTTAGTAATTCTCTTTTTAGCACAGAATTATCCAGTTCAGGTTTGGATTATGAGCTACATATTGCTAAATAATCTGCGGATACATTAGAAAACAAGGAAACTTCCCTTTAGTTAAGTAGGGTTTTGGAAGCTAATTACATTCTAGCTTCAGTTGTGTACAGGCTAAAAAAAGCATTAAAACCATGGCTTTAAAAGTAGAATAAGGGTTTGGCAGACATAAAGTAATGTTTAAAGGAGCCTATAAGAATAATTCTGTTCAGAGTTTGCAAATGTAAGTATTGGAGGGTTTTAGGTGCCAACGGATCACTAACATTAGCATCCATGGCTAGCAGTTGCAATATTCAGCAATATCTTTTTTACAGTTATATGAAGTAATCCTAGCTGCTTCTGCATAGCAGTTTGCAAAACAGCTTTCCCTTTAAATGGGAAATATTGTGACATTTTATTATTTTATCTTTTGACACGAGACATTTACTGAGAGTGTAGTACAGTTGAAACCAATTGAAACGTTTACATATAGCTACTATGCAAAAAGACATTACATTTTTCACCACTATCCATAGGTGGTTGGAGTGCCCAGAAAATTACTCAAGTAAGAGTAAGAAAGTATTTGCTTTATGATTTTTAAAATGATGTCGGATAGACACAAATATAAAGTTATTTGAAAGTAAAATGAAAGATTCTTTATACAAACAATTATTTTCCGTCTCCGTGCCCATAATATCAGGAAATAAAAAAAAATACTCCACAGCAATTTCTAATAAAGATTTCTTACATATATATCAAGTTAATCTGTTGGGCTTCTACTACACTGCCAGACAGCACGTTTAAAAAAAGAACATAAAATACAAATAACAATTACTGGAGAACAAATTTTAGTTTCATCAGACCACATAATAAATCTCTTTATTCTGAGATTTAGCAAATGGGAATATTAAAGTAATAAACAATATTAAAATAAACCAAAAAAGGTAATACAATAATTTTTGCAATTCCACTGAAAATAGGTCACACTGTTGTCCTCTTCATTGTGATTCTTCTGATTTTAACCTGTCATGTTCTGGTTGCGCGTCTCTGCTGGTGTCTTCTGAGAATCCTGCTTCTGAAGATCAGGATCCATGGGGTCCTGTTTATAAAGTTACACAGTCAAAGATTAACAGCAATAATTTGGGTTATTTAGCCTGTCATTAGATAAATTAACGGGATTTCATTTTTCTAAGATATATTTGTGTCCATGTTATTAATTAATTAATAAATGTCTCAGTTTCAAACTAAACATTTAGTTTTGTGGGAGAGACTTTTATTTTGATAAGGCAATTCCTCTTCCTTGCAAGTGAATTTAAATATGAAACAATTTAGCTTGGAGCTACATATTTAGTTTGCATAGATATATATTAGGGATGGGCATTCGATTAAACTGTTTTCATCGATCATCGGGAGAATTAACGATCGATTTTCAATTAATCATTGATATTTTTATATTAAAATTCAGTGTTCATAGGCTATATTAAAATGCAGTGAGAGTAGAAAAATAGCGTGTTTTCTCATTGAGATCTTTATTACAAGAGGGACAAAAAAAATACTTATAGGTCTGATAGTTTTGTGTTACATTTGGCAAAAAGAGTCGAGAGAGAGATCAGCGTACCTAACAATGAATTAGGCTCATCAACAGAGTAAAAAAAGACCAAAGAAACTTAACTTTTGTACAACTTTAGCACCAGTCTACTGATTTTTGTTGAGAAAGATGAGCATGTTAACAAAAGCTGGGGTCAGAAGCGAAAGCAGCCTGGTGACCAGACTGACTGTCACCAGGCTGCTGTCGCGTCTGACCTGCAGCGCCGAGATCACCTGCTGTGAGGGACAGACGTCGCTGTGATACACATACCTCCTTGCTAACCTGGCAAGCCTCTGGAATCTTGTTTGATTCATTTTCCACCAGTCTGTAGGGGAGCAATCCAGGGGTGGCGGAGCCTCCCTCAGAAAGTAATCGGTGAGTACGTTTCTCTACTCGTTGTGCATCTCGGCTCCTCCATGCTAACACCGACTTGATGCTAGGTTGAGACCAAGAGCTGGATGCTCCGCTTCTAACCAGGGTTGGAAGTTCAAGTACTTATACACAACTTTGCAGTGTTGACAGTGAACAGAGACTTTTTTTTGTTTTTGTTTTTTTTCAAAGTGGTCCCACGCCACACTTTGCTGCGACCTCTTCATGACAATGTTACTTTTGAAATACACAGAAACTGGCAAGAAACTGAGTCGGCCTGTGGGTTTCATTTTCAGTCATCGCCCTCGTGTGGTAAAGCGTTTAATTACTGCCACATAGCAAAATTAAATGCATTCCTTCAAAACTCATACTACGCAACAGAACATGCGTTAATTAATCGGTTTAAAAAAATGTCATTGATGAAATTCTTAATGATCAATTAATCGATCGTCGATTAATTATGCCCATCCCTAATATATATACTGATATATATATATATATCTCTATGTTTAGTTTGGAGCAAAATCTTTAGCTAGAATGCTGAACTGGCTAGCTAAATATATAGCTTCAAAGTAAATATTTAACCCAGAGCTAAATAGATAACTTGGAAGGAAGCGGAATTGGATTATCAAAATAAAAGCCCCTCCCACAAAAGTCTATATATTTTCCTGCTGCTGATGAGTCATTGTAGCTGTAAATTCATCGGTAAACGTTTGTATTTTGGTAAAAGCATCTCCTCTAACATTTTAAGCGGAAATGTGGGACACGTCAGGAGGAAAATAAACAATGATAAAAAGGTGACGAGGTTCGCAAGACCCAGCTTTTATTTTGATAGTTCAATTTGTTTATTGGCATGTAAATTTGCATATTAGCTAAATATTTTTGCTCTGAGCTAAATGTTTACTTTGAAGCTAAATATTTAGCTAGCCTTTGTAGCTTTCTAGCTAAATATTTAGCTTGCTAAGTATTTGGTTCAAGGTTAAATATTTAGTTTGTAGACTAAATACGGTATTTCGTTGACCAGCTAAATGTTTAGTTTTGAACTAAATATTTAATTTGTAAACAAAATATTTAAAAAAAATGACCCTCCATTTTTGATCTTATGACAGGCTAAATAACCCAAATTATTGCTGTTGACTTTTGACTGTAACTTTACAAATGGCACTCCACATGGATCTACGTGGGTGTTTCCTTCTGACTTGCTCCCAGCTTTAGACCAAGCTAACTGAGAACAAATACCATCTTTTTTTCCCTTTGTTAATTTACCTTCTTGAGGTATTTTTGTAGTCCTTTCCATTGTCTCGGCCGACAGCTCTCTGGCTGTTTTTGGATGTGGAACAACTCGTGAAGTTCTGCAAGCTCTCTCCATTAATTGGAGATTTGTTTGAGGAATTAGACCATTGCAATTTAGTCTTCATAAAACTCTAAAAAGTATCTATTAAGTTTCAGTTCTTCTACAGCAGTGGTTCTCAATTATTTGTGGTTCTCAATTATTAGTCACTTTTTACATTCTGACCATATTTATTAACTAAAAAGTGTAAAATGATGTAGTGAATGAAAACAATTAAAGAAATTAATAGCTAATAGACCCACATTTACTGTTGTTCACAAATATTTTCTCAAATATAACTGCTGTGGTTCAAGCATTTCCATGTCATTTTTAAAGAACTAAAAAATTATGTGCAAAACAAAGAATCTCGTTTTTCACATTTTATAAAAGAAATTCTCCCTTTAAAAATGCTTTAGTTGAAGTCGGCATTAAAACATGTCTCTTAAAGAGACCTGGAAACAGTAAATCCTCATGCTCATTTAGATAATGATCAGAACCTTTTTTTTATTATTATTTGGAGGACGTCAGTGTTTCAGCGAGGTTTTTATGGCATGACTAGTCGGTTTATTCTGTCTGTGTGAAGAAAAGGGCCGACCCAACCCCCGCCTAACCATGTAACAGGTACAGGAGCTGCAGCCGCCAAAACGCTACTGAAAAAGTGTTTAATTATTATGTATCCCATTTTGTTTGTTAAAGTGCACGATTCTGTCCACCTTTCCCACATTGCGAGCTCCTACTCCGTCAGTCTGTACACCAGTGTATCTGTAGCCGAGGAGACACGATTTGATGATTAGGGTTTACCTTTTTTTTGTGTCTGGATCTAGTGACCGTAAACAGTGACTGGAGCAACATGTCTCCTCTTTCATGTGCTTTTGATGGTTGCCAGGCGGCAGCTGTCCAATCAGCTCTTTTGTCTGCTTCCTGTCCCCCCTTTATGTCCTTGTGCAGCTCATGCATGAAGGTCATTCCCCCATCCCATCTTCATGTTTCTCTCTTACTCTTTCAGTATTCCTCGATGGTTTCCATTCAGTCTCTTCCCGGTATTCGGTTCCAGACCATGAACCAGAATCTGATTAAGATCTGCTTTCGTCTAGGATTTCCCAGCTACTTAGATTTCTTTTACAGAAGCTTTTAGTTTAAAAACAAAGAAGCATCCTTTAAAGAATTCCTTTATGGGGCAGTAAGGTTTGTTCTGATCTCTCTGCTGATGTTGGAACATATTAACTGCTAAATAAGTTGATTGATGTTATATATTGGAGATCAGATAAACTATGTGTGGAAAAACTAGCAGTGTCTGTGAGCTCCCCACATATTTAAGTTCAAAGCAGTGTGTTTGTCAAAAACTGGAGTAAAAATTAAAACCACGCATTCCCACCACAAATCCACGAGATGATATATAAATACCAATAAAAATGCTGTGGATTGTTGCAAACATCTGGACAAGAGGTTAAAGCTGAGAAGGGTAATAGTTGACCAAATTCTCACTGTAGTTAAAACAGGGAGATCACTGGTGAACACAATGTGGGACAAGATAATAAATAAAAAATGATTCTTGAGTTATTTATGAAGAAACCTGATCAAGGAGACAATGAACAGGCAGTGAAGTAAAAGAAGCAAAGCGTCCAGAGTAGTAGGTGTTACTGTAGTACAGAGATCCGGATCTATAAGCTGATGTTTGCATTGTTCTGAATGCTTAATGCGCTGTTTAATCAATAAGTGATGCTCTGTTGCTGCAGGATGACTGGACTTCCTCGACGAGTCGGAGACGCTAATCTGAAAAGGCAGGGTTCAAATCCCACCAGTGATTTATGACATTTTTGTGAAGAGCGAGACTAACATTGCAGAATGTTTTGCTTTCGGTAGTCGGTCTGTTATGTCTAGAAATCAAGTCCACAAACAGCAGCTTTTGAAAGTGAATTGCTTCAGGGGATTGTATATGCGAGCACAATGAAACGTACATGATTGCACTGTGAAAATGCACTGTTCTCTGTGCACTTTTAAGCCTAAATCCCTTGGGCTTTGGATTCTTGCTCTGAGTCCTCTTCATGATGAACTGACCTCATTAACTTTAAGAAGGACGAGAACAGCTTCTTCTCACTGAATTTGCTTCGCTTACTTTATCTTTTTTTTATTCATTCTCTACTGTATTTCTTTATTTAGAAAAGTAGCACACAGTTCCTACTGCGTATGTAAGGGGCAACGTTGTAAAGTTACACAGTCAAAAGTTAACTGCAATAATTTGGGTTTGTTTAGCCTGTCATTAGATAAATAATTGGGGGTTTGTTTTTCAAAGTCATATTTACGCCCGCGTTATTTATTCATTAAAATAAGAAATTTTTAGCTCCAAACGAAATATTTAGCAAGCTTAGTATTTAGTTTGGAAACTAAATATTCAGTTTACAAATTAAATCTTAAACTCCAAATAAATATTTAGCTTCAAACTAAATATTTAGCTTCAAACTAAATGTTTAGACAACATACTAAATATTTAACTTTGAACTAAATACTTAATTAGCAAGCTAAATATTTAGTTTGAAGCTAAATATTTAGCTAGCCCATTTAGCTTGCTAGCTAAATATTTAGCTAGCCCAATTAGCTTGCTAGCTAAATATTTAGCTTCAAACTAAATATTTAGAATACTAAATATTTAACTTTGAACTAAATACTTAGCAAGCTAAATATTTAGAATACTAAATATTTAACTTTAAACTAAATACTTAGCAAGCTAAATATTTAGCTAGCAAGCAAAACTGGCTAGCTAAATATTTAGCTTCAAACTAAAAATTTAGACTACATACGAAATATTCAACTTTGAACTAAATACTTAGTCAGCAAGCTAAATATTTAGTTTGAAGCTAAATATTTACCTACCAAGCAAAACTGGCTAGCTAAATATTTAGCTTCAAACTAAACTTTTAGCTCAGACCCAAATATTTAGCTAACAAGCACATTTACTTGCCCGTAAGGAGAGGTGGACTACCAAAATAAAACCTCTATATAAACTGCTTAATGTAGGATTAGCCATTTTAACAGCAGTACAGACGTTTTCCGATGGATTTACAGCTACAGTCACTGCACCAGCAGCATGAGTTTAAATATAGGTTTGCTATGATAAAAATAAACTTCGAAGCTATATATTTAGCTAGCCAGTTTAGTTGCTAGCTAACCATAATATTCAACTTGTTATCTAAATATTTAGTTTGAAACTGTGATATTTATAAATGAATAAATAACATGGATGCAAATATGGCTGACAAATTAACCTCCATTTCTGTATCTTACAGGCTAAATAAGCCAAATTATTGCTTATACTTTTTAACTGTTTAACTTTACAAATGACACCACAAACCTATACAGTCATTCACAAATAGGTTTCAGGACTATTGTTTAAGAAAGTAAGTACACCCTTGCTGCCTGTATAGGATTTAAGGAGAAAACCGAGCAGTCAGGTGCTCCTGATCAAATGCATTTAATTAACTGATTGTCATCAATGTGACCGTATCTATAAAAACATTTTGGGGAGTTTTGCTGTTCTGGAGAGTACAGCTACAGGTTAACACAACGTCGAGGCAGAAAGACAACAGCAATTACCTTATGAGAAGAAGGCCTTGGTGATCTACAAGTGGAAAACATTGAGGACAGATCAACAATCTTCCTAGGAGCATACATCCCGGCCCAAAAATAGATAATGTGATGCTTGGGAAAAACTGCCGAGCTCCAACTCAGAGACTGCAGACTTTAATTGGCATGCACGATACTGAAGTTCATGACAGCATAAATAGAAACAGATTTAATAAGTAGGCCCTGTTTTGGAAGGATTAATGGAAGAAAGGCTTTTTTCTCCCTGAGAAGAATATGTCAGCACGACTTGCAAATTTCAGTGTAAATGGTGCGAATGTTCTTTGAACAGAGGAGACTGAAATGGAGATGATTGCACATAATACCTAGCAATTAAATCCAACACATATCAGGGCAAACACCTCATACCCATAGTCATGCACGGCAGTTGATGTTTTGGGCTTGTTTCACAGCCACAGAAATTGGGTAAACACTTTAAATCCAATTAAAACTTTGGCCTCATCTCTGAATAACAGTTTTGAATCTGGGGTCTGTTTTCAAACCCTTGAGTTAAGAATGAAATAGTTTTAGATGCTTTAAATGCAATCAATCAAACACAGACTAAGGGTGAATGAAACCGAGGTGAAATGGAAATTCTCTAAGAAAGGAAAAAACAGGAAATCAAGCAACTGGGATTAATGAGCATTTTTTATTTCTTCTTTCTTTTTCTTTTTTTTAGACTTTGAGTAAATATCGACGCAGTAGCTGCTGTGACCTGAGCGTCACAGATACTAGCACAGTAAAATGAACCTTCTGTTACTGTTTTAGCATCAGTGCTTCGTAAGGCGTCGCCTCTTGCTGTCCTGCAGGTTTCCACCTTTTTCTTGGTTGGTTTGTGGCTTAGATTTGCTCATTAACCCCTCAACATTCCCGTAATATCCACCCTACATTGTTTTTGGGTTTTTTTGTCTCTTTGGAAAGAACGCACTCTGAAATGGCTCCCACAACTGTGATAATATGTCTAAGTGCTATTGTTACCAAGTAATATGATTTTTAATACACTGGAAAATATTAAATTAATTATAATTGTATCCTTGATTGGCATATGTCATTAGAATCATAAGAATCGTAGCTTTCCAATGATATAAAATATGTAAAAGTTCATAGATGTTAGCTACCTAGAAACGCTGACGGGTTAAGTATGAATTAAGGTCAATACCAGCTTTCTAGATGTTACTTTTTCTTTACAGTGTCAAATATTTGCAAACAATACCCAATCCACTGTTTAAAAAAATATATTTTTTATCTTAAGAAAAAACAGACACTTTGGAGCAGAAATGCACCCGTCGGTGAAAAACAAGTGGCTCTATTAATAACCAAAATGAAACCTAATGTCTTCATTTGCTTCTCTTTCTGGAGAAAATGTTTCCAAGCTCATATGATTGTTCAGCAGGAAGAAAACCTGAACGCCTGCAGTCGGTTTAACCTAGAAAGAAGAGCGAGGGCTTTCCTCTTTGCTGTGGGATCATGTGCGGCGGAAGATCGCGGCCCCGTTTGAAGTGCAGACTGAGCGTTGCAGAAGGAAGCAACGAAGCCCCGTGGGTGGAGCTGCTCCAGCCCACGCAGCGCTCCCACTCACTGCAGTGGATGGCACACATCGGCACAATACCAGAATGAGCGCTGACGTAACCCACTTACACTGGAAATTACAGGGATGCAGCGTGGGCTGCTTTTGTGTGTGTACACGGAGCGACTGTGCAAGTTTCATGTTGCTTTGCATGAAAACATGAACTTCTTTCCAGAGTATTTTAATCTTGTGCCGTTTTAATCTCGCTGATGTTCATTTTTTTGATCTATGTTTCTGTGAATGACCTAACACTAATATTACGACTGAATGGGCTCATATAGCAGTGCTGTATGTAGATGTAAGTGATTCAGGCCGGGTGTTGCCCTCTGTGGATGATGAGTCACTGCGCATGGAGAGTTTGCTGAATTTACCCTCCTGCTAAGCTCAAAATGATAGAAAACTTTTTCTTTGCCAGTGAAATTGATCAGAAATAACTATTTTAGCTTTAGTTACATAACAGCTTTCAAACACAACTGAAAGACCTTATAGTTCCTGACTATGAAAAAAAAAACAGAAATAAGACAAATTTGAGAGAAACATCAAAGGTGGCAAATAAATTAAAGTGGGAATAATGATGTGTCACTATCAATCAAAGCAAGACATAAAAAGCTGGCCTCCTTTCAAGCCAGAGATCGTATTCAAGTAAAAGTAGCACTTCCTCAACATATTTTTATTCAAGTAAAAGTAAAAAGTAGTAATCCCAAAAAAAATACTCAAGTAAGAGTAAAAAAGTATTTGGTATAAAAGGCTACTGGTGTATTGAGTAATTGAGTACTTGTTTTGAGATCATAATATACAGCGGGGCAAAAAAGTATTTGGCAGCCACCGATTGTGCAAGTTGTCCCACTTTAAAAGGTGAGAGAGGTCTATAATTGGTGCAGAAAATAACAAAAGTTCACCTCAATACTAGTAGAGTAACCTTTGTTGGCAATGACAGAGGTTTGCACACACTGTAGCTGGTATTTTGGCCCATTCCTTCATGCTGATCTTCTCTAGAGCTGGGATGTTTTGGGGCTGTCACTGGGGAACCTGGACTTTCATCTCCCTCCACAGATTCTCTATTGGATTGAGGTCTGGAGACGGGCTAGGCCACTCCAGAACCTTGAAATGCTTTTTACGTAGCCACTCCGTTGCCTAGGCGATGTGTTTGGGATCATTGTCCTGCTGGAAGATCCAGACATGTTTCATCTTCAATGCTTTCACTGATGGAAGGAGGTTTTGGCCCAAAATCTCACCATACATGGCCTTATTCATTCTTTCCTTAGTACAGATCAGTCGTCCTGTCCCCTTTGCAGAAGAGCAGCCCCACAGCATAATGCTTCCACCCCCATGCTTCACAGTGGGTATGGTGTTCTTGGGATGCAACTCAGCATTCTTTCCCCTCTAAACACGGCGAGTGGCATTTATACCAAAGATTTCTATTTTGGTCTCATCTGACCACATGACATTCTCCCAATCCTCCTCTGGATCATCCAGATGGTCTTTGGCAAATTTTAGACGGTCCTGGACATGTTCTGGCTTAAGCAGGTGGACCTTTCAAGTGCAGCAGGATTTTAATCCATGACGACGTAGTGTGCTAATAATAGTAACCTTTGTTACCTTGGTCCCAGCTCTCTTCAGGTCATCGACCAGTTCTCCCTCTGTGTAGTTCTGGGCTGTTTCCTCACCGTTCTCTAGATCATGTGTTCCCCACCAGGTGAGATCTAGCATGGAGCCCCAGGTAGAGGGAGATTGTCCGTGATCGTCGATTTATTCCGTTGTATAATAATTGCTCCAACAGTTGATCTCTTCTTACCAAGCCGCTTGCCTATCGTAGATTGTCTCATCCCAGTCTTGTGCAGGTGGACAATCTTGTCCCTGGTGTCCTTGGACAGCTCTCTGGTCTTGGCCATGATGGAGGTTGGAGTCTGACTGTTTGAAGGTGTGGACAGGTGTCTTCAGATCTCTGATGTATGATGGAGCTTCATTATTAAGGGCTTTATATGTAGGAAGGAGGATCTTAAATTGTATTCTGGATTTAACAGGGAGCTAAATAAGGGAGGCTAAAACAGGAGAAATCTGATCTCTCTTTTTAATTGTCCTTGTCTATAACCTCTTTTCAACCTACTCAACTTAATCATCGATTTTTACAACCTTTTTTAATCCTGCTCATCAACCATGTTTTGCAATCCTTATTTCATTCCACTCATTCTTGCTATGCCTAACTAACCTCCTTTCTTCATCGCAGTGATCCTCTTTACAATATCTTCATATTTTACTCCATCGTGCTTATTTCGTCCCATCAATCCTTCTCATCCATTTTTTAAATCCTATTTTATCCCACTCACCACTCCTTATGATGCACTTTATCCCTTTCATCCACTTCATCCCCCATTGCAGACCCTTTTCATTCCACCCATCCATCTGTAACAGCCCCCCCCCTTTTTTATTCCAAATTTCTATTTTTAGGTTTTAAAATAAATAAACATAACTCTTTTGCAAAAAAAAAAAAAAGAAGAGGATATATACATTTTCTTCTATGGGATGTTGATAGTTTGGGAAAATAATCTAAAAAAAAAAAAAATGGTTTCCGACTTAATGAAAAGAAAAGTTTTACTAAAAAACATTACTTGTACTTTTAGTGTCATTCTGTTGTGAATATTCAATGCAATTAATCAATGAAAAACTGCTAAAACCTCTATTTGTTGTTATTAATTGTTGTTAGTAATTTTTAGCCAATGTTTTGTGGAAGGTCCAAAGCGCCCCTTTTGCAGACCCTCCTCACCGTTGACTAAAGCTTTAAACTTATTGCTACGGTGGGATTCTAGCTGGTGAAATACTGACAAAATATATGACAAAAACAAAGAAGACTACAAATTTAATTAAATAGAATATAAACAAACAAACATAAATCAGAAAGCTGGAGAAATTCAAGCAGATGGAAACCAAGACTCCACATGTTGAGTGTGAGTGGAAGATTTTGGTGTGGGGGGTGTTTAACGATAGTTTCTCATTTCTAATTTTTCCTTATGAGTCTAATATATCAGACAAGCATTTTTTACTTGTTTTTTTTTTTTTTTGATCTTCTACACATAAACGTACAGGCTATACGGTTTATTGTGTAATGGATGGGAGATGTTCCCTCCTACGCAGGCTCTGCTGGAGCAGTCTGAATCAAATAGAAGGATTTTAGTGTGCGGAGGGGGGTGGGATGAGAGATAAATGAAGTGGAGCAGGTGAACGTAAAGAATGATGGTCCATCTGTTTGTCCGGTGGGGGGTGGAGCCTGAAGTTATTTATGGGGGTCCCTTCTTCACCCGGCTGCATGTCGTCTGCACATCATTCTGATTAGATGCCACAGAATTGAATGTTGATCCCATTTTCCATCCCAGATTGAGTTAAATGTTTTGTTGTTATTCGATTAAATATAGGCAACAACTACAAGAATAAATAAATGACATATAAACCTTTTACTTTCTTCTTGTTTTTTTTTAAACTCCTGCTTTCTATTTTTATTTCTCTTGTCCATCCAGGAAGGCCAGCAGCTGATTAGGGAGAAGCCGGAACTGAGCCCGGTGGTCCGGAGGAAGCTGGAGGAGATCCGGGAGTGCTGGCTGGACCTGGAGAGCACCACTCAGGCCAAAGCTCGCCAGCTTTTCGAGGCCAACAAGGCGGACCTGCTGGTGCAGAGCTACGAAAGCCTCGACCAGAGGCTGGGCCAGCTGGAGGGTCAGATGGCCTACGTGGACCAGGGCCAGGACCTCACCACCGTCAACAAACAGCTGAAGAAGCTACAAGTACGTGGAGACGTTTGATCCAACTGGTTTATTTTAACATTGTTTATTCTAGCAGGTGAAAGGGTTTGTATTTTTCTCTCCTAAGAAATCTGTTTATTATTCATTGTAGGTGTACATTGAACACATTGAACACATTTTCTACACGATGAGGCTAAATTATTATTTTCTTTGTTATTATTATTAGGAAGCTAAAGAAATCCTCTTAATTTTTACAGCATTTATGTATCTTGTTGTGACACTTTTTTGAATTTGAATAAGTTTCCAGTTTTGGCCTAAATATTTACAGTTGAAACCAGATATTTACATACAACATTTTTTTTTTTACTGTCAAACATCAAATCAGAATAAAAATTTTGTTTTAGATCAATAAATATTAACTTCTTTTGTGAAATGTTAGCATAAAGTGAGAGAGAATTGGTACACTGCAAAAAAAAAAAAAAATTCAAGAAAATATTCACTTGTTCCATTGGCAGATTTTTTCTTAGATTATTACAAGCAAAAATATCTTGTATAATGTATTTTTAACTTGTTTCTGGAGGAGCCTTTTTTCCAGTGTAAGTCCTATGATGTGGCTTTTGTGACTGAAGGCTTAAAAAAAGAAGATGGCCGACGTGTGAAGATTATTAGTTTAGATAAATACAATGAAGATGCTTTATTACACTGGAAAAAAGGTTACTCCAGAAACAAGTTAAAAATAAATGATACAAGATATTTTCGCTTGTAATAAGCTAAAAAAAATCTGCCAATGGGAACAAGTGAATATTTTCTCTAAAATATTTAAATGTCTTACAAGCAAGGGATTTTTACTTTCTTGGAAATCGTTTTTTGCAGTGTATGTATTTTTTTTTGTTACTTTAAGGTCAGAAGTATACATACACTACATTTATTGTGTCTTTAAACCAAAAGAAAAGTGTAAATGGCCTGCATTTGTATAGCGCTTTTTCAGTCAGAGGACCACAAAGTGCTTTACACTACATTCAGTTATTCACCCATTCACGCACACATTCACACGGTGATGGTGGAAAGCTACTACATTGTAGCCACAGCTGCCCTGGTTCACAGTGACAGAAGCGAGGCTGTCGGACACAGGCGCCACCGGGCCCTCGGACCACCACCAGCAGGCAAGGCGGGTGAAACGACAAAGACTGATGGAAACTCCAGCTGATTCCATTCAGAAGCGGGTAACGGTCTCGTTCACAGAGAAACCGTTTAATACTTATTCCTTGTCGTGAAACACGATCGGTCACTCTGAGCTGCAAACGCATGCTGCACGTTAACATCCAACTCCCATTGCCTGCGTTAGCCACAGAAAGAAAACAGACGGTAAAAACGAGCGAGTCAGAAAAAAGCAGTCCCTTCTACGTCACAGGGAAAATTAGTCATGGCTCCGCCCACGGGAAGGCTGATTTTGCACCCTGGAGAGAGCAAGAACACATCTCGGCTAGTAAAAGCTAGATACCAACGCTGACTGTTAGCATTGAAGCTAACTGGTAGCAACTCCCCACCATTGCAGAAGACGGTCGGGCTTGGGTTTATTTGTGGACATAGAGATCTGCGTTGCATTTTTTACCCAAGAAAGAGGAGCTGAGGAGGAAACTGTTGGAATCTGTCTTTTGTAACACCGCCAATGAAGTAAGTTAAGTTAATTATTTGTTTAAAGGCAGCATGAAGAGTCACATTGCTGTTAGCCAATCAGAGGCTAGAAGTTTGCATATCCTGAATAATAATAAGTTTAGACTCATAATCCTGACGTTTTCCAACACCCATGTACACATGTAGCCGGGGTGTTTTAAAAACGAATATTCTCACTGCCTCGTTTTAAAATAAATCTCCGTCCACACCTAACCGCATCAGTGCGTCGTTAAGCACATTCATAGACATGCCAAACCTGTAGGGGGCAGTAGTTCCCCCTAATCCTATACACTCAGATTAACTTTCTATGTTCTAACTTCTACATAGAGCAGTAATTGAGCTTGTAAAAACAAGCAAGCAAAAAGCGCTCGGACAATTATTAATGCCAACACCTCTCTGAGGGCGTAAATGCTGTTTCTGAGTGTAAACACAGGTCGCTCAAGTGATGTCGGAGCATTTTTGTTGCGGAGCCTAAAACTCCGGTTATTTCTGTCCACATGCAAAAGCGCTTAAAATAGAGAAAACCCGAATCTTCTCTTTGGCCGAGTTTTCAAAAAGATTTGTTTTCGGTGCCGTAAATCTGCGTTTTTCATGTGGATGACGGGCCAGATCGTAGAAAAATATCTTCGTTTTGTGAGATACCGCGGCTACGTGTGGACAAGGCATCAGACAAACTGCAACCTCCTGAAACAGCAGCGCCAGAGCATTTATTTCAGGTAAAACGACTCACAAGGCGTTCATTCATACTGCAGACCACAGCAGATTTATTGAAAAAGAATGAGACCTTTTAATTGAGTCCATCTGAGTTAATTGGTAGCACCCCTGTGGATGTATATGAAGGCACCCCTCAAACACTGAGCCTCTTTCTTTGACATCATGGGAAAATCAAGAGAAATCAACAAAGACATCAGGAGAAGAATTGAAAAGAAAGAAAAGAAGTGCGGCCTGAAGGACCCACGTTCACCCGTTCAGACGATAATACGCAGCTATAAAAACATGGGAACGTCCAACCATAATCCCGCTGTGGAAGCCATTACTTCAAAACCACCATAAAGAAGCCAGAATACAGTTTCAAGCTCAAACATGGGAACAAAAGCCTGAATTTCTGGAGACTTGTCCTGTGGTCTGACGAAACAAAAACTGAACTGTTCGACCATCACGATGAACAGTTTATTTGTAAGGAAAAAGGCAGAACACCATCCCAACTGGGAATTATGGGATGGGAGTACAGAGTGGCTTCAGGACAACAAAGTAAAATTGGGATGTAAGAAAATATCGATAAATCACAATATTTTATGTCACAATATTAAATTGATGTTCAAAAGCAACGTATCGATTTTTTAATTTTATTATTTTAGGATTTGAATGCAACCATTAATGATGACAGTAATTTTAGTAGTAAATATAAAAGTATGTCTGGTAGTTTGTGGCTGTTTTCACCTTCTTCGTTCCAGTGGATCAACTAGATCTAGTAATAAAACTGGATGTGTTAAAGTGTGAAACAGGTTGGGAGTGTTTAGACCGCTGTGACAGTTTATCTACAGTTAAATTCAGTTTTAAAAAATGACAATATATAGTCTTTCTTATAGTGTCGCGATACATATCGTATCCCCAGATTCTTGCCAATACACATCCCTAAAGTCAAGGTATTGGAGCGGCCATCACAAAGCCCTGATCTCAGTCCCATAGAAAATTTGCGGCCCAACAAGAAGGCCTTCAAACCTGACCCAGTTCTACCAGTTCTGTCCAGAGGAGTGGGTCAAAATGAACTATTGTAGAAAGCTGGTGGAAGGAAACCAGAACCGACTGGGCAAAGTGAAACAGTTTCCGAGCAATTTTAGCAAATACTAAGGAAGTGTATGTACACTTCTGATTTTGACGAAATTAAATAAAAAAAAGTACATAACAATTTTCTCTGTCTCATTATTCTGACATTTCACAAATACAAAAAAATATGTTAATATCTATTGATCAAAAAAAAAAGAAGTTTACTCTCATTTAATGTTTGATAGTAAAGAAAAGAAAAAGTTTTTGTGTTTTCCATCAGAAACATATGTAAATATGTAGTTTCAACTGTGATTCTGCCTCATTTCACCACCGTCAGTCTCTTCTATCTGCATGCTTTTTTTTCTTTTCTTTTAGCTTCTCTAGATGGTTTGAGGTGAAATTCATGCTAAATCGGTTAGCTCTGAAAGGAGTTTCATCCGAAGATGGTTTGAAAAATGTTTGGACGTTGCCGAGTCGGTTTTTAAAGAGATCCCCTGTAGTCTGATGATTGTTTTATCTTGTGTTTCTTTTTATTAGCCCCTGTGAAGTTCTGAAGCGGAAATATTTTGATTTTCCGGAAATAATATTAGCATATTTTTGAAAAATGTTGGATGAAGCTTCTGGAAAATGTTCCTGAAGAACGTATCAGTTTATAAACTTGTTTATTTAACATCACTATTCAAGTCTCACCACAGATTCTTACATAGATTCATGTCTGGACTTTGACTAGGCCATTCTAAGACATGAATGGGCTTTGATCCAAGCCATCCTGTATTAGCTCAGGCTGTACATTCAGAGTCGTTGTCCTGCTACTTTCAGCCCAGTCCTGCATTAGTCTTTTTTGTTGTTGTAAATATCTAAATATACAATATATTTTTTAACCACAGAGGAAGACAGCGTTGAATTAGTCCAAACATGCATGGTATTGATCTGAGCCTGGGGGAAGAAACTGTTTCTGTAGCGCCGACCTGAAGGTTGGTTTGTGTTGTAACTGAGGAAAGCATTTGTCAGTTTATCAGAGAATAATGGCTCCAGATTTAAGGGTTTAAAAGGTGCTTTATAAATAAAATTAAAAAAACTAGCAGGGACACAGTTAAATGAGGAGATCTGTTTTTGTTGTCATGCTATGCAAATTGAACCCTTTATTTGACCGTAACATGCATGTGTTGTTGGACTCATGACTTCTCCCACGCTGGTTGTTTGGAGGACTCGGGCTTTTAAGCGAAACTTCTTCCTTTAATTTCTTTATCTTTTCACCTGGCATCTCTCACTCTGCTGCTTACAGCTTCCTTTGACACGTCCGCCATTAGTACTGCTTTACCACACCATCCTAACTCCAAAACAAACTTCAATACCCAGCATCCATCTTGCCAAGGGGTACAGTAACTAGGGCTGAGTGATATGGCTTAAAAATAAAATCTACGATTTGTGTCATGCCAAATCCGATTTCCGATTTTTAATTGTTTTTATTTTTTTCTCCCTTTCTATTCCTGAAAATATATTTAAAATGACTGAAAATAAATTTAAATTATTGTTTAGTAGATATTTTATTGTAGGGTCGTTTTTTTGTTTCATTTTGATTAAAACTTAAAGTAAAAGCGAAACAGAAGTGGTACGTTTCTGGATAACTTGCATCCTAAGCCTTTACCCGTCCGCCATCTTCCTCCTCCTCCTCCTCCTCCCTCTCTTTTAGACCATGGAGACCCAGATGGAGGAGTGGTATACGGAGGTGGGGCAGCTCCAGGTTCAGACGGCCTCCATCCCGCAGCAGACGCAGATCCAGGGCACGGTGGTGGAGCGGCAGGCCGCCGTGGAGACCAGGATGGCACGACTGATCGAGCCGCTGAAGGAGAGACGACGGCTTCTTCTGGCATCCAAAGAGGTTCATCAAGTCGGCCGAGACCTGGAGGACGAGATTGTGAGTTAAAGAGACGACACGCGGGAAACTGTGTGATAATTGTGTGTTTTTGTACACTTGAGGTTAGATTGAGCTAATTTCACATCTCTATAAACATCAAACCTTTGTTAATATGAGCTTCTCTTCGTACTTTGGGTTTTCCGTAATGTATTTTGCAAATGATAACTTCTGTGTGTCCCGTTGCGATTGCTATAGTTGTGGGTCCAGGAGCGCCTCCCTCTGGCCATGTGCCAGGAGCATGGCTCATCCCTGCAAGCTGTCCAGCAGCTCATGAAGAAGAACCAGGTAAGAAAATCAGCACATATTATTATTATTATTATTTATATTATTATTCATATTATCTGCCACCCGCAGTGATGCATTGTCTACATCTTAAAATATTTTTTAAATCGTACTTTTAATCAATATATCTAATTTCTTATGTAATCATACAGTAATAGCATAATTCACTATTACTGCACTAAACGGGGCCCATATTTTGTGTTAATGATCAGCCTCTAATTTACAAAACAAATAGGTCTAGTGCAAACACACATTGATTATGGTTCACTTACTTTTTGGGTCAGATTGCATTTTTCCAGAATTTTAATTCGGTCACAAACACATCAGACACAGGAATACACACGAAAGAAACAACAGTTATGTTTTCTGACAGATTCTTTGGAGCTGAAGCTAAAAAGGGATCCATTAAAACCGAGCAACATCTTACTTGCTAGGAATTTGCATTTTAGATTGTGCCACGATTGGCACTTGGGGTGTAACGGTACAATCACAGTTCGGAACGTATTCGGGGTTTTAAAGTCACGGTTTGGTATGTTTTCGGTTCACTTTAATTGAGAAAAATCAATACAAATGTGCGTGTGAGTTAGTTTTTTTTTTACTTTGATTGGTATTAAACAAATCCTGAATTCCTTCCTTTCAATTCCTGAAATTAATTTTATTTTATTATTTATTGTTATTCTATAACTTAAATATGTTGAAAGTATAGAACTGACTGGAGATTTGAATAGACTTTAAAAAAATAAAATAGTACAAGCGTACATAGCCGGAGTAGAATCCGTGTTAATGTTTAGAAATGTTTAAATAATACTCTTCCCATATTTGATCATAAAACATGCTTAAATAATTCTGGAGTTGTCTTTTGTCAGCCTAGTCTCCCAGCTGTACTTGAATGCAGCTGTTGGGAAAAATCATTCTCATCAATGGGGATTCCGCTGACTTGTTTTATCCGAAATAAGTGTGGGCTAATTCGATGCCACTGGTAGTCATGTGGACATCAGCTGGTTTTTCTCTATTATCAGTGATGTTTCCATTCAGCTTGACATTGTTTCAGGTGAGTCATTCAGTTCAGTGCAGAGCGTGTTATGGACCTTATTGCTGTTGGAAGATGCGTTCACTGACAAAGTACTGGTTTGGTCCATCTTTCTTTTTTTACTCTAGCTGCACGAGAAACCATTAATGTTCCCAAATAGCAGAGTTTAGTGATAGCTTGGAGTCTTTTCTATTTTTTGTTTTGATGTCACTTCTTAAAGTTGCCCTGCGGGAACGTTGCACTGCGCTCTGAGTTCTGCACATAAACATTCTGCATGTGTTCAGGTAGGAAACAGCTGGATTCGACAGGGCCGTAACGAAAAATACTCATTTGTGTACCGTTACACCCCTAATTGGCACAGTTAAATATTTTGTGTCCTGTGTATTAACTTCTATATGTAAAGCTCAAATGGTGAATGTTCTAAGATAATAATTTTGACAAATGTATTAAGCCCACCTGCTTTGTTTTTGCAAAAGCTGATGCTCTGTGTCACGATTTCCACCAACATTCAGGAGAGCAGATAATCTGTATTGTGCGTCACAAACAGCGCTGGTCTTCGGAAATGAGATTCCTTCTGCTGCAGATCATCCAAATAAATGCATAGAACCTTATTGTTGAATGGGTTTATTGTCTTGCTGCAGACGCTTCAAAGGGAGCTCGAGGGCCACAGGAGCAGAATTGAAGACGTCCTAGAGAGGGCTGGGATCATCGCCTCCATCAGGAGCCCGGAGGCCGACTGCGCCAGGGCGGGCCACGACCAGCTGGCCCAGCTGTGGGCTCTGCTGTGGGCCGAGACGGAGAGGAGGCAGCTGGTCCTGGACGCCATGTATCAAGCCCAGCAGTATTACTTCGACACGGCCGAAGTCGAGGCCTGGCTGAGCGAGCAGGAGCTGCACATGATGAATGAGGAGAAGGGAAAGGTGCACTGATTGGTTGACGTTTTACTGACACATGAACGTTTGACAATGGCTGCTGTGCATGACGTTAATGACGCCACGTTTGAACCGCAGGACGAGCCGAGCACGCTGCAGCTGCTGAAGAAGCATTTGCTCCTGGAGCAGACCATCGAGGACTACGCTGAGACCATCGGCCTGCTGTCCCAACAGTGTCGACAGCTGCTGGAGATGGGACATCCGGACAGGTGAGCTCCAAAACACACACAATCTGACAGATGAGCTCCCATCACCACCAGTTAGAACGCACGCAGATTTCCCAAAGAGTTACGGTATTTCTAAATCCAACCTCCTCCGTGAAAAACGGAGGTAAGGAATCCCGAAAAAAATGAGTTTAGATGTACTTAGGTTAGCCTTCATGTTGTCTGCTAATTGTGCTGTTCTCTCTCGCTCCTTCAACCCACTTTGCTTTTAAGCTTCTTACACCTTTTTGTGCTTCTTCTGACTATAAACGCCCTACTGATGCCGAGATTGGCTAACCTTGACTGTCAGCTACAGCTTCCACACAGAAGAGTGTTGTTACGCTGATGCTTAGGCATGATGCGTTCACTGATCGATCAAGATTAACACCGATTTCTCTGCCGCTAATTTCTCTGCCGCCTCCACTTATTGTGGTACATATCGCACAATATGTGAAACTTCAAAATTACTTATTAGTGCACAGAGCATGAAATTAAGTATAGCACGAGTCTCCCGTTGTTGCCTCTTTCTGCATGTCCTTTTCTCCTATCTTCGTGTTGTCTTCCACAGCGAGCAGATCAGCAAGCGTCAGTCGCAGATAGACCGACTGTACGTGTCTCTGAAGGACCTGGTGGAGGAGAGAAAGAGCCGCTTGGAGCAGCAGTACTGGCTGTATCAGCTCAACAGGGAGGTGGACGAGCTGGAGCAGTGGATCGCCCAGAGGGAGGTGGTCGCCAGCTCGCCGGAACTGGGTCAAGACTTTGAGCATGTCTCTGTAAGTTTGTTTTCACATGTTTGTGGGTAAAGCGGACATTTTTACTTGTTTTGATCGTATTAATGCAGCAACATATCTTTGGGTCTTTGTTTTCTAACTGTTATTGTGTTTTGTTCCTGATCGTTTCATGCTAAAAATCATTTTTTTAAATTTATTTAAATGAAGTTCAGTTGGTAAAACTGTATTGCTGCTCTTAACAGTGTTGCCGTATCGCTGAGAAGGATTTGCTAGAAATTTCAGAGAAATCAGATTTAATTTTATATATATATATATATATATATATATATATATATATATATATATATATATATATATCAGTCGTGGCCAAAAGTTTTGAGAATGACACAAATATTAGTTTTCACAAAGTTTGCTGTAAAACTACTTTTAGATCTTTGTTTCTGTTGTCTCTGTGATGTACTGAAATATAATTACAAGCACTTTATACGTTTCAAAGGCTTTTATTGACAGTTACATGACATTTATGCAAAGAGTCAGTATTTGCAGTGTTGGCCCTTCTTTTTCAGGACCTCTGCAATTCGACTGGGCATGCTCTCAATCTAATCCTGACTGATAGCAACCCATTCTTTCAAAATCACTTCTTGGAGTTTGTCAGAATTAGTGGGTTTTTGTTTGTCCACCCGCCTCTTGAGGACTGACCACAAGTTCTCAATGGGATTAAGATCTGGGGAGTTTCCAGGCCATGGACCCAAAATGTCAATGTTTTGGTCCCCGAGCCACTTAGTTATCACTTTTGCCTTATGGCACGGTGCTCCATCGTGCTGGAAAATGCATTGTTCTTCACCAAACTGTTGTTGGATTGTTGGAAGAAGTTGCTGTTGGAGGGTGTTTTGGTACCATTCTTTATTCATGGCTGTGTTTTGGGGCAAAATTGTAAGTGAGCCCACTCCCTTGGATGAGAAGCAACCCCAAACATGAATGGTCTCAGGATGCTTTACTGTTGGCATGACACAGGACTGATGGTAGCGCTCAGCTTTTCTTCTCCGGACAAGCCTTTTTCCAGATGCCCTAAACGATCGGAAAGTGGCTTTATCGGAGAAAATGACTTTGCCCCAGTCCTCAGCAGTCCATTCACCAGACTTTCTGCAGAAGATCAATCTGTCCCTGATGTTTTTTTTGGAGAGAAGTGGCTTCTTTGCTGCCCTTCTTGACACCAGGCCATCTTCCAAAAGTCTTTGCCTCACTGTGCGTGCAGATGCGCTCACACCTGCCTGCTGCTGGTGGCACTCCGATCCCGCAGCTGAATCCTCTTTAGGAGACGATCCTGGCGCTTGCTGGACTTTCTTGGACGCCCTGAAGCCTTCTTAACAAGAATTGAACCTCTTTCCTTGAAGTTCTTGATAATCCTATAAATTGTTCATTTAGGTGCAATTTTAGTAGCCACAATATCCTTGCCTGTAAAGCCATTTTTATGCAACGCAGTGATGGCTGCACGCGTTTCTTTGCAGGTCACCATGGTTAACAATGGAAGAACAATGATTTCAAGCATCACCCTCCTTTTAACATGTCAAGTCTGTCATTCTAACCCAATCAGCCTGACATAATGATCTCCAGCCTTGTGCTCGTCAACATTCTCACCTGAGTTAAAAAACTTAAGCAGCAACTTTTCCAATTTCCAATATTTATGTAATTCTCAAAACTTTTGGCCACGACTGTAAATATATATATATATATATATTCAGGATATTTAAATTCAAGCATTTTATTTGTTGGCATCTCGTTAACTTGGCTGATTTAATTTGTTTACTTATTTATTTATTTATTTCCATTGTTGCATTTGTTAGTTATTTATTTTACTTTTTATTTACCTGTCTGTATAATTATTTATGTGGCAATTTGTTAGTTAGTAACTTGTTTATTATTTTATTTATTTATTTATCTGACTGATTTATGTAGGACTGACAGTTTTATTTGTTGCATGTTTATTTAGCCTAGTTATTATCTGACTATGTATGTATACATACATACATACATACATACATACATACATACATACATACATACATACATACATACATACATATACATACATACATATACATACATACATACAGTATGTTTATGTATTTTCCATTGTTGTTTGTATTTGTTTTTTAACATATCTTATTTATCTGACTATTGTTATTTATTTACCTGGTGGTATAATTATTTATGTGGCATTTATTTATGTATTTGACTGGCATATTTATGTATGAATCTTTTTGTTTGTTTGTGTATGTATTATTTATGCATTTTTTTAAGTTTATTTAGTTATTTATTATCTAATTTTTCAGTTTTTTTTACTTATTTTTTATTTTTATTTTTTTTCTATTGTATTTGTTCGTTTACATATCTTATATATGTGACTATTTTTTTAACCTTTTGGTATAATTATGTTGCAATTATTTATTTATTTAACTGGCTCATTTATGTATGAGTCTTTTTGTTTTTTGTGTACGTAATATTTATGCATTTTTTAAAGTTTTTTTAGTTATCAAATTTTTCAGTTTTTATTTTTTTATTTTTTTATTGTATTTGTTTGTTTATATATCTTATCTATGTTACTATTTTTTTTTTTTTTTTACCTTTTGGTATAATTATTTATGTGGCAATTAGTTATAAAAAAAAATTTTTTTTGTTAATATATGTGACTTTTTATATCTATTTACCTGTCGGTATAATTATTTATGTAGTAATTAGTTAGTTAGTAACTTATTTATCTGGCTGATGTATATATGAGTCTTTTTGTTTGTTTATGTATTAATTTACTCATTTTTTACCGTTTTATTTGTTGCAAGTCTATTTTGTTTTTTAATATCTGATTTATTTATTTATTTGACTATTTTTATTGATTTACTGGTCTGTATAATTATTTATCTGGCAGTTATCTTATTGCCTATATATTTACTTATTTATTTACTTAAATTAATTTGGGTGATTTACATATCACTGTTTTTGTTTATTTATGCATTATTTTAGTCTTTTTTAATTTGTTTTATGTTTATTTATATGTTATTATTGCTTTTATCTCTCTGTTAATCCAATATAAATGGAGTTACCCCATCACCTCTGACATTTGCACGTATAGTACACACATCACCACCCATCGTGTGAATCTGGATCATGCTTTGCTTACTTTTTCTCTTTGCCCCAACTTTCTGTGTCTTGCTGTGAAAATAACAACAAAAAAACCTCCTCAGAACATTTCTAGTTATTTGCTATTGTTTGCTGAATAGTGTCTCTAAAAGCAAATGAAGAATAAAAACATTCGCTTATATACAAGTACGGTATAAGAAGACTAAATGTTTCATTTCCGTTTCTTTCTTCGCCTCTGGAATGCTTCCAGGTCCTCCAGGAGAAGTTTACAGAGTTTGCGTCAGAGACGGGAAGCGTGGGACAGGAACGCGTGACGGCTGTCAATCAGATGGTGGACGAGCTCATAGACTACGGCCATGCCGAGGCCGCCACCATCGCTGAATGGAAGGACGGGGTCAACGAGGCCTGGGCCGACTTGCTGGAGCTGATGGAGACCAGAGCGCAGATGCTCGCTGCTTCACACCAGCTGCACAAATTCTTCTCCGACTGCAAAGAGGTAAGAAGACGGAGCTGCTGCAGGTAACCTTATGATAATTTTACGAAGGACTCTTCTTTTTACAGTTAATACAAAGCGCTCTGAATATAAAATAAAAAAATTAAAAAAAGTATTGGTCTCGATTAGTTTTGCTTCCAGGAGATTCATGCAGCGTTTATTTATTTCCAGATTCTGGCCCAGATTGAGGACAAGCATCGCAGACTGCCCGAAGTTCGGGCTCGGCAGGGCAGCACTTCCAACACCAGCACCCTGCAGAGACTCCTGCAGAGCTTTGAACAGGACATCCAGCTACTGGTCACTCAGGTACAGCAGCCACATGGACACGAACAGCGGAGACAGAGAATTGCCTGATTGCTGCTTGTTCTGTCCTGTCAATTATGCTTTTTATTTCTGAAAACTAATTGGTTTTTTCAGGCCTTCTGGTGGTTTTCCAAGGTTTTTCCTTGGACTTTTTAAACCCTGATTTTCAGTCCAGTCCAAACCGAAGAAAATAAACCGAAAGTATTCTTGGAGATTAAAGAGAATACTGCAACTTCTCCAGTACTGACATACTTTATTAAACCATCATTAGAGTCTTGTTAGTCTGAGTTTGTTCTGGCAAAACTACCAAATTACGTTGGACGAATCTGCGATGCAAAAAAAGTGGTTAATTTTACTGAAGGCAAGGCAAGGCAAGTTTATTTGTATAGCACAATTAATGTGCTATACAAATAATACAAAACGAACTGTGAGAAAATGGTCACAGGAAGCTGAAGAAGCCCTGCAGGGTTGTTTTGCAACCACAGACTGGATGACTCTTTGCCAAGCACATGGAGAGGACATCAATGCCATGACTGAGTGTGTGACTGACTATATAAACTTCTGTGTGGACAACATCATCCCCACCAGAACAGTGAGATGCTTCCCTAATAACAAACCCTGGAACACCAGTGACCTGAAGGAACTGCTAAACAAGAAAAAAAGAGCCTTCAGGGAAGGAGACGGGGAATTACTGAGGAGTATACAGAAGCAACTTAAGGTCAAGATCAGAGACAGCAAGGAGGCATACAGGAAGAAGCTGGAGAACAAACTACAGAGGAACAATATCCGAGATGTCTGGTCAGGAATGAGAAAGATCACAGGTTTTAAGGACAAGAAGGATTGGATAGATGGAAGTCTGGACAGAGCCAATGAACTGAACATATTCTTCAACAGGTTCAGTTCAGGAACTAGCTCAGCATCCCCCTCTCCTGTTCCCAGCCAAACAGACATCCCACTCTCCTCTGATCAACAGCTTTCCTGTTACACCTCGGATGTTTTATCCTTCACCTCAGTCTGGGATTCTTCTGCTTCCACAAGTTTGACTTCAACCAAGTCAGGAGATGCTGCTACCCCCTTTGCCTCCCCCTCCCACTTGTCTGTCTCCAAAAGTCAGGTGAAGAGGCAGCTGGAGAAACTGAACCAGAACAAGGCTGCAGGTCCAGATGGTGTCAGCCCCAGAGTCCTGAAGGCCTGTGCAGAGCAGCTCTGTGGGATTCTGCAGCACCTCTTCAACCTTAGCCTAACTCAGGAGAAGGTTCCAGTGTTGTGGAAGACATCCTGCCTTGTTCCAGTACCAAAGAGAACTCACCCATCAGTCATCAATGACTATAGACCTGTTGCCCTGACATCCCACATCATGAAGGTCCTGGAAAGACTCCTGTTGGCACCCCTGAGTAAGCAAACAAGAACGTATCAGGACCCACTGCAGTTTGCTTATCGGTGTGGAGTTGGAGTTGAAGATGCCATCATCCACCTACTTCAACCAACCCACTGTTATCTGGACAAAGCAGACAGCACTGTGAGGATCATGTTCTTTGATTTCTCCAGTGCATTTAACACAATTCAGCCTGATTTGCTTTGTCAGAAACTCCTGAAGACACAGGTGGAGCCTCAACAATCGCCTGGATCAATGACTACCTGACCAACAGACCACAATCTGTGAGACTGAAGAATTGTGTGTCAAACCAGGTGGTCAGCAGCACAGGAGCACCACAGGGGACCGTACTCTCACCATTCCTTTTCACTCTGTACACCTCAGACTTTCAGTACAAATCAGAGACCTGTCATCTGCAGAAATACTCAGATGACTCTGCAATTGTCGGGTGTATCAGAGATGGACAAGAAGCTGAATACAGAGAGCTGGTGGACCGCTTTGTGACATGGTGTGGAAACAATCGTCTCACCTTGAATGTGAACAAAACAAAGGAGATGATTGTAGATTTCAGAAGAAACAGGGATAAGTCAAACACTGTATCCATCAAGGGAGAAGAAGTGGAGGTGGTTGAGGAATATAAATACCTCAGAGTTCACCTTGACAACAGACTGGACTGGAGAATGAACAGTGAAGCCGTCTACAAGAAGGGACAGAGCAGACTGGACTTCTTGAGGAAGCTTAGGTCCTTCAAGGTTTGCAGCAAGATGCTGCAGATCTTCTACGCGTCTGTTGTGGAGAGTGTGATCTCTTCAGCCGTCATCTGTTGGGGTAGCAGCATCAGAGCCAGGGATTTAAAAAGGCTAAACTACCTGATAAAGAAGGTTTTGGTTCTGTTATTGGGACAACTGCGGAAAATCTGGAGATGATGATGCAAAGAAGGATTCTTCATAAAATCTAAAAAATTATGGACAACCCTGAACATCCTCTTCATGAGACTGTCATAGAACAACAGAGCGTCTTCAGTCGGAGTCTTTGCTGCAATACAGACCGCTACAGGAAATCCTTCCTGCCCACAGCCATCATCATCTACAACAACTCCTTAAAGAATTAATTATATGCGCTACAACACTTAATTTCCCTCTGGGATCAATAAAGTGTATTTGAATTTGAATTGAATGTTACAGGACAATTCAAAGTGCTTTACATAAAACCTCAAAAGCATTACAGCGGGATGCAGAAAAAGCAAAAGTACAGGAATAAAAAGCATGATTTAAAATGAACCAAAATAATAATAAAAAATAAAGTTTAAAAAATCTTTCTTAAAATAAAAATAAAAGAATAGAATAAAAAGAATTAGAATAAAAAGAATATTTAAAATTATATTAAATTATATTATTATCATATTATCATATTATTTTATTATTATTATTATTATATTTAATATTAAAATTAGAATAAAAACCTAATCAAAAGTAGCAATGCAATGCAAAACCACAGCTGCTCTGCACAGCTCTGATGACAGCATCAGGCACAGCAGCTGTGCTCAGTGCGTCATTTGGATAATAAACTCGTGCTGTTGCATTGTTAAGTTTTGTTTGTTTTGTTTTCTCCCCACCCTGTCAGGTGCGTCAGCTGCAGGAAAGTGCAGCCCAGCTGAGAACGGTGTACGCGGGCGAGAAGGCCGAAGCCATCGCTTGTCGTGAGCACGAAGTGATGCAGTGCTGGAAGGAGCTGCTGACGTCCTGCGAAGAGTGTCGGCTCCAGATCACCACCGAGACGGACAAGCTGAGGTTCTTCAGCTTGGTCCGGGATCAGATCATGTGGATGGAGTCGATCATCTGTCAGATAGGCACGGGAGAAAAGCCCAGGTATTTATACAGAAAAAAGTCCAGCAGCTGGAGGTTTATTACCATAATTAATTAGATAATTAGCTAAATAAAAAAGGTAAATAATGTTTTTTCCCCCTTCTATTTAATTAACCTTGTGAAAATGTTAGGAGTGTAACGGTTTTTCGGTACGGCGCTGTCGCTTCGGTTCGCACGTGTACCAAACGAATACGGCTGTTATTTTACCTGAACACATGCAGAATATTTTTGTGTGGAACTCAGAGCGCAGTGCGACGTTCTGCAGCGCAAATTTGAAAAGCGACACCAAAACAGAGAATGCATCTTTCAACAGAAATAAGGTCCATAACACGTCCAACATGGCTACCAGCAGGATCCAATCATCCCCAAACTCCTTATTCAGGATATAACGCAAGTCAGGGGAATCCCTGTTGATGAGAAGGAATTTTCCCAACACCATGCTGCATTCAAGTACGGCTGGGAGACTAGGCTGTCAAAATATCAAAACAGCTCCAAAGTGATTTAAGCATGTTTTATTCTCAAATATGAGCAAGGTATTAACTCAACATTTCTAAACATTAGCACTGACTGTTTTCAAGTGTTCTACTGTTCTGGCTATGTGTACTTGTACTATTTTTTCTTTTTTAAACCCTTTTGTTTCCAGTCAGTTCTATACTTTCAAGTTAAAGAACATAATGAAATGAAATGAAATGAAATGAAATGAAATGAAATGAATTGAATTGAATTGAATTGAAGGAAGGAAGGAATGAATTCAGGAAAAAAAGTCATTTGTTTAATGTGATCCAAAAAAAGTGATATGCACATTTGTATTTTTTTTTCTCAATTAAAATTTACCAAATACGTACCGAATCATGATTTTTGTTTACCATTGTGGGAATAATGGTTCAGGGTACCACAATGAAAACACGCCTTATTGTAGTAAAATCTCGCTTTTGTTCACATTGATGATGTATTTTAAAGATCTGGTTTTCTGCTGATTTATAGTCTGTTCCTTTATAAGAAATACTTCTGAATACTTCTGGTGAAATGATTTGATCTGAAGAATATTTACTCCCTAAGAAGGGCTTTCCTTGGCTTAGAGCAAAATGGTGGTCAGTAAGTTTAGAAACCGAGCAGCTGTGATGATTCTCTGTGTTTCCTGCAGAGACGTGTCCTCAGTGGAGGTGCTGATGAACTATCACCAGAGCCTAAAGAGCGAAGTGGAGGCCCGCAACCAGAGCACGCTGGAGTGTATCGAAATGGGAAAAATGCTGCTGGCTGCTAGGAACCCCGCAGCTGAGGAGGTGAGATGAGGTCAAACATAACAATAACACAAGGATGCATCAGTATGCATGCTGCACTCGAACATTTTCTCCCAACACCCATTGCCTGCATTAGCCACAGAAAGAAAACGGACGGCAAAAACAAAGGAGTCAGAAAAAGCCATTCCCTTCTACGTCACAGAGAAAATGTAGTATTCATGGCCCCGCCCACCTTGGCTTGGGACGCCCACGGGAAGACAGTATCTGCTATTAGAAACCATAGACTGTATGTGTGTATGTATGTATGTGTATATATATATATATATTTATATATATATACACACAAGATGGACGGACCTATTTGTCAAATAAAATTATGAAGTCTTGTTGGTCCATAACTTTGACTGAAACTATGTGAATTTTAATTGAAACAAGTTATAATAATCAATATGTAAAGTAAAGAAGAAATGTGATCATTTCAACCCATTTTTGACCAAGCAGTGTTATCTTAAATGCACAGCAGAAATATTATTTTACTTACCGAAAAAAATGGAGCAGAGACTTCTTGGACGGTCTGTTAGTGCAATCAATGCCACAGCAAGCCATCTTTGTCCAATAAGTTCACGATTAACATCAGAACGGGAATAAACATTAAGGATGCAACTGATGGTCAAGTTCAGAGAAACAAAATGGCCGAGATTGTTAACATGAGTCCGAGGCTGAAATCCTTCCCTGGAGCAAACAGGGGGGAGCTAACCACTAGCCACCAGCGCTAGCGCTGACGGCTCATCTGAGACTGGTCAATGAAAAGGACACGCCCTTATTATTCATCCTTTCAAGCTCAAATTACATCTAAACGGATGAGTTACAAAAAAATTCACACCCCTCAGAGTTGTCCTGACGGAAAACCTGACCCATTAAACCTAAAATGGTTTTCTGAACCAGGCTGTAAACATGTTTATTTCTGCTGTGAAGTTGGCATTTTTAACATTTTTAACATGGGAGTCAATAAGAACTTGCTCCTTTCTGCGGTTTTTGTCACTTCCACATTGGCTTCACTTTTGGAGTTTGCCCCTTGGTAGAAGCTAACCATTAGCAACTCCACAACATGGCCGAACACATTCGGTCTTGTGTTATTTGTGGAGATGACACATCAACGTTGCATTTTTAATCCAATAATAAGGAGTTGAGGAAGAAACAGTTGGAATTTGTCTTTGAAACACCACCAGCGAAGTAAGTTAAGTTAGTTATTTGTTGAAAAGCTGGGTAAGAGTTGTGTTTCCAATCAGAACCGATACGTTAACATATCATCAATATTAATGAGTTGGACTCGTAATCCTGATGTGTTGAGATGTTGCTCTAATATTTCCACATGATGTATTCAGTTTTGTGAAGTGCACCAGTCCCTCCTGCAACAAAAACCCCCTGAAAACATGATGCTGCACCTCCATGCTTCATAGCTTGAAACGTCCCCCGCTTACTAATGTAGTGATGGTCATTTTTCCAAACATGACACGTCTCCAAAGAGTCGGGTCTTTTTGTCCTCGAGTGCATGGTCGACCTGTGATTTGGCTTTACATGTTGCTTTTGGAGTGATGGCATCTTCTTCTCCGAGTGGCCTTTCAGCCCGTATCGGTCCAGGACTCGTTTGACTGTGGAGAGCCACGCTCTTCTACTTCAGCCAGCATCTTCACAAGGTCCACAGCTCTTGCTCTGAGCTCGATACTCTATCATAATTCCAGGACACAGAACCCTGATTCTAGATTTCCTTTCATTCATCTTAACAGTGACAACCTGTGATGTTTTAATTCTGGGGTTGTCTGTTTTGAATTCTAGATAAAAGAGAAGCTGGAAAGGGTGATCGCAAAGCAGCGTGAGCTTTCTGAGAAGTGGGACAAGCACTGGGAGGTCCTCCAGCAATGTGAGTTAAAACACCCATCCTTGGCGTATAAATGGAGAAGTTATCGCATTTTTCTTTCGTAAATATTCATCTTGATTCCTCCGTTCCGCCGTTAGTGTTGGAGGTTCATCAGTTTGCCCAGGAGGCGATGGTGGCGGAGGCCTGGCTGACCGCTCAGGAGCCGCTGATCAGCAGCAAGGAGCTGGGAGGGAGCGTGGACGAGGTGGAGCAGCTCATTCGACGACACGAAGCCTTCCGGAAAGCGGCCGCCACCTGGGAGGAGAGATTCAGCTCGCTGCGGCGCCTCACTACGGTAATACCGCCATGTCGTTCCAAAATACTGAATCTGTCGGACAAAGGCTGAGGCTTTGCCGAGGACCTGAAAAGGTCTACGACCTGGTTAAAAAGCACCTTTAAAAGCTGCTCAGTGGAGTTTGCTGAGTGTGCTGCCACCATGTGGCCGTTAGAGGGACTGCAGTCTGCAAAATGCACGCTCCCCTGACGTTTCAAGCTCATGCTCATTAGTCCGAGCTCTACGACGGTCAGAAGCCATTTTTGCTCTTTTTTTTTTAGCGCTGAAACAAAATTATTCTCTTCTTTGACTTACGTGGAGTTTGTGTGAGTTAGGGCTGGGCGATAAATCGATTTTATCGATTCATTCGAATTTGCCGTTTAAGTAGATTTATTTTTTGGGAAATTGAGATTTACCACTCCCCCCACTGCTCTCTTGGGCTTCCGTAGTTTGGAGCAAGGTCAGCCAGTCCGTCTCTCGCAACGCATAGACGTAAAAATGGCAACTGGCAAAGAGGAGCTTGTTCCCAAAAAAGGGACAGTTTTCCTCAGTTATATGGAACTGGTTCGGTTTTGCGAATTCAGACTTTGAGCAACAAACGGCACACTGCAAAATCTGTTTGAAGGCTGTTGCTACCAAAGGTGGGAGTACGACGAATTTGTTTCAACACCTGAAACAGAGGCACTCCGTCGAGTGGGAGAAGAGCTGCTCTCTACGAGATGCTCAAGCAAACAGCAGCTCACAAAACATCGCAAAAACACCGCCACCATAGGGGAATCATTTTCACACTGTATCCCTTATCATAAGACGGGTGTCCAGTGGAAAGCGATCACAGATGCCATCACAATTTATATTGCCAAAGATATGGTGCCTGTTTATACAGTGGAAAAGCCCGGCTTTATTTACCTACTGATAACTTTGGACGCCAAGTATGTAATCCTCGCGTACACGTGGCTATGTACGTGCTTGATTATGTAACGGCACGCGCTCTCACAAGCGCAGCCTGAGGAGGTACCGACCAGGACCACCGCAGAATAAGTGGAGGAGCTGCAACCTCTACATGTGACCACAGCAAAAAGTACTAGATTGAATCGTATCGTCAGGACATTTTTTTTTACGATTTTATTGTAACAAAAATATCACATAATGCAACCTTCATGTGGCAAATATTTTGTATAATTCAACTAAAAACACAACAAAATCCGTTGTACACAAGGCCTTTCCAAGTGGTGGTGGCTCGGACCACGGTTTTGCTGGAAAAAAACAAAGAAAAAAAATCCATATATTTAGCTAACCTTCAGAAATTCCTATAAAAGTGAAAATTCCTATAATAGTACGAACCATGAGTGCAACGGTCGGTGGATGCAACGCAGCTTGATTCACTCAACGTCTTCATCAACACTGAAATGTGAAACTGACGCAGATCTAACCCCGCTCGGAAGGACAAATTCTCATTTTACGATCACATCTAAACACAAAACCGCTGTGCTTCACTTGAGTGTGTGGCGGTGTTTAAAGAGTACAATGTGCAGGGATCCCAGAACAAATCTGCAGAGTTTGAATGCATCTCACAGCTGCAGCTATACTGCCATAGTAGCTTTTGCATACTTGTGTAAAGTGTCACAAGTTCACCTGCTCCAAATGTCTGCAAACGCTGCAAAAGACAGACACACACCGTTGGAGAGTAACTACTGATCTAAAAGGCAGGAAAACGAACCTGGAACTCGAGGACGGAAAATTTTATAACCATGATTGTTTTAATTTTTGCTTTTTGTACACGAGCAAAAAAGAACATGCAAACATGAACCATAACTTCCCTCGGCTTATCACATGTATACACAAACACATTGCAGACTGATGTGTTTACATTCTTTCATTCTGTTAGCAAGTTTTCACTTTAATTTTTATAAATAAAACTTAATTGTGCTTCCATATACTTTGTGAATGTGTGTATTTCATATTTCGAGGTCATTCAGTGTGTGGGATAATTTGTTTATATATGGAAGCATCTGTGAAGGTTTCTGTCAAACACAGACTTGGGCTGCAGCATTGGCGTAGCCACGGGTGTGCCAGTGACACCCACAGAGCCAGCTGGCACACCCAAAAATCTGAATGCGTTCATATAAATATATATAGCTTTTCCTAACATGTTTGACTCATCAGACGATCAATTTGTAAAAATTGCCACCAGGCGATGCATTGCGACACCTGCACTGGGCATGTTAACTCGATCAATCAATAACAAATTGTAATCAGGCGGAGCGGGTTGTGACACCTGCGCCTGGCGACGCAACCAACCTAACCTGACTGTGACCCCCCCCCAATAACGATTTTTTTTCCCCAAAAAAGCACCTAGCGACAAATCTAGCGACATTTCTGACCACCCTTAGCTACTTTCTGTGAAACTTTGTTGCCGATGTTTCCTGCAGTTAGAGACCCAGCTTGCTCCTTCCCGACGCTCAAAAAGGGAATGATCTGCATATGTGTATGCTGCATGATCAGATTATGTCCACTGACCAATCATAAACCTTTTTCGGTTCATTTTATCCACTCACAAACGAAGTTGTTTGGTAGTTAATGTTGATTTAAAAGTAAAAAATAAATCTGCATGTATGCAAAACCGATCTTTCAACAGGAATTAAGGTAGAAGCTTGTCTGTACTACACTGCATCTCACACCTGTGGTGCATTCAAGGAACGTTCGAAATGTATGGTGAGTTCAAAAACGTAGGACATTTAAAACTTATGACAAAAAAAAACACTGAAAATAATACCATAAGCAATAAACTTCTGTTTAATGGCCGTTGGCAATAAACATTTGATGCATGCTAAATATGCCCTACTTATTTTTACAAAGTACTAAAAAACAAACAACTATATTCTCTGTATTAATTTCGTCTTCTTGAGATATCTCAGCAAAACAATTTTTTTCTAGAACTTTACATTTTGTTTAAAAGGTCTTTGATGTCCAGTTGCAATTTGATATCTTGTAAATTGTGTACCAGTTTTCTCAACATTATACTTCAGGCAAAATAATAGAACATGTTCCACCGTCTGTTCTTGAAGACAAAAGTCACATTTCCCTGTAGCATGTTTCACCTGTTTAAATAATGTATTGTTTAACCCTGTAACCCTAATCTAATTATTATTATTTCCTTCTTTCTGTTTCATTCGCCATCACTTGATGACATCATCATTATGCAAATTTGCGTATGACGTCATCTGGCGACATCTAGCGACTTTCTGGGGCAACTTCAGCTACTTTCTGTCGGAGACAGTCGGCAACACTGGTGGTGAACAGGATTAGAACCAGCAGCAGAGCTACAATGCTCCCTGAGAGACTAGTTGATAGCATCTCATTGCTCTTGTTCGAAAAAGAGCTTGCAGACAAACTAGACAAAATAATAAACCTGTTTAAGGCCAAACCACGCCGCCTTGCCTTGTGAAGCTGCAATCCGAAGGTGGGAAGTTCAGATGCTTAAATAATATGTACATGTGATAGTGTGAGTAAGAAATAAATAGGACAAGATAAACAGGTTTACTTATAAATTTTACAGGATATGCATTTGAAAATAGTTAATTTAAATTGCGTTAAAAACATCTTTAAAGGTTGAAAAGTTATTATAATGTATTTCAGAAGTTGAGAATGTGTTTGATTATACAAGTTAATGCCAGTCAGTGATTTTGAATATGTTAGCCTGAATTTATTAGTTTTGCCTGCAGGCCTGTAGGTAAAAATGTTCTATTTGTTGAGAATAAGTTTGGCACACCCAGTGTTTGCTGGTGCACACCCAGTGTCTTTTTTCTGGCTACGCCACTGGGCTGCAGTGAATCTGAGGTAGCAGTCTGAGTAAACAGATGCAATGGGAGCCCAGTGCCCGTTTCTCTGTAACGAGGTCAGTCTGGAGGAGTTTTAAGGGCTCCATTACCTGACTAGAAAGCGTAATGCCACATATTATACAGTGCAGAGCGGGGGCTTGGCGCATGGAAATCGCCTATCCATATTTTAAGTAGGACTCCTGGTATTGTCTTTTAAATGTCGCTTTCCTCTGTCTCTTCACTTGACATTTTCCTTTTATCAAAGACACTTTTCAGAGACCTCTGTTTTTCAATCATTTTGCTAGCTTGTGGGTTTCTTTTATAGCCTGAAGTAACGGAGAGAATCCGGTCATTTTTCAAAACAAAATATCGTTTAGACTCGGATAGTAAACAAAACAGAAATACTGCAAGTTATTTATTCTTTCTAGGCAGCCCGGTACCGGTCCACGGCTCGGGGGTTGGGGGCCTCTGTACTTGAGTTCACACCTCTTAACAATAACAGTGAATATAAAAAACCTGAAATAAATGCCAGCTGTTATAGCAGGATTTTTTTTACATTTGCTTATTTGTAGACAGGTTACAGAAGAACTTTGTTTGCAAAGGTCACAGTCAGGAGAAGGGTGCAAGACATCCAGATAATTTTGTACATGCCATGGCACAGTCAAGGCTAATGATTTCAGAAAACAGTGACTGGTCAGGAAGGCTGCAAAGAGCCCGACAGCAACACTAGAGATGCTACAGGAGCAGGTGCTAGTTGTTTTGAAAATGTGAGAACAACTTCTTGTGTTTGCACGATATAATCCCTTTCTTCCAGAGTAAACAACCAATCTGTGGGGTCAGCTGATGAGGACTATGGACAAGAGTTGTTCTCAGGCTCGAAGAAACGTAGCTGGGGGGGCCAGTAAACAGCCTTGTTATATAACCCTTACAGTTTTTACATACCGTTGGCGGTACGTTACAAACCTCACGGTCAAATCTGCCTTTTTTGCGACACCGTTTCTATGTACACACGTGCTCAAATTTGTTGGTATCCCTCCACAAAAAATGAAGAATGCACAATTTTCTCTAAAATAATTAGAAACTGACAAAAGTAATTGGCATCCACCATTGTTTATTACATATTTAATAGAAATCAGACTTTGCTTTTGATGTTTCATTCAACATAATATTGTAAATAAGAAAACAAATGAAAATGGCATGGACAAAAATGATGGGACCCCTAACCTAATATTTTGTTGCACAACCTTTAGAGGCAATCACTGCAATCAAACGTTTTCTGTAGCTCTCAATGAGACTTCTGCACTTGTTAACAGGTAGTTTGGCCCACTCTTCCTGAGCAAACTGCTCCATCTGTCTCAGGTTTGATGGGTGCCTTCTCCAGACTGCAAGTTTCAGCTCTTTCCATAGATGTTCGATAGGATTCAGATCAGGACTCATAGAAGGCCACTTCAGAATAGTCCAATGTTTTGTTCGTATCCAGTCTTGGGTGCTTTTAGCTGTGTGTTTTGGGTCATTATCCTGTTGGAGGACCCATGACCTGCGACTGAGACCGAGCTTTCTGACACTGGGCAGTACGTTTCACTCCAGAATCCCTTGATAGTCTTGAGATTTCATTGTGCCCTGCACAGATTCAAGGCACCCTGTGCCAGGCGCAGCAAAGCAGCCCCAAATCATAACCGAGCCTCCTCCATGTTTCACTGTCGGTATGGTGTTCTTTTCTTTGAAAGCTTCATTTTTTCGTCTGTGAACATAGAGCTGATGTGACTTGCCAAAAAGCTCCAGTTTTGACTCATCTGTCCAAAGGACATTCTCCCAGAAGGATTGTGGCTTGTCAATATGCATTTTAGCAAATTCCAGTCTGGCTTTTTTATGTTTTTCTTTCAAAAGTGGAGTCCTCCTGGGTCTTCTTCCATGGAGCCCACTTTCGCTTAAACAGCGACGGATTGTGCGATCAGAAACAGACGTACCTTCACCTTGGAGTTCAGCTTGCATCTCTTTGGCAGTTATCCTTGGTTCTTTTTCTACCATTCGCACTATCCTTCTGTTCATTCTGGGGTCGATTTTCCTCTTGCGGCCGCGCCCAGGGAGGTTGGCTACAGTTCCATGGACCTTAAACTTCATAATAATATTTGCAACTGTTGTCACAGGAACATCAAGCTGCTTGGAGATGGTCTTGTAGCCTTTACCTTTACCATGCTTGTCAATTACTTTTTTTCTGATCTCCTCAGACAACTCTCTCCTTTGCTTTCTCTGGTCCATGTTCAGTGTGGTGCACACAATGATACCAAACAGCACAGTGACTACTTTTCTCCATTTAAATAGGCTGAATGACTGATTACAAGATTGGAAACATGTGTGATACTAATTAAAGTAACTATTTAGTTTGAAATATCACTATGATCCAGTTATTTAT